>CM029532.1:29878350-30480551 GCA_017141395.1 Laodelphax striatellus
TGTCTGTGCGATTCTCCAATCCAGCCGGAAGGTGCAACCTTGTAGAGCTTCGTTTCAGGCGCGAGAAAAACAAAATCACCTGAAACCAGCGTAGCCAGGCCGAGAAGAAAGTTCTGCTCTATACATTCACTTTCAACAATAACCTGAAATTATAACAACTATCATGACACAACTATTACTATGATATAACAATATACTTCACAATAAATTATGAACAAGTGAGTAATCGAATCGTATATAAAGCAGAGGCAATGCTGTATGCAAGCGAAGCCTGGCCTACAAAAAAGTGCCATGAACAGAAACTGCATACAGTGGAAATGAGGATGTTGCGGTGATCGGGTGGAGTCTCTCAAGGACAAGATACGCAATACGATCACATCGACAGGAAATAAACCTCGTGGATGACGATTATCCAGAAGGATATGAAGATTTTAAATATAACGGGCCAAGATGCTCAAGATAGAGATGCTTGGAGAGTCATCATAGGGAAAGCTGACCCCGTTTAGCGGGAAGGGGCGAGGAGGAAGAAGAAGAGGTAGGTAAGATGTTTTAAATAGAATGAGTATATATCTAGTGATATATACTCTGACAGTGAGTTCATATCTAAGTGATTGATTTTCACATCATAGGGGTTTTCTCCATATCTTTTCACAATTTACTCCAAAAGCTACGGTAGGCTACTTACCTCAAAAATATTTGCAGCTGTGGTGTTGGAAGGATCACAGTTAATCTCAATTTTTTTGCCGTTCAAAAGGATCACAACAAGTTTCCTCCTTAGTGCTGGCTACATGAAAGAACAAGAGAATATGATTTTAAAGTCGATTTGAAATATAATAAAGCAATAAAGGTTAGGGAATTGTACACTGATGGAAGGGAATACTGTACTGAGCAATAAAACCATGATATTCAGATTAAAAATCTGTGACACACATTACAAAAAGTTCCAACTCCAAACAACCACCAAATTTTCAAACAGTAAGTATCAAGAACGATGGATAGGGAGAGCATTATAAATTATTAAATATAGCCTATCTAAAATGTATTTGAAACATTGTAATTGATATTGACAGAGCATAATAAAAAAGTACTGTTACTGCTTGATGTGCATATGAAGAAAATTATACCTATATATTTGTTATTGTCAATTTTCATCCCAATAATAAAAAGTAACAGCTTTCTTCAAGTTACATTTTTTTATAAAGTTTGTAAGATGTTATTACTTTCAATGGCTTCAAGTTCATTCAACCCATTTCAAATAACTATGAAATTTTCATTTTCATTTTCTGACTAATCAAATTCATTTGTAGTGTTCCACAGTTTGAAGAGTGAAATTTAATCAAACCTAACGTTCTAATGCATTGAATACGGCACAAAATGTAGGAGTCAAAAATTTCAATAACCGTGCGTGCAGCAATCCAAACAAAATTAATAAGAGGAAATAGATATTCGATGAATTCCATGGAAGCCTGGCAATGAAATAAATGCTTCCAAACCGTATTGATAACAAGCTTTGACCAATTTATTTCAAAATAATGAGGCAAGTCAGAAGTCATTCATTATGATTATTATTGTGAAAATGATTGTTATTTTAATGAAATGATTGCTGGCCGTTTTTCACTTACACTCATTATGTAACTTAAATGTATGCTGTATGAATATTTTTTACTACTGTTTCAACATTAGAATTTACGACATGCAGTCATATTTTACTGGGATAACACGATTATTACTCACTGGACTGCTCTATATTTTTTATGTAACATATGTAAATGAATAAATAAATCATACTGTTTCTCGGCGAATATAATATGGAAAAGAAAAGAGTGCATGCTTGGATCCTTGAACATAAACAACATTTTTAATTAGTAAGAAGTATAGTTACCTTGACATCTCCAATATGGATAACTTTGGGCGAAGGAAGAGCTCTCACAATGAATTCAGGTCCAATACAAGTGTTCGGACAATGGTACTTGGAAATGTCTGCTCTGTAGAGTCGAGATCCTGCTCGCTGCACTTTATTTCGTTTTTTCTCAACTCTGGAAATTCAGAAGAATCAGTGATGTAGTGTATGTACACATATACACTGTATGAACCGCGAGGATTCAGCGAAAATTATCAAGCTATATTTTAGCGTGGATGAGATTGCGTGCAAATATAATATTATTTGTTCAGATATACAAACAAAGCTAGAATAATCATTGGCCAAGGATTATGCATTCGAAGCGTGATTAATCTTGTTGAGCAGCAATCAATCACGGACCCGTTGATTGATTTATTCAGCATTAGTCCAGATGAGTCTCATGGAACGTATCGTGTGACACTTTATTAAACAGATTAGGATTTAGACGGTGCTGAGACCAGTGTACTCACGATGTAACAAATTTTCTTTGGCACACACAAAAAATTCATTTCAATAGTGTTGTAAATTCTTGAGGTCACACAATTTCAAGGGAACTTACTTGTTTAGAGTTGAGGTGCTTGTATTCGAGTTCTTTTCGTTGACATTATTCTCCAATTCAATATTCTTCACCTAGAATGAGAAGAAAGCAGACATTAGAGCTTCGCCAACATTATAAGAACACACATTTTAAGCAGTTTTTCATGAGATTGTTTATTTGACAATCAATACGCAATAATTTCTACTATGGCTCTGTTAACGGGCTTTTTATAATGCCTAATGTCTACTTCTTTGTACTAATTCAATGGAAGTCCAATTACGTGAACTATTTATGAGAATTGTTACAAGCTAATTAGGAAGAAATTTGTTGAAATGTTCGTTTCTAATTCACAACTTATTCGTACATTTGATAACTTTGGGACATGATACTCAAGGGTTGAATGCACTCTTTAATAGTTGATTCATAATTCATTAATGAATAATATGAGTTACACACTGTATATTATTAAGTAAATGTACATTTATACAGATGAAATTACTCTTACATGATGAATTGTGTAACATAAATTTATATTACCGTAAACCGGGGCGAAGTTGATAAAAAATTACGGTTTTTTGTAATAAATTTGCTTTAGAAGCCCTGATAAAATTCTAAAGAAAAAAAGGATTGATTCTATCATTCTTGTCCTCATTATTACAGTTTGATATAATTGTTAATATTTAAACAATCCTTTTCTTTGTTGAAAACTGATCTACTTCACCCAATATAGTGGGGCGAAGTTGATCAGCCATATAATACAGTGTAAAATCGGCTTCACCCCACATGAGGTGATTTCGATCAATTATTATGAATTATTAATTTTATTTTTCTTTGGAATTTTTTCCAGCATCCATAGGGGGATTAATTGTAATTTTAGTGAATAAAATTCAAATAGAATTACATCTTTCATAGATATATATTTTTTCCTAGTTTTTATAGGGTTCATTATAAGGATGAAAGGCAGTTTGAAAAAGTCAGCTGTGATCAACTTCACCCATACTGATCGACTTCGCCCCAGGTTACCGGTATTCTAATGAGTCATATGAGCTATAAATTGTTAACTATATTATTGTTAGGCTATAGGATTTCTTCTCTAAAACTGGTTGAAAATAAACTTGGTACTGTAATTATTTTCAATAATGTGAATGCAATGGAGTCAAGAGAAAGGTCAAATGATGAAAACTTTACATGAATCATTAAATTATAATGCCTAATTACTTCGAAATAACTGCACAATCACTCTTGACAATTCACGAAATCTTGAAAATTCACTTTTGAACAAAATTGTTGTGTTGCTTTAAACATTTTTAAATTATATTTTATGATGCTCATAGGTTTGTGAATCATAGATTACAAACATTCAGAATACAATTATCGGTCATTTGGTTCAATGCGAAAGTTACCTGAGAGAGGACTTGTCTGTGCAGTTCCATTAATAGGTGAGAGAAAGGTCTTGACTGACCACGAACAAGGCAGTGATCAGCTACACCCTGCAAAATTAAATAAATAAATTAATTAACAAATTAAAAAATAAAAATTTAACAAATAAGTCATTATTCTTTGATTATCAAAGCTCAAATGGAGTTAGCTTCACTATTGTATCAGTTATATTCTAAAAAATACCAATCACACGCCAATAATTATAATTAATGACAGGGGCGAAAATTTTTGGGTTCGCCCCTGATTAGTGAGAAATGATAATTTACTTAAAATCAATAATAAATTGCATTGGAAAATAAGGAATTGTATGATAAGAAATGTCAGAAGAATCCTGAATATAAATTCCTTTTTTTAAAGTTTTCAACATGTTTTGAAATAGTTGATGCAAAAATATTTCCATAATAGATTTTTTTTCAAATAACATAAAATTGTGATGATTAATTTATTCATCCAATATGCTGCAATTCACACCATTGTCATATTAACTAGTAAATCATTTTAGAACAACTGGTGTATTCCCACTACAAATAAGTCGCAACATTTATAAGTAGTCTGTCCTCAACCCAGTAATAGTGTTGCATTGACAATAAAGTCTGGTTATGGATCACATCCAGGATTCTCGTGAAATAATGATGGTTATTCATAGACATAAGGCTTCTGTAAGACTTTCAAGATAAAAAATTCCATCTCAAATTTACAAGCGAATGACAAGGAGTAGTGCATTACTACTGAAGAACAATTGAAAGCTTTTAGAAGGCTGCGCTACTTGACAAGAGATAAAAACACAGAAAGAAGAAAGTTTTTCCGCTGGTTGTTTAAAAATTCTACAGCTAAATTATTAAGTACACACAGAGAAGTAATATCGAGAGCTGAAAATAGGCAAAACGCTATGAATGAGAGGTTATTACTACTGTAGACTGGATCAAATTGAAGTCTCTTACTAAGATAGATACCGTATAGAGAGATAGCATGAACAATTTTTACTGGAATTATTTTAAAACTCGGAATGAGTTCTTATGTAAAGAAATAATCACAAATACCGTTCTGTAAAATTGTTCTGTACTAGGATTGTTAACAATTTCAATTGTATTCCTTGCTAAAGCAATCTACAAAAGTTTTATCAATTTAAAGTAACAAAATTACAAAAATAATTAATTATTGAAATTCATTTATAGGTATTCCCATTTGTGACTAGAAAATGTCAACATCCACTCTTACATCAATAGAATTCAAGTTATGCTTGGAATATTTTTCTTTTTTATCAGGGTGCATGACAATAATATTATTTCAATTGAAAAAAACTACAAAAGTAATTATAAATTAATTAATAGAAACAATTGGAGTATTGAATGAAGTTACCAACACTAAAATATGTTATACTACTGTTTGAAGCAACCTCAACTCTATAGTTAGTTGTTCAATCATTGCTTTTTGACCTGCATGTTGGTAATCCATTGGGAAGAGTTTAGATTAGACTTAGATTAGAGATTGGATTTCAAACAGATATAATGTGTTGATTATTCAATTGAATAAGTGACTGCAGCTTCTTGATCTTGCGTGATGGGTTGTTATTATTATGAAGCATTTACTCACATTGAGAACATCCATGAGAGACGCTCGAGTATCTGGTCTGGAGGAAGTCATTGCTTCAAGAAGAGCTTTAAGGTCTTGACTTAGAGAAGGAAAATTAACCGCTTGTTTCACAGTGACTCCAAGAGAGTAGATTAACATCTGGAAAATAATGGAGAACATAAAAATTCACGGACAAACAGCTAAATAAGCATAAAGTTTAGTAAATCAATCTAATCAGTCTCATATTATAGCCTAATGGCGGCCACAAAATAAGGCGGCTGAGACATTTTGAGCTGTTGTCATGTCTTGCCAGCTGACTACTCAAATCATGCAGGGGAATCGACTCCGACGCTCAAAATAGACAACGTTGGAAGCTCAGCGTTGCTTATTTCTGATTGAGAGCAAGCAAGTTCCTACTTTCCGTCGCTTTATCAGTTCCATACCTGACAACAGCGCAAAATCATACAGCCGCCTAATTTCGTGGCCAACTTACAGTGTAGTGCCAATCTCCATGATCAGTTTCTGGAACAATCCTCATATCTCATTATTAAGATGTAGTACTCTAGCTAGTGCATGAGAAAGGAAGTATTGAATCTCATTTGATAGCTATTTACCACAGTCCTAATGTAGCAACTGACCAACCAAGGTTGTAACAGCCGTTAACCATTCTACAATACATTTCTGACAAAAAATTAAGTGAACATGTCTGAGTTCTATCAACTTTTGTTTTCGTTTCGAAATATATAGATTCCAAATTTCAAACACATTTTCCTCATATTTCAAGGTTCAATATTCTTTTCATAACATGAGAAAATTCTTTTCTCTTCAAGTTTTCAGATGAAATCGAATCTGGGCCAATGCCTGCTAATTTTAGGGGTTTGAAAATTTTGTAATGGGTTTTGACAATTTCATGAATTGTCTTGATTTAAAACTTATTCTGCTTTTTTTATTGATCTACTTTGTTTATAACAAAAAATGGAGAACAATTCCTTTTACATTCCATCCAAATTTGAGCAATTTCATATTGAATATTGAATAAATTTGAACAGACGAGAAATTTAATACTGTACATCAACCGCAATAACACCCACTAAGTAATTCACAAACAAATGCAAATTCAACACTTCGGCGGCTGTTCTTATTGGATAGTGATTAATGTACTATGTTTTCAAAGTACTGTATACAAGTTTTTGTCAGTTTAATGAACAAGTACAGCAAATTAATTGTGCAGTTTGACACCACTCTGGTTGTTTTGGGGAATGGAAATGAGATAAATAATTCAATTGTCAGAGCATGAATTGGTATTCCCTGAGCAATTAGCTTAAATGCTGGGAAATTGAATGCTCTTCATTCCTGCAAACACAGCATTGCATCAACATGCTCGCAACATTGAAAAGTTGATGCTGACAGGTTGTTCGGTCGAAATGACTGACCATGACCTGCTGCTCTGTTGTTTACCAGACCAACTAATTAGTTTTTGACTTACTGATCAGCTTATCAGCAGTGATTTATTTATCAGACCGTGAATCAGCAATGACAATGATTATTAAGGGCTACAAGAGCTAAAAAGGCTAAAAAGGGACAGCCTATGAGGGAATATTTTTCGAATTCAACTTCTCTAAAATTTTTATCAGTGTTTTTATTTAATAAACTCGCTTTCGCTCGGCAGGGGGCTATGCCCCCTGCACCCCCTTTTGATACCCTATTTTTGGCTGTGCCCCTTGTTTGGCTGGTTAGTTGCTATTATGAAGTGAGTACTTCACACTCACCAGGGAGGAGGGGAGTACAACTTCAAAGATTCAGTGGAAAAACTGAATTTACAAATGTGCTTTACAAATCAAACCCCATATGTGATGTGATCTGCTCTCTCCTAGAGGACTTTGCTAACAAATGATGGAAAAAACACTTCATGGTCTCAATATCTTCACTTCCCCATCAATATTTGTAAAAATGATTATTAACCACCTGTGCCACCCTGGATTTACGGATCAAAATGTAGATAATAGGGTCTATGAAGTGCAGCAACACAATCCCACACTCAATAATATCAATTTACATTCCAGAATAGCCTATTAAAATTTGGCAAAAATGAAAATATGCACCTCCTCTTCAGTGCCAACCTGTGAGTCCAAAAGCCATTTTTCATTGAATCTAACAACTTGTCCAAGCTGAACATGGAAGTCAACATTGATTGAACATTTAATTTCATTACATGAACACTGATTTAGGTGGCTACTTATTTTCAATAATTAAAATATAGAATGTAACAATCAAAAATCAAACCAGGATGCTGTGCATCCTGGGAGGCAAGGGCTCCGCCCTTGCAATATTGTTGGGAGGGGGGAGGTGGTGCTGTGCATCCTGGGAGGCAAGGGCTCCGCCCTTGCAATATTGTTGAGAGGGGGGAGGTGGTGCTGTGCATCCTGGAAGGCAAGGGCTCCGCCCTTGCAATATTGTTGGGAGGAGGGAGGTGGTGCTGTGCATCCTGGGAGGCAAGGGCTCCGCCCTTGCAATATTGTTGAGAGGGGGGAGGTGGTGCTGTGCATCCTGGAAGGCAAGGGCTCCGCCCTTGCAATATTGTTGGGGAGGGGGGTGGCGCTGTGCATCCTTGAAGGCAAGGGCTCCGTCCTTGCAATAATGTTGGGAGGGATAGGAAGTGCTGTGCATCCTAGGAGGAAAGGGCTCCGCCCTTGCAATATTGTTGGGAGGTCAGAGGTGGCGCTGTGCTTGCCCTTGCAATATTGTTGGGAGGGTGAGGTGGCTCTGTGTATCCTGGGAGGCAAGGGCTCCGCCCTTGCAATATTGTTGTGAGGGGGGAGGTGGCGCTGTGCATCCTGGGAGGCAAGGGCTCCGCCCTTGCAATATTGTTGGGAGAGGGGAGGTGGTGCTGTGCATCCTGGAAGGCAAGGGCTCCGCCCTTGCAATATTGTTGGGAGGGGGAGGTGGTGCTGTGCATCCTGGGAGGCAAGGGCTCCGCCCTTGCAATATTGTTGGGAGGGGGGAGGTGGTGCTGTGCATCCTGGGAGGCAAGGGCTCCGTCCTTGCAATATTGTTGAGAGGGGGGAGGTGGTGCTGTGCATCCTGGGAGGCAAGGGCTCTGCCCTTGCAATATTGTTTGGAGGGGGTGGTGATGCTGTGCATCCTGGGAAGCAAGGGCTCCGCTCTTGCAATATTGATGGGAGGAGGGAGGTGATGCTGTGCATCCTGAGAGGCAAGGGCTACGCCCTTGCAATATTGTTGAGAGGGGCAAGTGGTGCTGTGCATCCTGGAAGGCAAGGGCTCCGCCCTTGCAATATTGTTTAGAGGGGAGAGGTGGTGCTGTGCATTCTGGGAGGCAAGGGCTCCGCCCTTGCAATATTGTTCAGAAGGGGAAGGTGGTGCTGTGCATCCTGGGAGGCAAGGGCTCCGCCCTTGCAATATTGTTGAGAGAGGGGAGGTGCCGCTGTGCATCCTGGGAAGCAAGTGCTCCGTCCTTTCAATATTGTTGTAAGGGGGGAGATGGTGCTGTGCATCCTGGAAGGCAAGGGCTCCGCCCTTGCAATATTGTTTAGAGGGGGGAGGTGGTGCTGTGCATCCTGGGAGGCAAGGGCTCCGCCCTTGCAATATTGTTGAGAGGGGGGAGGTGGTGCTGTGCATCCTGGGAGGCAAGGGCTCCGTCCTTGCAATATTGTTGAGAGGGGGGAGGTGGTGCTGTGCATCCTGGGAGGCAAGGGCTCCGCCCTTGCAATATTGTTGGGAGGGGGAGGTGGTGCTGTGCATCCTGGGAGGCAAGGGCTACGCCCATGCCATATTGTTGGGAGGGTGGGGTGGTGCTGTGCATCCTGGGAGGCAAGGGCTCCGCCCTTGCAATATTGTTGGTAGGGGGGAGGTGGTGCTGTGCATCCTGGGAAGGCAAGGGCTCCGCCCTTGCAATATTGTTGAGAGGGGGGAGGTGGTGCTGTGCATCCTGGGAGGCAAGGGCTCCGCCCTTGCAATATTGTTGGGAGGAGAGAGGTGGTGCTGTGCATCCCGGAAGGCAAGGGCTCCGCCCTTGCAATATTGTTGGAGGGGGGAGGTGGTGCTGTGCATCCTGGGTTGCAAGGGCTCCGCCCTTGCAATATTGTTGAGAGGGGGAGGTGGTGCTGTGCAACCTGAGAGGCAAAGGCTCTGCCCATGCAATATTGTTGGTGAGGGAAGTGGTGCTGTGCATCCTTGGAGGCAAGGGCTCCGCCCTTGCAATATTGTTGAGAGGGAGGAGGTGGTGCTGTGCATCCTGGAAGGCAAGGGCTCTGCCCATGCAATATTGTTGGTGAGGGGGTTGTTGCTGTGCATCCTGGGAGGCAAGGGCTCCGCCCTTGCAATATTGTTGAGAGGGGGGAGGTGGTGCTGTGCAATTGTCAACATTTTCCGTGTGCCAAAAAAAGATACAGACCATTTCATGAGTGGCCAAACTTGGCCAAATTCGACCTACCCCCCCAGGGCCCCCCCTGGATTTTCAAGAGGGTCGAAAATCATGACAATCTGGTCTCTGGCAGCCAGCGACACAATCCCACACCCGAAAACCGCACTAAAATATCAACAACCATTCCAAAATGGCCCTTCAAAATTTGCAAAAATTGGCAGAAAAGCTAAAAATATAAAAATGCCCCCACAGGGCCCCCTGTTGACCCGGTTGAAATTTCATTTTTGAAATCGTGCTATCTCGGCGAGTTGAACAAAAAAGGTCTCTTGCACTTTTGCTCTAAATCGTCAAATAAAAAAGTTGGAAAATTTCAGGGGCGCATAACCCCCTTTGGGGGGGGACTTTTTCAACTTTTCAGATTTTTCTGTTCATGTGCTCAACTCCATCTGCCCTGTTATGCACGATTTAACCACCCTTGTACAGACAACAACAGCACACAGTAACATATTACATGTTTCCCATATGTTTTGTATAGGGAAAAGGATGCTTAACAAATATGAGTATAATTTTTTTCTTCAAATCATGAAATGAACCATCATATCAGGTTCTCGTCGTCATTCCAAGCTCTATGATGTGCCACATGACATATTTAAACCTAAAACTCACCCAAAAATACGCAATCTAAAAGTTGCAAAAAAATGTACATCAATTTTTCACGCCCAATCCCATCAAATCACACATGGCTGCTTCCGCCTTGTCGAGCTGATCACAATGATATACAAGTGCATACACTTTTGTTGAAAAATAAACACACCAGAGCAAGAAAACGGAAAAACATAAATAGCCGGTTTTCCCATTTATTTTCAAAGATAGGGGGTCGAAAAACCAGAAGCCTGTATCCAAAGGATACAGACTTGTCTAGACCAACTTTTTGAGCTGAATCCAATGGTCTACCAGTCGACATTTTCCGGGTGCCAAAAAAAGATACAGGCCATTTCATGAGTGGCCAAATTTGGCCAAATTCGACCTACCCTCCCCCCCCAGGGCCCCCCCTGGGTTTTCAAGAGGGTCGCGAATCATGACAATCGGGTCTCTGGCGGCCATCGACACAATCCCGCACCCGAAAACCGCACTAAAATATCAACATCCATTCAAAATGGCACTTGAAAATTTGGCAAATTTTGCTGAAAAACTGAAAAATCTAAAATGACCCCCTGCTGACCCGGTAGAAATTTTATTTCTTAAATCGAGCTACTTTTGCAAGCTGGACCCGAAAATCCAACCGCCAGCACCGTCAATAGTCAAACTAAAAAGTTGAGAAATTTTGGGGTATAACCCCTTAGGGGACTTTTTCAACTTTCAGATTTTTTCTGGTTGGTTTCTCGCTTTCCTCTCTCCAACGATGTATACCGACACCCCTACGATGTCGGCAAGTACAAAATCTTTTCTATCAATCAGTGAGTCAACACCTGCTATAGAGATATGGGACGTTGTCAGACTTTTTCACCGAAGTCTGGAACGTCATATACTTAATAAACCACATAAATCTAACTTTATATTGATTGATTGGTGAGTCATGCAGACTATGAAGAGTGTGAAGAAAGGACATAAGATAACAGATTATGCTAACTTCTTTCTATGGAAAGGATAAACATCACTTTTAAAATATTGTAATAATAAATCTTGCTAATCCACTCTATGAGTCTTTCAGGTTTTATCTTGAATTCCCATGGTAGAAGAATGTGGTCTGGTTGTCACATATAATATATATTATATAGAATAATATGGGTAAATATTTGGAATATTTATAATTGGAATAATATTATAATGAATAATATAATATTACCAAATTTTAACTGCAACTGGAGAAGAAAGTAAGTTTAGACTATCCAAGAAGGCTCACATAAAACTCATCTTTTATAGCATTTTATGTTGAATTGATTAATTAAAAAATAAAATAAAAATTGCCATGAATTTACATGGGATTGATTGATATAAAGATTAAATACTGCTACGATTGCAATAGTGTATTAATAGGATTGTTATTGTTCTTTGAAGAAATTACATAAATTGATAGAAAAACTCATTTCCATCAATAAATTATTTTTAGTTGCAAACCAATAACTTGGAACATAGCAAATGGTTAACTTTTCAATTCATTCTGTCGTAAATCATATCTTTAATATTTTTATTCATGCCTTACCCTATAAAATTTGAATTGGAATTGAGTATATACCTAAAGAATAGTGTATTGAGAGGATAACAATTGGTCAATGGAAAGAGCTCATGAAAGTACATACCTGGTCCAATACTCATTCATACTCTGATTTATTGCATTACTCGAAAACTAGTTTTTGATCATTAAGCTGTTTGATCATTTAGTTTGATCTTTTAGCGAGAAGTCAACTTTCTAGTTCGATTAATTAAATCATCAACTTTTCTAGTGCTTGTGTACTCGATTTGATAATTAGAATATGTATTCGAGAATTTTAATGAAATTACCTTTTCAATCTGCATATCAGAGAGTTTAGTAGAGTGAGTAGAGGGTGTGGAGGCGCGAGAATGACTCTACCCCGCGGAGTGAGCTTCAAACCTTCAACACGCACCGACGCAGGGATTGGCCTTTTTCTTTCATCGCCATCTAGAATAGAAGAAAAATCATTTGAATAAATGTAATTGAACTTGAAAAGGTAATAGGATTGCATTTCATTCATAGCAACCTAGTGCACTGAAAGAGGGTGTGTAGACCTAGGAATTGATGAAAATAGTGATTGGTAATAATAGTAGGCCTAGAATGGCTAGGCTTAGAATGATACTAATAATAATGATTTTTGCCACATCTTTTGTATAGAGATTATACCTACGTAGTATTTGAGGTTTTTCGATATGTAATGCTTTCACAAATGCATTTTGAGAATTTTAAATCATAGCTGGTATACAATTCATTTAAGTGAATGTATGACTGTACTAGAACAAGAAAATTTCACTAACGCTCGAAGCTTATTGAGTATGATTATTAATAACGCTGATTTACTTCATGAAAATGTATTCGCTCTTATGGAATACTGTCTACTGGTATAGCATCAGAAATAGAATGTTACTGAATCTTAAAATTAAGTAACTGAATCTTAAGCATGATAAACATGAGTCATGACTGCCTCAGCATCACTAAATCAATGATCAAGAAAACCCCGAGATTTAACAAATTTTCTCTTTGTAATCATGATAACAGGTAATAGAGAATTCATGATCTACGAGAATGAATTAAAATGCTTTTCGTATAGCATTTATTGATCATGAAAGGGGTTATATATTATATAGATGTCATCTTTAATATATAATTAATTCATTCAATTGAAGAATGTATCAAAATTATGTAATATTATAGGTTACTTAGTAAAAAGTAACCTGTTTCCGAGATTTTTGAGAAAATCAAGCAGAAGTTGTTTTAGAGTGGATCGAATAGAGATAATTTTATTTTTATTGCATCAGTAACATTTCAAGCATTGGTACCGTACTTATACTTTTGTTTTCCACTCAATAGTACACAGAGGGAATACAAAGTGGCCTACACAAGGGAAGCTGATTCCAAGAATTCTCAGCCATTTTAATTAGCTCATTTGTATAGTCCAGAACTGTTTTCATACGAAGTTAGTCTGCGGTGAGTTGTAAAAAGTTAGTTGTTGAGGAACGTGGGAGATCATAATGATATTTTCTGTTCAAGGGCTCTGTAAAAAAGTATAACGCTGAATTTGGCCGTCATCACCTGAGCTAGCATTCGATACCGTACCTATTTTGTTCATTGTAGCCAGAAGCAAGGTGAAGGAGGAAGTACAGAAGGCAGGCAAGTAACGAAACAATAATAATTGAGTTGGAAAGAATGATGGCGGGGTAAGGCTCGGAAGCGGAAGAGCCGTGGGTAACGAGGCCCCTTGACAATAAGGTCTTCTTGCCTTTTCAGTTCTGTCTCCTCTGCCGTGCCCCCCCGTCCCGGCTGCTGGTATTATCTAACAGAGCAGCTCGTTCACGTCTAACTGAGCATCCAAAAACACTGAGGGCTCGGGGGATTCACACTGCACTCCCCGAGCTATTAATTCTCAACTCCATTCAACATTTCAACTGTCACAAACATAACATGATGGTTATACGAAAGGATCTGATTTACATGTGTAGGGCGCAAAATCAAGGGACAAAGTTCGTTCTAAAGAGCCTAGACCACATGCATGTGAAATCGAGCCACACACGAATAATATGTAAAAAATTATTGGAAGTTATGAGATGAATAATTAGTCCCAGTTGCACAAAGGTCTGTCAAGTTTAATTTTCAATTAACGATGTTAATTGTAAAATGAGTAATCGAAGGTTAACGTTAATCCAATTTTGAGCAACTGTCCCTCATAGACTATCAATAATAGCGTTTGATAACAAATTAGACGGCTGATTCATTTTCTGCAACATAATAATTGAAGAAGAGGAGTTTAATAAATTCAATTTCATTTCTAATACAGTGTTGAATCTCACTGTAACAGAAAAATAATGATACATTTGATCAATTCTAACAAGCAATTATTCACATTCAGGTACCGGTATCTACTTTTCTGTAGTACATATTATGATAATAATGAAGAACATTTTCCCGATTCAAACTAGATTTCAAACCTCCTATCAAAATCAACTGACCTACAATATACTTTATTTATTATGCTAAAAATGATGTTCCCAATCCCTTACTTTCAATAGAAGTCAAAATAATGATTAGATTGATAAATATTGTGGTTGATCCCTATGATATAAGCTAAGGACACCGAAATATTGTGTTTGGTGTGAGATATGAATCTGATAGCAGCAAGCCACGATGAACGCTCAGTTGAACCACAGAGCAACGCCGGTCTATATGGTCTGAGCCCTATCCCTACATCCTATAGGATACGTGCAGGCTTAATCAATGCTATCAATATTTAACACGCTTAGAGGCCACAGTACAAGTTTCGCGTGATTGCCTCTTGAAAGTTTTATACGGCCTCATGAATTATTCCGCCTATCCGGTAAACAGTTTTCCAGCTTATCCCTGTTACAGCACACAATTTTGCACATCAACCATTTCAATATTTATTCAGCTTTATGTATTTTAGAACGCCAAAACCCTCAACTTTCGCACTTCTTATACAATCGATCATCACTTTCATACTCAACATAGGATACTTTGTAACCGCGCTGATTTTCCAATTCACGCAGATACAATTTCTGCCATCATAGAATGTGGAACAACCACAGAAGTAAGGATATTAACCACGGTGATTGATCACAAAACTCTGGAATTTTTTACTATTGTTATAGAAATTGGTTTAGGCTACGAAAATTTCCAAATAAAAGAAATTACAATTAACTGAATGGATGAAAACACAGACACAGTCCAAAGCTGACTCTTGTGAATCTATAATCTGGAGACCATTAAATTCAACTAGTTTCAGTTTTGAAATAACTTGTTTTCTGATATGAGAGAAGTATTTTATCAGTCATCTGTTTTTGAATTAAGACTGACATCTCCTTCATAGGTTGAAGTTTATCTTTTTTGGATCCGCAGGTTTTACCTTGAAATGATACCTGTATTGTTCATAAAAGATGAAATAAATTATAGATTAATTTTATTATAGTGAGTTATACCACAAACCCGAGCAACTTCACCTGTAGAACTGTCTAGTTTGGTGAAATTGGAATAACCTTTGTAAGAGTGTGCAGTATTCACAGTTACTACATTGAATTATACGAGTGAAATTCAATAAAAACTGTATAAATACAATATTATATTTTCCGTTTAGTAACATAATAGGAAATAACAGAAAGCGAAATCGAAGAGAGAATGTGTGCCGAAAAACATGCGAAGAAAACCAGTTCAGTCAGAAAAAGTGTTGAAAATCAGTGCAGTATCTTCTAGTAGAGTGAAATTCCCCGATTTGGGAGATGATAACAAAAACAAGTAGCAATAATGTGTGTAGACATGAGCCAAGATCAACGTGGAAGATAAACGCACACTTCACATTGAGGCTCCTCTGACCAACAGGAGTGCTAGAGGTGGAGTGGGGGTGTGGGGTGAGTGTGGTGGGGTTGAGCTTTCAGGACCGATGATGCGTCCTGTCCATTCGTCATCAATCACCAAGTAAACGCTGACTAGCAGCACAATGAGTGGAGAGAGGGGGCGGCGAAGTGGTCACCGGCCATGGCTAGAACCATCAATTCCCTTGAGCCGGCATTAATTTTCTACGATTAATGCTCTTCGGTCGGCCGCTGAGGCGATTTCCGATCGCCATCAATGAGATTCCGTCGTTTTTTTAAATTGCAGCTATTGCTGCCACCCCAAGTCCAAACCGAGACCTTCTTGTGTTCAACTTCAGCCAAACACCACTATCCACTTACCGAAATTAATAACGGCCGAAGACAGTACAAAAATCTTGAACAATGGTCGATCGTTCACAATTTTGATGCTACTCACACGTGGATACTCAACTCGCCGATACTCAGCGACCCTGATAACAAACATGTATTTTCAAGTGAAGAAGCTCAGACGAGACAGTTTCAAACCGAGTATTGCCGACTGTTGCTCATGGCAAGAAAATTGGAACATTGGAAGATACAGTCCACAGCTCCGCACTCTCTGGTTATATGATGGCGAACTTGATTACTTGATTGAAAGCTTGAATTAATTATTAAGACTATGGCTAAGCTCTAGAATTAGTTCTGGAAAAGTCTCTAGTATCACAAAGAATAGGAGCAAAGTACAACAGAACAATAGTACAATCGTATTAAAGTATATTGCACACTGAACATTCACTACAACTCGAGCTGTTGTAACCAAGTTAAATGTTCTGATTTGTGCAAAAAATGAAATTAAAGAGTTTCAATTACAAAGAACGTACAGTACGAGGAATGGTATACTAGTAGGAAATGGGAGACTTGCTGTTTCAAAGCCAGAAGGAATAATGCTATGTCCTATTTTGGGAACATTAAAATCGAACTATTTTATTCTCAGTTTTTTCTGCATAAATGACGCAATATAGACAATCGTTAGAATGACAATCAGATAGGAATGTAAAGTTAGAAAGGAGGAGCCTATTCGGAGCTAAAAAGAGTGATCCTTCTTTCTACTTTAATACGGTACTGGATTGCACTGATCCAGGATTCTGATCAAACTGATCATGGATTGGAATTCATGTAACCTGGAGCAACCCCGCGTTGGAATAATTAGAATCGAATACGATATCACCAGCTTTCTTTGAATAAATTATGCTAACTTGACTGGTATATTTGCAGGTTATTTGCATGGACATTTCAAAAACTATTGCACTCCGAGTTTATGTTTTAATTAATTATATAGTATAATAGAGATGTGATCGCGAAATGTCTTCTTGAGCCTTCCTGATCTTCTGCAATTCACAGTCAAGTGACAGTACTACAATTAACCTGGATTCAGTCGACAACAGCTACAGCTGAATCTTGGACAGCTGAGAGCTGAGATGTGAGTGGGTGGGAAGTGCATCTGAACAAATAGAAGAAATAGAGGAGCACAAGAGGATATTATTGCATGCTGAACTCGGACTAGACGCAGAACAACACTGCGCCATCCAAATTGGAGAGGCGGCATGAATAAACTCGGAGAGAGAAATCGAGGACAAGATGAGAAATTGTCACTTCATGTTCTACCGCAAATTCTGCTTCAAGGGAATTTCAAGCTCGCTGGAGAAACAGTTCTGAATAATGAAAAATCATTCGGTTGCAGAGAACGGCATGCGAACCCAAAGTAACAGTAAGTAGATAAGCTGAATTGGAATCACAGCTTTCGGTGGAGTTTGGGAATTCAGATATTTTAAAGTTAATCTTTCCATTCGTTTGTCTACAAAAGTTGCGTGAATCATACAAAGTTCAACATGATCCATTGTCAATTTACAACTCAATGTTATTGAATTGGGTAGAGTGAGAAATGAATTTAAGAAATTAATGATGAATCATTAAAAAAAAAACAAGATTGGAACTGGAAAATGACGTGTAATGATGAATTGGAAGCTTTGCTTTAGAGTGGTAAAGTATCAACACAGTAAGAATGCAATAAGAATGCATCATAAGAATAAATATGAAACTTTGTGGTAAAAAAGAGTTGTAGTAAAAAATGGAGGGAGCTGAGAAGGAGTATTTTAAAGTGGTACGATTTCTTGCCAAATAAGATGGAGAAATAAAGAAAATTAAGAAGTATCAATCAGAAATAAATCTTGTACTTGGAGGGGATCAAAGAGCTTTGATGTGTGAATCAGCCTAAGTACTGTATTATGTTATAATACTGTATTATATATTCTTCAACAGATCAATGCTGGAATAGATGGTGATAGTAATTGGTGAACATGGTTCTGAGAATATCAAAATCGTTGAGCTATTACTGTATCAGTTACTATTCATTGTTATCAATGCTTGAGTCACTTTGATGTTGCGTAAAGTAAAAGCTCATGTCATTCAATTCTTAATATCATTAATTGTATGAAAGCTTGTTGATCAACTAGTTGCAAACAATATCCAAAACAACGATACAGTGATGAACTTTCCCCGTCATTTGAAGCCTAGAGAGGTAAGTTTACAGAACGCTTTCAGTGTATACAATATTTCCCCAGAACAGGCAAAATCCATTTCCTATCTCCGAGTAGATTGTCTTATCAAGAATATTTCACTGCTGTCATGAAATTTGGAAATGGCTGCTTTGGAATGAAATCTAGAATCGCAAGGAAAATCGTTATATTTGAATGTATTCATGAATCACAGCATTTGAAAGTGTTCAGTCAATCACAGAATTTGAATATGTTCACAAAATCATAGCATTTGGATGTGTTCACAAAACTCGATAGAGGTCAATCTATGAAATATGGAAAACATCTATAAACATTACATTGTCATTATCAGGTCAACTTTCTGATTAAAAGTTTCAAGGGTTTGTCGAAATCAGCTTATTTCCTGCACACACAAATTTTCGTCTGTTTCATTTGAATATTTTTTATTCCCTGATGAAAGGAGACTGTCTCTCTTCAACTTGGGCTACCAAGTTCTTGTTCAATGAGCAAAGTTTATGAATAACATGACTAGTCTAACTCCCTTGGCAGAAGTCAGAACTCCGTCAAAATAGACTTCTCAACACACAAACTATCAGTTTACTTTGTCCATTCATATTGATGTGAGAAAATTTACTCTTTTCTCAATTCTCGTAATCTAATCTGTAGACTGCTACCAATTCCCTACGTTTACTTTTGCCACTATTAATTAAGAAAGTGGAATAAGTTTGTAAAATCTTCTAACTAAAAGCAACGAATAAGCAAAAATCTCGAACTTGGCTATTACAGTTGAATGGCATTACGATGAAAGAATCACCGAACCAATGACGCCAATGATGTTGAAAAGTATTCAATTAGAATAAAGCAAAGTGCGAAAATGAAGTGGAGCTTGTAAAGAGGCTTTAGAACAAGTTTTTCAAGGACCCCACTAACACCGCCTCAAGCTGGAAAGATTATGAACCTACAAAGCAAGAGGCTCATGCGAAAGATGGTCGAGTTGTTTTTTCTGTCGTCAAAAACTAAAAGAAAAAAAAATAGGATGAAGTTTGGTGGAGGAAATGGAAAGGGGGCTGAAAAAGGTTTAAGGCTGTGGACTGGATTTGAAGGTGAGCTTGAAACTGACTCTGACTGACTAAGAGAGGGTTGGTAATGAATGTACCTGAACCGAGATGGGAAAAGAGGAAGAGGGGGGGGGAAGAGAAGAGGGAATATGACGACGATTGAAAAGCGATGGAAGTGGGATTCTGGACATCAAAGTCAGGATGACGATGGAAATGATTGACGAGTCTGATCTGTTGAGCAAATCTATGAACGGCCCTTTCGTCATGTCGCTTTTTAATCGCCACCCCTTACAGTGATACCAAAGACGATCACCATCACCACCCCACCACACGTGCAGTAACATCGATCCTCTCTCTCTCTCTCTTTTCATTTGCACAACCACGTACGAGTCTCAAGATTTGGAATCAAATTTTTTTACTAAATAGCTTTGAAAACGAAAACATCTTTCACACCTTAGTTCAATAATACCGCACTTGCACGTGTTGATACATTGAACCCACTAAAGTTCCATCAAGAGAGAGATCGTCAATATTATTGGCTTGGTGCTTGGAATAGCACACTACACTGTGTTTTTTTTTTTCTCAAAATTCTAGTGTTTGAACACAAAAACAATAATGGAATCGAGTGAACATTGTGCACAGTAATCTATTGATTGAGGATCGTAATATTGGAAACTGTAGTAGTTGATGGATGGTAATTTTGATGGGATTGGTGGTAGGGATGGAGTTGGAAAACTTTTTGGAAGTGGAAATTTTTGAATAAAGTGAACGTAAACATAACCTTCATATCGTTGGTCCTTTGCCCAAGTGCAATTAACATCACAGCTCCGACATAAACAGGCTGACTAGAAAGCACGTTAATATTATCTACGCGCTGCTAGCCAGCTTACACATTGGTGCTTCAGACATCGCACTTGAACCAACCAACGTTATCAAATCAGAGCTTACACATTATGACTTATGACCCTATGTCTTATGTCTTAACGCTGCTGACTCGCGAGACCGGTTGGTCGGTCTTTCGTAAGACATGAGATATGCGTCATCGACTCGCGCATGCGCACAGCCAGATCATAGCTTCAGACAGCGTGGGTACTGTTCTCGCTCATTGTTTATTATTGAAGCGTGCTGTCTGTCTTTGAAGCGTGCTGTCTGTCGTTGAAGCGTGCTGTTCAATACTAATTTGAAGGGATACAGCAATACTATTCATAAGACACGGAACATAAGACATAAGGCATGCATCATGTCAAGTCAATTTCATATCAGTCAAGGTTTGTCAGTATCTTTAGGTTAGGCGTACACTGTTAATCAAGATAAGACAAGATTTGTTACGTTTAGTCACAGTAATTCACATAGCTGCTATGCGAAGCTGTTACTGCAGATGCAATGACCAATCGGTATGTGTTGTTTCATCAGCAACTGCGTGAAGTACCGTGACTAAACGTGACTAATCTCGTCTTGTCTTGTCTTGACTAACTGCAGGCACGCTGCCTTCTAGCCTTAAAGATTACGATGTCCTGAAGCTCCAATGTGTAAGCAGGCCTAGTATCACAGCTCCAACATGAACGCACCAATCAATGAACGCACTAAGGTAATGCTGCGGAGCAGCACAGGTCCACTGGTAGTTAGTTCAATTATATTGAAGAAGAATCTATCTTTGAAAAGGGAATGGAATATGCTACAAGCAGCAGTACTCACTCATACACATAAACTGAAAAAAGAAATATTATGTGAAATCGTATAGAATATAGACATAAATGGTTTGTTAGTTAATTGAATTGAATCAAAGATAGAATAGTTATTTTGAGAGGCACCATCTGAAACAAAAGATGAAATGGCGTTTTGAAAATACCAATTGAGCAATTAGGTTCTGCATGCATCGTCATTGACTAATTGAAAGGGGTGAAACTTATCAAATCTATTGAATGACTATGTTGCTCCGCATCTAACGGCAATCCATTGATTAAAAACCCATGCTGAAAAACTTGTTCTGATTAACTAATTGGGGATTTATACCCAGGGCTAGGCAGGCAGTCAGTGTGTCCGTTGATATTATTTGCAGATTTTCCGGGTCTGAGTTGTTTTGTTCCGCAGGCGGACTGTCAATAGGCACGGCACTGCGGATGGATGGATTAATAAAGTGAATGGATGTTCCAACACTTAGCTGATTGATGAATGATCGGAAGAGTGAGTGCGAGAGAGACGGAGGAAGATTTTGATGAAACCTCTCAATCAACAAAGCTGCAACAAGAGCGAAAAGATTTTGACGCCGGCGTCTAATAATAATCGATGCGATTAATCGCCAACAGACAATGTCAATAGAGACGCGTGCAGCTGCGACGCTAGCCGATAGACACTTTCCCTTACCACCCACCCCGGCAACCAAAACCCATCACCAATCAACCCCCTCCAGTGACTACCCACTCACCATCTCCAAATCCTATCATTCATCGTGAATAGTCGGTGATAATCCCCGTTGCCTGGTCCCCTCTTGACGCTCTTCATTTTTCATCAGCGAAGCTCTTCTTATCGTGTTTCAAACAGAAAGGAAACCGCAAAGATGAATGCTTCGTGTTGCCTCGTCGTTCAACTTACAAGCTGTTGGCTCAAAATGTATGAGTTATGTTGGACCACTAAGGCGTGTGGATACGAGATATGAACGTTTGTTCTGGGAGTGTGTAGGGCTTTGTTCTGCTGATATATACGAGAATGCTTCATAGGGTGTAAAATTCTTGGGAAGCTGAATGGATGGAATCCTGATGAGATTTCAGAGACACCAACTCATTGTGTCATAACAAGAGATGACACTCCCGACAATGTATTCTTGAATGCCATATTGGCAATAATCATGTCTAAGTCACCACAAATAGTGTGGAATGTGGATTAATTAGCATTTGTTTTTAAGGTTCCAACTGGATAAAACATTATTAATGGCCAGTAAACTGTAAAATTCTGAGTGTTATTCAACAAAAGCCCAGAAAGTAATAAGATAAAAGTGTATGAATGATTGAATTGAATTGAAAACTAATTTGCAAATATTTCTACAACTACTCAATATCTCTGGAACCAGCATCTCATCTTACACATAATAAATAGAGTATAAATTGGAATATTGAAGATATTGGAGTAAAAATTGAATTTTTTTCATACAAAAGAGTGAAATCAAACAATGGTGGATCAATTAAAATGAGAAGATAAGTACTGACTAGAATACCATTTTCATGTCAGTGGTTCATCTTGGGCTCAAACATATATCTTCGATTTCAAATTGATCAAATTTAAACGTTGTTTTCAAGCTTGATTCTAACATAATATCTTGCAGATCTTTGAATTTGAGGATCTACAGTTTGTGAAAAAGTATCATTTAATTGAACTCCGGTTTTGGTGAATCCAGTTCGTTCAACATTTCAAGAATTTTAACAAATATCCTTGTTTTACAAGATATAACAGGGTCGGATATGTTGTAACTTATAGCTAAAATGAAAGAGGCAAGAGTATAAAAACAGGGAGACAGCACAACTGTGAGGTGGATAGCGGGCGATGAAAATGAAAGTTTTACAAAAGTTGGATCAAGAGGAGAGCGACCGAGTGGATCATATTATTCTCGGAAAATAAACATTGAGTTAACTGTGGGTCTTATGATGTAATAAGTCAGTCAGTGAACTGTTTCTTTTTCATCAAAACAAGGGACCAAGAAAGTCTTTCCACCTCGATAATTTCGACTCAACAACCAGCTTGAAACCCACTTGAGCCGTGGATGAATAGCTGTTTTATTTGTCCTCTTGACAAAATTAAGTCACTTGCCCTTCTTTGTCCCTTTTTCCACTGTGTCGAACTTCTTGCCAGAACAGTTTCATGCCAAATGAATTTTGAGTTGCAATGCTACTGATATTAGAATACAAATTCGCCAGCTTCGAGTGACTTCGAGTAACTGACTAATAAATTAAGAAGAACTTTGCCGCTGAATATTATTTTTTAGATGAATGATCAAATCTGTATGAATGTGTCTATTTCATTATGTCTAATGCCGCGTCTACACAATCGCCGAACTAGGCGAACGCGAGCGTGTAGATGGGGTCACTCACGTAGTTCGCCCGCGCTTTATATGGGAAAAACTCTCGGGCTAGACTCGCGTTCGCCTAGTTCGGCGATGGTGTAGACGCGGCACCAGAGTATCAACTTTCCTTCCCGCAAGAATATCCTTGTTTAACTTCAGTCTTGTAAAAAATTCAGTCTAGAAATGGGATTATAAATTACTGGAAAGAGGCAAGAGTACGGAACTGTAATCAGATATTATTATCAGCCAGCCTCCTCTTTTCGCAAATAAGTAACTAAATCTGCATGATTATAATAATAAATTAATAATATAACTAATGCTGAACTGCAACCCACATAATGATAGTTAGCGCGATCTGAACAGCATCGTCATTAGTAGCGCAAACAGGAGTGCTAATGAGTTGGAGTTTCATGGGTGTAGCGCACTCACATCGTTCTCAGCTCAACATTGAGACATTATTTCATCCTGGCAAAATACGGTTAGGTGCCGTGTTACAGTAACTCGCAACAGATGTTTCTAATGTAGTAATTTCATGTATTTAGGAGCTGCGAATAAGGAAAAGTCTTTCCATCCATATCATCAATAAGAAGGTGAGTAGAAGTTTGATGCAGTGGTTTAGTGATACCGCAGAGTGGTTGAGCCCCGACCCTGACAGGCCCTTGGGCCGAAAACATTTTTGTTCAAATTTAGCGGCCCTCAAGTGTATTAACGGGGAAACTTGAACAGGAAAGACCACAAGGCTACTGAAACATATCCAAGAAAAGTCTGCTCAGTACATTTAGCTGTCTTGAGGCAGCTGAAGTACAGAAAAGTCCATGATCTGTAAAAAAGGTGTCATCCGAATCTAAAATCTTTCTCCAATGTAAAACAAATTGAATTAAATTTTATTTCATTAGCTTCTGACACAGTGTCTGGTGAGATGTTGTGATATCTAAACATAATGAAAAAATTGAAAACTATAATGAAACTCTAAGATGTATTAGTCTAATATCATTATTTTTTAAACAAATAATGATATTTGACTGACTATTCTATTAGTTTTATTAGTTTACACGGTAAATACACGGTAAAGTTGCTTTAGCAACTATGTCATTGTTGAGAATAATTTTTTCATTATGACGTATGATATAGACAAGATTAATATTGCTTACACATAAACACTGAAAAGGAGCACCGAACTATTTGAAAATACAGTAGTAGGATACGGCAGAGTTGGAGAAAAATGGATGTTCATTATGTGGATATGTATCATCAGTTGCATCAATAATTACAGGAAATCATGGCTGGCACGCAAGTTTTATCTTGTGCTAGTTGACCCAAAATAGCAATGTAACTTATTTTGACACTTTCCAAACTGTACTTACATAGTCGATATTAATATTATGCAGGGACACTGAGATTTAAGATTATATAAGATAAGATAATATGTATGTTCAATTGAAATCCGTAGCTCAAGTGTATTTTGTCCATTTTTTTTGTTATTTTATGGAAAATGAATTTTATTTGATTTACTCCTGTCGAAAAGAACGACGGATCGTGTCAAACTGGATAATAATAAGGAAGGCATCAGCAGTAGTACAGCGAAAATGCGATCATGAAACTCAGAAGAAATAGAAAGACGGATAGGGTAGTATCAAAGTAGTCTGAAGACTGAC
Organism: Laodelphax striatellus; assembly: GCA_017141395.1. NCBI lineage: Eukaryota > Metazoa > Arthropoda > Insecta > Hemiptera > Delphacidae > Laodelphax > Laodelphax striatellus. The sequence goes on from CM029532.1 coordinate 29,903,537, forward strand.
AACTTCAATTCAATTAGCAGCTGGAAAATCAACTGGAAAGATGTCAAGTTTTTTACTAGATGTTTTGAAAGAGTCAAGATAAATTAAATCTAGAATACTTATCTTTTTTGTAATTTATTGTGAGAGTACAGATACACTGACTGAGGAAGATTGAAGTTATTTTCTAACACAAACGTTACTATTCAGTGATAGTATTTCAAGCGCGTTGGAGTTGCAATGAGAAATCTGAGTCGGACATTTTTAAAACGTTGAAAATGAAAAATTCAAGCCATTGATCACGGAAAGTGAATAATTTGTTGGATCATTGACATCAACGGATGAGATACGCGTATTTATTCCGAGAGAGATGACGCTCTCGTTAGTGCTGGAGCAGGATGTCAAAGTGCAAAACTGTTCATGACACGCCGGGGAAATATGGTGATTGCGGTATCAATCTGGGTAAAATTCGGTTATGTAATGGGAAATGAGCCTGCTTCATGATACTGAATCTTTATTCACTCTTCACTTTCAGCATCAAATGATTATTGCTGTGTTCTTTATACTTTACAATGACTCATCCTCTTGATGGTTTCGGGAAAATAATATAGCTCTATAGGTTATACAGATTCTCATACTACACGTTAACTTGATGAGCGAATAAGCTCATGCATTAAGGTTGTGATAATGTATTATGCAGTTTCATGGAATGGATATGGTTATGTAACTTTTGGGAGCAGTTTTAAAAGTTTGAGTCAGTGCAGACCAATCAAATCACCACAGAAATGCTGAAATATGGGAAGAGGATAAATGTTATATTTCAAAGCCATGAATGACTACAAACGGCTACACTACCCACAAAGGAGTCACTTTATCACTCTCACAGTGATTTTAGAACCACGAAACTGATCAATACTTCCAACTAACTAGAAATAGCTAAAGACTACTACTGCCGAAGTCTGAAACTTGTCTATGACAATGGACGTTGAAAAATCATCTATTTAGGAACAGGTTCAAGACTCAAGCAGGATTTCCATATTCTAGTTGAACATCACAATTTATTTGTCATGTCATGATAAATCACGATGAATAAACGTCATTTTTCATTAAACATTATTTCTTAAACATCATTAGCTTGAACATCAGAAAGTTCAACAATTTAAGATGGTTTCTAGATTTTCAATTGTAAAGATTGAGGGGGAAACTTCCAAATACTAACTACATAAACTAAGTTGAGTAAATAAAATGGAACTTTTGGTCGAAAAAGAGGTATCAGAAAATTACTACTGAAATCAAATTGATTGCTTCATTACATACACTACACAAACATTGCACGACGTGCTTGCTGTATCTTAATTCTATTCAATAGATAATTGACAATTGAAAAAATACTGAAAACGTAACAGGAGAATGAGAGAAAATAAATAATGTAGTGAGTGTTTTTTACTGTAATGAGCGTTTTTCCAGAAAGTTTGTCGATAACAAGAGGAGAAATTCGAAACCGGAAAAGCAAGCATGCACATGTTTGCGCCTGGTCCGTTGCTCCAGCAAGGGCGGTCTTCAAACCCGGCATTTTATTTGTTGGTTTTCGACAGCAGCGGCCTCCATGATCATCGCTGCCAGCTGCTTGGTCAATACCATTTGTCCTGAGTAAACCGTGTCAAAAATCCATTTGATCGCTTCCCCCAACTGCACCACTCAACGCTCCGGAGAAACGCCACGAAAATAACGCTTTTTTTTCAAAAATTAACTTGTAATTTTCAGTCTGAATTGGAATTCAAACAATTATATTTTCTGTTCTATTTTATTTTAATTCTCCCATTATCTATAACTCATTAATCGTTTTCCATCTGTTTCATTTCAGCATTAAAACATATAATATTATAGCCTTTCTCTTTACACTACTCTGTTGTTGTTATTCTTCTACTCCTTTTTCTCAATCTCTTTCTTTTGCTCGTTCGACTTTCAATCTTCATCTTTTCTCCTTCTTCTTCTTTTTTTTATTCTCTCTCCTCTTCTTATCTTTCTTCTTCTCCTTTTTTCTTTCTCTTCTTCTTCTTCTTTTCTATTTTATTCTACTTCTTCTCTTTCTTATTCGTTTTTTCTACATCGCCTACTTTTTCCACATTGCTTGAAGGATTGGGAACTACCATTCTAATCCTTTCAAAGTAAGCTACATTGGATTATAATTTAATACATCTTGCTGATGAAATGGATAAACTAATACCTTCAAAGTTGGTCAAACTCGTTGGTCTGGAAAATTATCAATTGGCTTCCAGCGTACAACAACAGTGAGGGGGTCCAACAGATGTTGGCCAATCATTGCGCGTGAGCACAACGAAATAGCAGCTACATTTCCGGAATTGTTGTGAAACTCGAGTAGAGCTACTGGAGCTGGAGCGACGACGAGTTGTTAGTGACACCCGATCCAAATTATCAGCGTTGTCAGGCTTGCCTTCAGCCATTTCCATTCTGTTTTGTTGTTTTGAGAAAAGTGCCGCAAACAAAACAGAGCTGACGTCCGCTTCTGCCTCGTGAGGAATTCTATGAATGCTACTAGCATTTCATCAGATGAAAATTCCACCGGCGTTCAGCCTGTGAAAACCAATAGAGTTAGTAACTCCGCCCGCCCGGCTGGCCGGTCTGTACCCCGCAAATCGCTTATCGCATCGCCAAACCCCTTCCCCTAATAATTCACCTCTGAAAGCGCATTAACACTGTCCTTTCGACCCGGAATCCACTGCTCTCGAATTTTGACAAACGACTTCACCGCCATTTTTCCGCGAAAAGCTTTTGGCTATAAATCAATCGAATTCTTGACTTCACTTTTTCACCAGCACTGTTAGTTCATGCTGAAAGTTTTATTTATAGCGATTCAAGTTTTTCATGTTCCACATTATGCCACGAAGTAGGATAACTGGAAGATATAGACCAGAACATCAGGTTATAAGGAACTGTCAGTATAAATGAGAATCCAAGCTGTTGCATTCTGTGAAATCCTTATTCAAAATGTAGCCTAGTCTGAAGTAAATTCAGGGAATTTGAATCTCGTTTCAAATGAAGGGATTATTGAAGTAAATTTCTTAGAAATTTGAGAAATTGGATAATTTTAATCTCGTATCAAATAATTGGAACATTCTAGTTCTAGTGAATTGAATTTAATCATACATCATTTTGTGTAAGAGGAAAAGGTCAAACTCGTGATTCAAAGCTAGTAGTAATTATCAAAATAAGAATAAATTTGACATGCCTTAAATAAATATACAATTTTCAATTGATACATTTTCATACTGATGGCACTAATGGGCCATTAGTAATGGCATAAGTAATATTGTTCGCCAGCATTGAGTTCAAAATTGTACAAATTCAAAGAGAAAAGACAAACGAATAAAATATAAAATATATAATTATGGGTTGTTTTCTTCAAGGATAAATAAAACATCTCAATCTATAACCTCTAAATTATTGTAACTAGATGAAGTTGGGCATTACTTATGAGACTTAAAATGGAATCACTACTTTTCATGGTAGCCTGAACTCTTGAGTGAGCTAGAAATCTATCATCACCATTTCAAAAATACATCTACTCGTATAAAATGGAATAACCGGAACAGAAATCTCTATAGTACAAGGTGATAAAGTGAACGAAATATCTCTTGGATCTAATTGATGATGCAAGGTGCGTGAGGTTTTCTTTAAGAAATGCGAATTCGAGCTTTCTCACGTTTGCGATGTGAGAAATCGATAACAGAAAAGAACTGGAAATAGGTTGGCGGGGGATATATTACTACAACGAGATAGCGAGTGCGAATGAAGTGGAAAAACGTAATGGAACCTGGATGGGAGTACCGTGCCGTCGTAACTGAGTCCAACACAGTTCATGCCCCACCCCACCAATCGAAGTAGCTCCAGCCAGCCGTGGAAACTCTGATTTTTTCCTAGCATCATCATCATCTCAAAGAGGCATCTACAAAATAAAAGTGCACGCCAGCAGAAAACTATTATGATGAAATATTATCAAGCATCATTAGCTTATGATGATTAATTGACTTATTTTCTCATGAACTCATGACAAACAGGATTCTCTAATAAGATCTACAACTTCCGGTTAAGTGCTAATCATTCATGATGAGTTTAATCATTATAAATAATTTTATATTATGATCATAATTATTATATATGATAGTATAATTATTATAGATTTTAACAGAATATTCTACACAAGATATTTTACTAGTAGTTTTCTCTTAATGAATTTGTTTTTCATTGTGTGGATAGTTTCTCAATTAACTAATATTTATTTAAAGACATATTTATTTAAATGTTCATTTTTTAAATGAAGGAATGATCTTGATGTATGGAAGCTTACACTGATTTCACAACGGTTACCAATGAAGTAACCTAATTATGAAGGCAAGCAAACTATTTTCGAGGTAATTTAAATGTTAATGATGTCTACTGAGAATGCAATATGGATGGAGTCAACACCTTAAAAACACCTGCAAAATTATTGCAACAATCTTACGCATTTACAATTTACTCAACTAGTGTATATTTTTCAATAGTATATTATTATAATTGTATATTATTCATTATGATACGATAGAAATAATGTAATACCTGAAAGTACAAATCAACCGATCTTATCAAGTCACATGAAGATCAATGAATGATGTATAGGCCTATATATCCTGTCAGTATCCTGCTGACAACCCAAAGATATTATTCCATTAATTAGGTTCTGGATACCTGAATGATAGACTTGAACTGAAAGTGGCTACTGTCTAAGAGATAAACTAGACCGTAAATCAAGTGATCATGAATTAATTTGAGTTATGAAGTTGTGAAGACGCATAGCCAATAAACAGGCAAACAAGCAGACCATTGTGGCAGCAGTGAGGGTAGTTGTGAAGGGAATCTGCTAGTCAATTACGTTGATAGTAAGAGGAAATTGAGCAGCGCTGTCATTAGCGCAAACATCACAGTCACAGTCACAATGCGTGACACCTAATCAGGCAAGCCGTTGTCCAAAACCGACCAATTACAACGCGGAGAACAGCTTTCCCGGATTCCCAGCACCCTGCATGCCAAATGACACTCACTGCTACTATGTTCGCTACTCACCCACCATCATTATGTGATGTATTCAAATGAAGCTTCATTTTAATATTATAGAATGGGATTAAAATAGATGGGAAGAGGATTGAACTGTCTTTTTGTACTGTTTGTTTCATGTTATGGTTGAAGGCATTGGAAATTATGACCATGCCAATACAAGCTTCATTTCGTATTTCACCTCCAAAAGATGTTGCAGATAATTCTGAAATGGATACACAATGAGAAACTGTTTCACGTACAAAGTTCAAGGTCTATGCAACATTTCAGCTAAGCAGCTTTCATTGGGAGGTTTCACCTTTTTTCCGCCTTAATTGCCTGGACTAAATAACTTATGTGGAACTACCACCCCTGGTTAAGTGCAATCAATACCAGATTAAATTGAAATAATGGCCCTTAGAAACTGAATAAAAATAAACTATTTTATTGATTTTTACTTGAGTTTCAGCCAAAAATTGCAGTAGTAACCAAGAAATCACACCTATACTGTATTATAAATGATCATTAAAGTATTGCATGAATGGAGTAGGGTAAGTTACTTTGTGGGAAATAGTAATCATGGAAGAAGTAATTGTATTAATCTATACAGAGAGCTGGATTTCTAGGAATTGTAATGCCGAAACAATTACTGAACCAATATACTATTGATCTTACTGCAACCAATTTTATCTTAATCTTATCACCACAGCTGATACTGTACTTCTATCGTTTCACAGAAATGAGTGTACTAAACCACTGGTCCACTTCAAATCGAGTCCTGATTAAAAGTGATTAACAATAGAATGGACCTTCAATGGAACAACGGTGAAATAAACTCTGCAATTTGCATATAAAATTTGCATTACATTTCCATTCAATTTTATAAGATACACATAAAGTGATTCTGATTCCACAAATATTATTCAGAGCAAACTATCTTGAAAATACTTTAATGAGATGGAATTCAACTTCAATTTCCAAGTTTTTCCAAGAAATTCTACTTTCCTACTTCCTTTAACGATTACAACAATAATTCTCAGACGGATTAAATTTTCCGCGCTCAAAACTAGCTTGCGGCAATTCCGTCTTTAATAAACATAAACTACAAACTATAACCATTATCTCTAGAAATTCTAGTTTTTGAACGTAACTCCATTGCATAGAGTTCAAATTATCACAGTTAAATTTCTATCGCGTGAAATATCTCCCACTTGTAATAGGTTCAAATCTGATCAATTACATTGGATGAACAGCAGCTCTTTACTCCATTAGAAATCAACTATTTTTAAAAAAGCAACATCCTCTGAGCACTAGCGAATGAGCAATTCCTTAATGATACCTTTGAAATTACCTCAGAGCCAATGGATACTTCAAGGAAATACACTAGAAATTTTAATAATGTTTAACTGTTGGGATTTGAGATCAGATTTCCCAGGATGGTGATCAGCTAACACAGAGCCGAAACTTTGGAAACTGTCAGTGCCGAGAGAGCTTGAAGAAAAATTTAATTTATCATTGTGATGAAGGATCATTCGACTAGCTTCAAATATGTGTGATACTACTTGAGCACCGTGAAAGGCATCAATCAACGTCTTTGTACTTACAAACAGTGATCTAACATCATGAAATATTTTTGAAAATGGAATTGGACTACAAATTGCAATATTTCTCTTTTAGAGTAAATTAACAAATCCCCTCTTTATTTCGCGAACATACAGTTACTTAATTTTTGATCATTCTCAAAATAACAACTAAACTTGATGATGAGCATTCAGGGCCAATAATTAGTATAACAATCAAATGATTCGGAATAATGGAATATTGACTTTTTCCTAGATGAAAAATTTCAGCTTTGTAAACAGACTTGAGATCAAAAGACGTAATCCAGATTAGCATCTTTCTCTCTTTCTAAAACTCGACCTTTTGTTCGTTAATTTGATCTGACTTGCTTTGTCAAGCGAAGAACCCTTTTCAAGGGAAACTTGGCAATGGTCTCGATGATCTCAGAGGAATGAGAAATTGAGATTAATTATTATTATCAAGAAGGATTCCAGGGCACTATTATTATTGAATATTCAAGTTTTTTGATTACTCAATATTGAAATTTTGATTGTTTTGAAGGAAGTGAGATAAATGAACGGAATATTTCAAAAAGTAAACAACATTACTTGATATATACAGTAATATCAAAGTTCCTAAAAATTAAATGTTTAATTAATTTTTACGAACAAATTAATTAATTTTTGAATTAACTAAGTTGAAAAATTCATTAATTTCGTATTAAATTGAATGTTTATCATTTTACTTGAGTTGCTCTAGAGTATAGAACATCTCCATGTAAATAGCATGATTCTTTTAAATTGTCATAAACAGCTGATTGATGTACGCCTGCTCGTTACTGCTAACGTTAAATCAGCTGTTTTCTGACAAGCTAAATGAATCCCTGCCTATATGTCTAGTGGTCTCACACCTGGACAAATCTGCGCATGTGCTCCCGCCTCCCAGTTCTTGCAGACAGAATTTATTCTGTCCGGGGTGTGGCGGAATCCTCCGGGTCCCGGGTCCTCCCGATTGCAAGTGCAGAAATGTGAGCAGCAAATTGGCAATAACACCGTTGCGTCAACCCAAAGCAAGTAGGGTGTTCAAGTAGGAACGCACCTGTAAGCATCAGACTGCGCAAAAGCCAACATATAATGGTGGAAATGGAACAACACGCCGACGGCTGCATGTCAGCTGCATAAGGCCCGTCCAAGGGGTGCCTGACGTGACTATCACAATGTCTGGATATACAGGCGACCTCCAGTTTCATAGCCTTCCCTCCTGGGTGAACGCGGGAGCTCTGCCTGAAAGATCTGAATAAGTCTCCAGCTACTCGTGGAATCTTATGGATACCAATTAAAGAGTAAAAAGAGGCTAAATAGCAGCCTCAAACATCTAACGGAGGGATCTCCCCAAACCTACCTAGGACCTACCGACCTGGAACAGTTTTCAGAGTTTGCTGACCTCAACCGGGAAACGGCTGCGGGAAGCGGTAAGCTGTAGAGGAAAGCACTACAACCGATGATTCCACACATGGAATGAACTGAGGTGTAGAGACCCATCCCTGATGGTAAGTTGAACAGCAGCCGGCCGGGTGGGTCCATAACAGAATCAGCACAGCACATTTGTTGCTGGAATGCTGTCCAACACTCTTTGCAAATGAGAGGAGGCGACTTTCTTGAAAGGCAATCCTCCTACCAGACAAGAGACCGACTGTGGCGTCTTAGAGGTAAAATTCTCCTGCTCTGGCCTTGGATTATGGAACATGGCATAAGCCAAGAGGGGATGCCATAAAAGATCAGAATAGCGGTCGCGGTCGCTAAAGGTTGAAAGCCCAGCAATTGGAAAAAAAAAAAAAAAAAAAAAAAAAAAAAAAAAAAAAAACAGAGTTCTTATGAACAATTTAACATAATGTTCTTGGAGCTTCTGGTTCTGTACTTTAAAAGCTTTCTATAATAGCTTCATGTATGTACCTTTTCTCTATTCAAGAGTAATGTATTTCATCAATCAGGACATTATTAGCTGCTATTTGTTTCACATATACATTAAAATAATGGTCAAATCACATAGAGAGACTTTGAAAAAATAGTATTCTTCACTAGTGAATTTTCCTTTTAGGTAGTAAGCTTAATCCAAACCCGTGAAATTTCTTTCAAATAGAGGCGATTGCAAACGAATCCCCAATCGTATGTGGATGTGGGACCGACATGATATATACCACAAGAACAACCCTACACTACGCAGAGAGACTTTCACACTACATTCGAGAAAACGCTCATTAGTGCAACAGTAATGTTAAGTAATGTTCAGGTTGTAGGTTATGTTGAGGTGATTTTATAATTATAGTGTTTTCATAGTGATAAAATTTGTAGAACCGGCTTGATTAATATTTCAACTTCAGCATGGGGCGGTTTACAGAGGAACCACAAGCGCATGGGGGATGTGGGAGCTAATATTTCCTCTCTGTGGTACCACAAACAAACGCAGCGCATGGCAAATGCATTGGCAGGCATGGCGGTAGCTGGATACTTCATGGTACTAAAAGGCCATTGCGCTGTGGTATGATTGATATTCTCCTCCACGGATTGTGGGCACCATCTGGTTTGAGCACCACGGGCTTCCCTAGCTTTGTACTGTTACTACAATCGCGGTCGGCTCTGAAAGTGTTCCTCAAAAGTTTAACCTCCCCAAAGGAATTCTGCTTAGGTTATATTGGATAGGAAAATAGAGAAAAATTATATTGAAAATAGTGGCTCTTACATGCGATTGTGGTTCGTCTGCAACCGCCCTAAGGTATCAAAAAATCAATTTTATACTTCTTGTTTTTGTAATTCATGACAGTGAATCCAATATGGCGTCTGATGAGCTTACAGTTAATCTGTGCCGTCCAAAGATTCTGCTGGGTGGAAGGAAGGGGGTGAACTGCGTGATAACCGAGTTAATGCATTTGCTCGGTTGTCTTATCTGGCCTGTGGAATTATCCGATTAACCTTGCCCGTTGGCCCGCCATCACTACTACACTACTTGGCCTCTGTTGCGTCTGTAAACACCTCGTCATTTACTTGCACCCATTACTGCTGAACCGATCGACCGACCAACCAATGGTTGCTCTTCTTATGCTCAATCTTCATCTAATGGGTAAACTTTGGACAATGCACAAATACGTGGGTGGATGCATTAAGCTTAGAACAGCATTCAACCTGCTGCAAAACAAACATTGGGTCCAGTACCAACCTCTTCTAGAATTTCTAAAAGGTTATTTCAGTGATTTCCCACAAAGAAGGGAAGAGATTTGAGAAGCATTAAGCTCAAATCATCAACCTGCTACAAACCCTCAAACAATGCATACTGTCTTTCAGGGATTTCTAGAAGGTAATTTGAATGTTATTTTCTACAAAGAAAACATTATTACTGAGAGAGCCGGTGAAAGCGTGGTGCTCTTTAAAAATGGTTTTCCAACAATATATTCAACTATTCCATTAATAGTGCTGATCCAATTCTTAATTCTGTATAATTCGCAGTGAATTCACACAGAAACATATTAAAATCCAATCACAACAAAACTAGGTGACTGGTGAAAGACAATGTGGAGAAGCAAAAGTATGATAACAATCAAGTACAGATGCAGCAGACATTAGACGATTAGACTATATTTATTAAAATCAAAATCGCAAAAATTGTAACTCATCTTTCATCTCTATTCTTCAATATCTTATCTCTTAAGTCTCAATATCAATTATCAGTCGTGAATTGAATATTTTGAAAGAAATTCATTATTGTCAAATAAGCAAACATTCCAACACCGAAAAAAGTGATATGAAAAGTGATACACCGAAAATACCCTGGAAATATGAGCCAATATTGACCTCTCTCCATTTCTCGAGCATTCTATTCCCTTGAAACTTTCTCAAGGAACTAAGGGATTGAGAATATAGTTTCATTTCCTCCATGAACATCAGTAGAGAGTGCAGTATTGTACAAGATCATTTCCTGTAGCATCCCTGCAATGTCAAAGTAATAGAAATTTGTAGCTTCTAAGGAAAAATCTTTGTCTCATCGAATATAATACTGTGGAAGGAAAGTTTGTTACTATCAAGAGCCACTATAACTTGACTCCAGTCGAAGTTTGAAGTGGATTCTTGAAAAGATGATGGAGCAAGGATATTGTTATTAACTTATTCGTCGCCAAATGATGTCTATGCCTATAGAAGACAAGAAAGTCGACCATCCTCTCATTTAATAACTCTCTCACTCATCCACTGTTGTGAGGACCATTCCTTCCCCCCTCCCCCCGAAACTCACTCACACATACACTTTCTTCGGTTACTGTTTCTTGCAACAATTCTGTCGTCTTCTGACGTCATCTTTAATATAAACTCCTCTCCAGACCAACTTCGACCTTGACAGAGAAGTTTGGCTACAGTTTTACTCATTACTTCATTCTTATTCTATTATTTGGTCATATCTATAATAGATTGATGTAACTTCAATCATTTCTGTTGGCACCACTTGAAGTTATGAGTCTTTTTCGTCCCAAATCCAATAATTTTTAATATAAGCTCGGGTTTTCTCTCAAGATATTACTAGACTTTCAAGATCGAAAGTTTTTATATTGGAAAACTGAATCATATTGAAAATATTTCCAACATGAAATTCCTTATTAAAAATTTTAAGAAACAAATACATTTCATCACTATACATAATATTATGGATGATATAATATTACAAACTTCTTGAAACAAAATGTTGAAAATTCAGTCCTCCAACTGCAGTAATGATTCCATCATTGAATTTGAAGGGATATACGAATGGATACTAATATCATTGATGACTTGGGCCTGGATCAAAGTAATTGGAAGTTTTGTTATATGTTAGACGCATAAGACATACACTTTAGACATGATAATTACCGTGTACGATGTAATGAATTTATTAGTTTGGTATGTATTTTTCCTGTTTTACAGAACTTCTGAATTTCCTTGAAACAGGCTTTAGGACCTTCTTTGAAACGTACTCTTCTTTTAAATTGACAGTCATTTTGACAAATCGTTTTCAGACAACAGATTCCTATAGATAAAAGTGAATTTTTTCATGTTTTAAACCAGAAGTAAACTGATTTTGTACTTTACACATACCTGTGAGTTTCATAACATCGTGTGACGTTTCTTCAAAAGTAAATTATTGATGTACAATAAATATCCTTACAATTTGACTGATTTTGTTCATAATTTAAACCATATCTTCTTTGCCAATTTCGAATGTGTTCCTGAAAAATCATTTCAAATCATAACCAATCAGCATTCATTGTATAATTTGACTGATTTTATTCATAATTTGAACTACATCTACTGTGCCAATTTTGATCGTGTTCTCTAGAAAACATCCCATATCGTAACCGATAATACAATCAGAATTCAAGCTTGAATCATGGAAAAAATTTCTGCCCTTACAGAGGAGTTGAAAAGAGGACAGTAAAATATAGTTCAGTATGAAGTCTGCAATTCATCGCCAGATTACAGTGCAGTCGAATGAATAGTGGGCTATTGTAACCAGAGTGTCCTTTGACAATTGGGCGGGTTTGGAAAGTTGGTTCATCCCTGGTGAAGACAGGCTGACGAATAGAAGGAGAGAAGGGAAAGGACTAGAGCAGTCGCTTGCGGTTGGCAAATCGTGCCGGCCGGCTCAGCTCGTTATCTGCTAGTAGGGCTCACGCCGATCTCTACTTTTGTCTGACACCGGCAGAGACAGTTACAGCAGCTTTTCATTTTCTTCAAGCAGCAATTTACAGCTCACAAATTCTCTACTGCAATGTACGTCAAGGCGAATATGCTCAAATTACTTGAGTGCGTACGAATAGATACGCGTAAAGTCTAAACTGTCTAGAGTTCCCGAGAGAAATTAATCAATATATATATAATGTTTGAAAAGATCAATTTGAGACGTTAGGTATAATTTTAATGCTTGATTCTCCATTTTTTCTAGTGTGGAGAGAAAGAGAAAACACGGTAAACGAATAAATAAGAACAATAAGTTTGAATCATCTCTGAGTTACAATGAATTTGTTATGAAACCCCAACTCCAACTTCAAACTCCATGCTGGATCAAGTGGAAGTAGAAAATATTAAATTACACCCTAATCATTTGGCTATAGATGATTTGTTGAAAATGAAACACGATTAATGTGGAATGTACTTGAAAATTGCTGTATAGTTTTTTCTATTTTCACATATATGGCAGTTACTACGAGAAAATCTCACAATTTCCAATATCAGATATTGAGTTTGAGTAACAGGAGCAGGAGCAGTAACAGGAGGATTGGAAACATTCCAACAGTTCTTTAGAATTACAAAATAATTTAATCTTCCTGTTAGAAGATTGTGTGAAGAAGAATACTGATGCAGTTCAAGTTGCATATTCGAAAGTAAATATGTGTGACCTAGATCAGTAGATGGAATTTCTAGAAGAAATTCTGACCAGTAGTCTAAGCTATCGAACTTTCAATTTGTAAGAAATTCCTTTGATATATTAATCCTTATAGAATTGAGAATAATATTTCATCTTTATCCTATGTAACAATTATATATATTCAAGGTTGATTAATGTAAACCTTCCCTTTTTCGTTGTATTAAGTGTAACCTAGATGATGGTGTTTTAACGCACAGTCACCAAGTCCACTTCAATTTTAGGAAATTCAAGAAATCCCTGGATTAGAATAAGTCTGAGTAATTAAGTAAATGGTAGAATAATTACACCCTGATGACGTAGAGATAGTGGCTGAAGTTGAAAATGAGTGCACACCTCGCTATCTCACCAACAGCATTTCCGCTGTCTTATTCGCTAACAGATTGAAGGACGGCTACTAATTTAGATTTTCTCCTTAAACTTCTCTTCCTTCAGTTTCACCTCCAGCTACGTCTCATTCACCATCCTCGCTTCCCCGTTCATTTACTCAGCAACGATTTTAAACTCTTCTGACGTCAATCCGACTTCTAAACATTCTCATGTTGCTATCTCAAGGTAGTTACCCCATTCAAAATTGACCTTAACTCGGAGTAAATTTAGTCTGATAATGAAATACGAGATATCTACAAGTTGGTCGTGACTTGAGTTCAGAAGAATTGAGTAAATTTCCTGGAAGGAATATAGATGTGAAGCCAGTCCATGCATTCCAAACTTGTGCATGAGATTGCCCATCAAATCTGAGCGAGCTTACTTGAAATTTGTAACTTTAAAAAGACTTGGAGTATTTCATGTTTCTCAGAAAAGACTCTAGATTGGAAGAGAAGCAAATCTAGATTTGAGAGGAGGAGATTGAGATAAGGAACAGAATATTAGAAAGCGAAACTTCTTCATAAATGCATAACTTCATAATATTGTGCAATGGTGGAGATTCAGCAGGTTACATAAAGGTCGTTTATAGATTGAAATAAGTCATTCCTAACTGCTCAATTATATTTTGTGGGAAACTATTCAGTAGCCGGGATAAAAAAAACTTTTAGAAAATTATTTACTGTTGAATGAATACAACATTTTTACATTAATTGCTTCATCATGAGTGGTGCACTTGAGACCCGCCACATTTCCAGTGGCTCCGATATAATTGAATAATGATTTTGATGCCTATAAATAAGGTGATGGAAAAGCCACCATTAATTACAGAAGCAGAGTCCTGGTGTCACAGGGATTGTAATTTGTAATACACAACAAGCGACTAGCGTCGACTTGTAAACCACAAGACTTGCGGTTTCTAAGCTGAATTCAAATAGGCTGCCATGCTCAACAGGTTTCCTGATTTCTAATTACATTGCTTTAGTTGCACGCTAAGGGCAATGATGTGTGCATAATGGTTAATATTAAGCCACATTTTCCTAACATCTTGTTTTGATAAGCATGGTTTGAAAATCATACTCTTAGTAGTTGTCATCTTAAAAACTAGCTGAGTGCGGTATATAATAAGTAAGTTCTTGATACAAGATAATTTGTAAACATTTCATATATGATAATATGATTGAAGGTTTCAATTGGAAAAAAATATATATATAATATATATTCACAAATTGATGGCTCATAAACGATTGCCAGTGTGTAAACTAAACAGTTGTGCCGGCCATTCACGTTAAGGTACACTGAAAAAATACATCAGTGGTCATGGAATATTATATGTTTTCTTGTGGTAGGGATCTTGGTTTAATGTAATATAGATATAGTATGTAGCTCATGTATATCCTCATAAAATATCTAGAAAAATTATTGTTCTTCACAGTATTATTTCGCTCCAGCTACAGGCATATTTGTTACATCCTGTGAGATTACTGAGATAAGTAAGATTCCTATGTGGTAAGTAAGATATAATGTAGACACCACCTATAAAGTACTTGAATAATGTGCAAAAGCTCTTGGATAAACTAATACGGCGTTTGTGACTTTAAGGCACTTGAGTGTCGTATTTCAAGTCTATCAATGTTTTGATAGTCCTATATGGCTGTTGGCATTTGGCATAATCCGGCTGGAGTGTAACAAAGAGCAGAGTTTTGTGATGACGTCATCCAGCCAAAGTCCTATCATACTTGACTGAAGTTTGTTTTCCACTTCTGTATCTTGGAAGAAAGTTGAAGTTTCTTGTGAATACTGTATTATGAGAGCCAATCAAAAGAGTTCCACTTCCTTTATTTCTGCAGCTCGTTACGAAAGTTCTCGGCTACCGACGATGGAAGTTATTGTTCAATGGCACATGAACTCAGATAAGTCACAAAGTTATTGAATTTTCCTCCTTTTCCGTTTACGTAATAGCTGGATCAACAATCGGATTGTTGTAGCGAGTTGAAACTTTCATATCTTTCACATACAAGCACTGAATCAAATAGCATTGTGATTAG
The DNA here is from genome assembly GCA_017141395.1 of Laodelphax striatellus. Taxonomy (NCBI): domain Eukaryota; kingdom Metazoa; phylum Arthropoda; class Insecta; order Hemiptera; family Delphacidae; genus Laodelphax; species Laodelphax striatellus. The sequence goes on from CM029532.1 coordinate 29,919,022, forward strand.
GGTGGCGGGGGGGGGGGCGGAAATTCTATCCTGCACAGCTACCAGGCAAGTTAGTCGGCGGCAATCACTAGCAGCTCACTTCATCCATTCGATATGCTGCTGTTTTCACAAACTGATTACAATCAAATTGAATTTTGGAGCGTGTCATGTTGCAGAGTTTTCTTTCTTCGAGCCCTTACTCCATTTGTTTCAATTCCATTGGAAATAATGTTTCCATTGGGACAAAATATTTATAATAAACTTGAAACAAACCTACATGGTGAGATGATTTCATAATCCATTATCAACTGCACAAATTCTTTCGAGAAGTATTCATTTTAGAGCATCATCAACGTTTCACATACGATTGAGAGAAACTGATGGGATATAAAGAGGCCTAGCTAAATAGAGGCGCTACTATAATAATTATTAGAGCTACTCTAATTATTAGAGTATAGTAACAGTAATAGTAAAGAATAGTATAAGTAATTTATATTTAATTTGAGTAAATTTCTAGATTACTTTAATGCTACTGGATACGCTATATTATTCAAATTTCTCTCTGAATATGTTTTCAATAAGAAAAAGGAGTATTTCAGACCACAGTCATAGTGGAATATGCACCACAGAAGTCTCGATTTCTAAGGATATTTTTGCCATGATTGAATTCTTCATCAATACCATGCCAAACTGAACTGGTTGGCCTGATCTTGCCTTATTTATAACAGATTTTATATTGGACTATACAGATATTCATTTTATTTGCCACACTCTTGATTGGAGGAAAGGCACTGAACCAAAGGAAAATTGTTTGGAAAACATCCATTTTCCTCAATCAATAACAAGTATGAAGTTCAAGTACCGTGAATTTGATTTTAAGTGTGATACATAACCCACGACTAGATAGATAACAGAACCGTTTTCTTAGAAGACAAAACCACGCGACTAGCAAGTAGAGGCCAGTGTGACACGGGCGTAATTAAGTGGCTGAGCGACCGCCGCCGCCGCCGCCATGGCGCTGTTGCCAGGCAATGATCGTTTAAAGCCGTTGTTGGTGCGGGCGTTAATGGCGCTACGTGGCACAAGAATGTCGCGTCGTTACGCGTCGCTTTATTACATGCTTTGTTCGGCGCGTTTGCGCCTCAATCCACAACCCATTCGCTCAGCTCAGCTCTACCCCCGGACTGCCTTTGAGGTAGCTCGCAAATTCACCATCCGACAATAAAACGGTCAACTGTCCGTCGAAAATGCTTGATCGCTGGCCCCTGACCTTGCACTCTGTAATTTGCACCTATTTACAATGGATTGTACACTTAATAATGCGTGCGTGAACAGTTACAAATTCTATTCTATTCAGGGCTAAATTCTATTCAGAACAAACAGTGCACGTAATAAAGAGAACAGCTGTTGAATTCCAGGTAAACCATTGTGTTGATGCCATCCATTGTAATTTCAGAGGCTTTCAACTCGGAACTGGGTTTTCTTGGGATCGTATTGTTACATCATTTAAGCACTCCAGACTTTTATTATCTGGATTTATTTTTATTCCAATCTTCCTTGATATATGCATTATCATTCAAAAATAAATGATAATACAATATTTTTCTCCTGAATTTAATTTGATTTCATTTATTTTAAATGATTATTTTTTATGAGCCAATAAATGCATTCATATATGTTATTCCGCATATGTGAGAATGACTACATTACTTCTCAATGATGAGAATGGTGACTAATGAATTAAAAAGTAACCATGAAGATATTTGCAATCCTACCCGCATGGATAGGATACTTGTGTTTATGATGATTTTAGGTTGGTCCCAAATTATAGTGAAGATTTAACCATCAAGCGATGGACAAGAGTACTGAACGCATTACTAATGTAATCTGGATAATTATATATCGCACTTCCGCATTGAATAGAAAATAGTGTTATGCAAGCAAAATTGCAGAAAAAAGCACAGAAAATCCAGAGCTACTTATTTTCTGAACCAAGCGGCATTAATCGTAGGCGGATTTGTATGGAGGAGGATTTGAAGAGGTTTGTGAGAGAAGAATAAGGAGCAAAGAGAAAATTGAGTTGCTGTTCCAACATTCAATTCATTTTTAGGCTCTACACCTACAACAGCACGCAACTTCTGGGAGAGCAAGCGATTATTTATAGGTTCATAAAAACAACAGAGAAGAGGTGGATGTTTTGTTGGAGAAATAAACTACGGAGCAACGCTTAATAATAAGTATGATTCAGGCTTTGTTGATTTCCACGTACCTCAAACCGTGGAAAAATTGTTCTTGTAAATCTTATTACTATGGAAATAGGATATGTGCAGAAAATTGAATCGCAGCGAACCAGAATTTAAAGCGAAGTTCATCAAACAGAATCAGCCAGTTCTAGGCAAGCACATTTATAAGGCACTTTTTGTAGAGAGTCAATTTTTTCTTGTAAGAATTCTCAAGTATTCGGTCAATTCCTTACTTTTGACAGAGATTACTGCAAAATGCTACACTTACTTAGCCCTTACTAATCTATAAGAAGACATTATTGTTTGCTCCAGTAATTAGAGTGTAAATATTTTTCCAATTTCAGGCTTTGATGATTGAAAAAATATGCTATTCGAGACGAGAGACTTGGAAATAAGGGAACGTTTGGGCTTATTTTTAGAACACAAAACAAGATGTCTAGGTTGAAAAATGTTATTCTCATATATTTTACTACTTGGTATAATCTAAATTAAACTTTTTTGCAACTAGGTTGAAGAATGTTATTTTCCATGTATTCCAACTACTTGGGGAGAGCATTATTTACTTATTTTTGCACGATAATCATGATTCAATATACTCCCAAACATAAACAAACTGAGAAAACACGAGGCATGTGCTTTCCATTTTCAGAATAGGTGGAAGAATGTGAATTGTATTGTAGATAGGTGCTGAACTTGAGCTCAAGTGCTATTCATTTAGCTCAGCTCAAACAACGTGCGAAAAGTTTGACAAGCTCTCTCGAGTACAAATCGAAAGTTTTCCCGTTTCACAGCAGTACTAATAGGTAAGTATGGCGCGAATATGATGGGAAAACTTACATGAGCTCGGCCCATTATTCCACGCTTCGGTGGAGAACAGAAGAGAGTGATTATAACGATATTCTGCTTGCTGTACGAGAATGCCGGTTACTGGTTTCGTAATAAAAACTTCAACCGTTGTTCGATTGGATAGCACCATTACATAGACATGAACGATAGAATAACACAATCAAGAAGTATGTAGGAAACTGATATTCAGCTCGTAAAATCTGCTTTAGGTTCTTCAGCTCAATCTTTGGAAAAGCACTTCAATTCATCCAGTAAACGTTACAACAAATGCATCAGGAATAAGGATTAACAAACGAGGGTCTTCAACTATCGTCGGATGCGATAACCTAATCCCTGATTTATTCCATCAAATGGAATACATTACCTACTGGAATATGACAGAAGTTTGATTGAGTTGATACGTTGTTTCTGGTGTATGGTGTTTCTTTGAAAATTGAGTTTTTGGTGAATTATAGTTGATTTTCTTTGCGTTTTGTGACTGGAAAGTGATTTAATATAATATAAGTTAATTCTATCACTTAGGATCTATACTACAGTATTGTCAAATTATTATATTGGATGTTTTCGTGTTACCTAAGCGGTTTCTCACTGCAGTGGATATTTCAGTGATAGGAGCAAGCTAAGCAGGCTTGAAACTTCAGTTCAGTTCAGATAATTTACCGCAGGTAAAGAATTTTCTCGGTTATTCACGACCACGTTCGAATGTTATCTTCAACCAGATAAGACTCAGTTACTTGCGTTGGAATTTTATCTTTGATTAGATAGGACGAATATCTGCGTTTTTGAGGGTGGTGTTTTTCTTATCTTCAATTCACACTTTTATAATTTCCGTGATAGTGACCAACTGTAAACTTTACTTCTCTTGACGGTATTTTAAAGTGAAGATTCAAATGTATGGTTCTTCAAAAATCAGTAATATTAGTGAACTCGCTTTTGCGACTGTAGAATATAGCCACGGTCTCTTAACAAAATGCTAACCAGAAGAAATCGAAATGAACTATTGAAATTGTCGGATGTGGATGGTATGCATCTGAGTGATGGATTGATGAATGAGGAGGTTGTACAGTTGGCTGTTCAGATACATGGGGCAATTAGGTGTCATATCCTCCAATTATTCTACAGATGCAATTGTGGATGTCGTCCCCCACCTTATCAGTACTCTGAATCGTCTAGATGCCTGCCTAAAAATAAATTATGACCTCCAGAATAGTCTAATGGAAATTTCTACAGAAAACCTTCAACTAAAAAAGAAATTAGATATTGAAAAGCAACGAAGAGTCGAATGTTTTGAAGAATCATTAAATTTGGAAGAACAAACAGATAAGGAAATACATGTATTGAAAGAAGAAGTTAATGATTTATTGAAAAGTATAGACAAACTCAAAAATGAGATTCTGGAGAAAGACGTAGTTATTTCAACATTAAAAGCTGATGGTCGTGTTTCGAGTGTGATACAAAACAATAAAAAGGATTTTATTACATTGGGTGTTGACTGTCATGCAACTGAAGATAGACTCAGAGTTCCAGTGGAAGTAAAGTCTTTTGTTCACATGTCATCGCAAACAAAAACTAAAATGACTTGTTCTGACTGCTCGGTGCTTCGCGAAAAATTAAGAGGTAAGCAGCTTGAGCTGATGGAACTGAGGCAACGTCGGTGGGAGGATAGGATTGAGATGGAAGGAGAACGTAAGGCATCTTTAAATAATAGGCCTATACAATCTTCATATAAGAGACAACCAGACAGCATTACGAAACCTTCTTCATTTGAAAATAGAATTAGTAAATTTCCTGTTTCATCCACCCCAAGAGCTCTGGATCCATCAAATACTGAACAAACTACCCAGAGACTACCTACGAAGAAAATTGCCGAGAAAAATAAGGAGGTTGGAAAAATAAAAATTTTGGCTGATAGCCATGGCAGACGCTTGGTGAAATTGGTGGCTGATGCATCGGGCGGTATCGTGGAAGGCGTCATCAAGCCGGGGGCCACATTCGAGCAAGTAACATCTAGCTGCATCCAGGAGGGTGCGTGCCTATCCAATAAGGACATTATTGTTATCTTCGGTGGAACCAACGACATGAATAAGGATGGATCTGGGAATTTTCTGACTACATTGAAAAAAAAACTTCAAGGGCTAACACACCAATGTATTGTTAATGAACATTCCATATCGTTTTGATCTTCCCCATAATTCTCCTGTTAATCATGTAATAAAAAATACAAATCAGTCCATTCGTGAGATTTGTAGGCACTTTTCAAATGTTAAAGTCTTGAATGTGGAAAACATTGGCCGTCGATTCTATACCCGCCATGGATTACTTTTCAGCTTCATAGGAAAGCGTGTCATATCAGATTGTATTGCAAAGCGTATCATAATTTGTCACTGGATCTTGGCCCTTCTAATCCTGTACATGATAACATCTTGACTGTGGAATTGGCTGATAACGTTGATCTTGGCTCATTACACCCTTATAGATCTGCTTTAAACGGACAGTAAATGACAAGACTCATAAGAGAGTTACTTCTTCTTATCAGGTTTCATTTCATAAAAATGGTACAAATTTTCATAAGTTTTCAATAATGCATCAAAATGTACAACATTTACCATCACGCTTGGATATGTTAAAAATAAATTTACAGGAATTGGAGCCAGAGATACTGGCTATTTCTGAACACAAAATGTCAAATGCTGAAACAGAAATACTAAATATACCGAACTACCAGATAAGTTCTAAATTTTCTAGACTTGACAGTACAGGTGGTGGGGTCATGATCCTAGTGCACAATAAAATTTTTCCTAAATGTAAATCTGTAAATCTGCCAGCTATTCAGATAATAACAACTGAAAAAGAGTTTGAATGTTGTTTAACTGAGTTTTCACTTGATGGTTTTAATTTTGTACTAGCTTGCTTATATAGAACACCTCAGCACTGCTTTTTGGATCCATTCTTAGAGAAGTTAGAAATCCTACTTGAAATTTTATGTAAGAAGTATAAAAAAGTTATTGTGGCAGGAGACATAAATATCAATGTTTTAGAAAAAAATAACACGTATAATAAGTTAATGAATGTTCTGAAAATGTATAATATGATTTACAAGGTTGATTTTCCTACTAGAATCACTAGCACATCCGAAACAGCCATAGATAACTTCATTACTAACATAGTTGATGATAGTTTAAATGCGTCGAGTATCATTACTCACATATCGGATCACGATGCTCAGTTGCTCGAGATCCGGGGTGTGAGTGGGGTCCTCGACAAACCAATTAGGAAATTTTGTCGTAGATTTGATAACTGTCATTTGGAAGTGTTCTATAGAGAGTTAGCGTTTCTGAATTGGCTTGAGGTTTATCAATCACCAGTGGATGAAAAATACGATGTCTTTATCTCAGTTTTTTCACATTATTTTAATATTAATTTTCCAAAGATCCTGAGAAATGTGAAGGAAACTAACAATACAAACGGGACGAGTCCTGAGGTAATTGATAAAAAAAGAGAATTATTAGAGTTAGAGAATTTACATAGACAATGTAAGAGAGAAGATTTAAAGATTCAAATAAAAATAATAGAAAAGCTCTCAAACTGATGATCGAAAAAATAGACAAAAGTATTTTGATAAAAAATCTTGGATTCCAAAAATAAGAATAAAGTAACATGGAAGAATTATAAATGCTGAGGTGGGTAAGAATAAAAGAACAATTCAAATATTAGTGTAATAAGAAATGGTACACACTCAACGGATCCACATAGTGTATGTAATATATTTAATGATTTTTTTGTTACGGCAATTGATAATTTTGTCATACCGGATATTCCTAATAATTCTAGACCTGTATATGTACCAAATTCACAAAATTTCCAACCTTTACTGAGATTTAGATTCAAACCACACTACTGAATGTCAATTAAATAAAATAGTAAGTTCATTTGAAAACAAACAATCTTCTGGACCAGATGATATTCCAATAACAGTAGTTAAAAAAGTCTTACCAGCAATTTTAAAACCATTAACACATATCATTAATTCATCTCTAATATCAGGAAAATTCCCTAACAAACTAAAGATAGCTAGAGTCATTCCAACATTTAAAAAATGTAATATCAAAGATCCTGGTTGTTACAGGCCAATAGCGTTGTTATCAGTTTTCTCAAAAATCATTGAACGTGTAGTATATATTCAATTAATGGAATACCTAGAAGCAAACAATTTATTGGACAAAGAACAGCACGGTTTTCGCTCCAAAAGTCAACAATCACAGCAGGAGTAGATTTCATAAATACTATAATTAATGCTATAGACAAAGGAGAGAAAGTTGTTGGCATTTTCTTAGATATGTCACGTGCCTTCGATAGTGTACTTCACAATGTTTTGTTACATTCGTTAGAGGCGTTAGGAGTATGTGATAAGGGAGCAGGCGTGGTTCTCGTCTTGTTGATTGGCAGACAGCAGTTTGTCGAAATAGCATACAGAAGCATAAAATAATCATTTTACAAATACAGTTATCGCTCTGACCTGAGAATATTAAAGTCGTGCATCCTCAAGGATCATTTTGGGTCCTTTATTATTCTATGTTATATCAGGGGTCTGCCTGATTTGGTTCAAGAACCCGCCTCTGTATGTCTGTGTGCGGATGATGCTAACATAATATTCTCAGGTAAATCAATTGAAGCCGGAATTCTCATCTGCCATAGGCCTCTCCTCTATTAATGAGTATCTAAATAGCCGAAATCTTTTGTTGAACTCATAGGTCTATAGAGTCCCATTCTCGACAAGGCAGAGTAAAGATGAATTGTGCCCAAATATAGCAATAAATAACACCTTTTAGAAACAGAAGACAAAACTAAATTTCTAGGTCTGTTAATAGATAGTAGTCTTTCATGGGACAATCATGTGTCACACGTTATAAAAAAAATATTCAGGTCTATATGCTTTGGCGAATGTCCAATTTATGCAGTACAAGCTGTCCCGGCTTCTGAAGTCGCACTCTTCCCCCTAAATGTCCCCCTCTCCCCACAAATGTCCCTCCTTCATGCCACCCCCAAAAATGTCATCCCACAATTCCCCCTCCATTCCCCACATATCCTCTTCGTATCACCCCCTCCTCCACCAATTATTTTTTTCATATTTTATTTCTTTTTGCCTTTTTTTTTTTAATTTATTTTATTTTTTTAATTTATTTTTAATTTTCATTTTTAATTTTATTTCCGTTCTTCAATTTTTTATCAGTCCTATTCTAATTAAAATGAATTTTTTTTCATATTTATTTCTTTCTTTTCAATTTTTATTTTAATTTATTTTATTTATTTTTTTTTTATTCCCCGTTCTTCAATTTTATTATTAGAAACAATAAAAAATGCATAATACGAACGATAACTCATTCTTAATAATTGATGATTGTAGCGTAAAAATAATTAGGAGAAAACCTAGAGCAAAAAGAACGGTACAGAGTGAAGGTTTGAACCTGGCAACCTTTAGGATATCACGCAGAGACTCTTGCACTGAGCCACGGAGACTTAAAGTATGCGTGCTAATTTATCTGATCTTAAAGTGCGATCATCTTTCGTTGTAGGTACACGTTCGTGCCGGCAAGTTTGAACGTAGCTCGTGAAATATTTGATAAGTTATGTCATTAATGTAATAACTATTTATTAATTATAAAGGGATTTTCTTATATTTTAATAGATATTATGTTAACCAGTGCTTTAAAAATTCAAACGAATCCAAAATCATCTAAATCGGTTCCAAGCTGTTCTCGAGTTATAAGCGAGCGTACAGACACCAACTCTCTTTTATTAATATAGATTAAAACACTTTGAAAATCACAATATACCATGCAGTAAAATACATGCCTGCCATTTGAAATTTGGCATATGGTCTTTTGTATATATGGAAGTACAACTAAGAGAAAATCTTAGATAAAATTCTTAAACAGCAAAAACGAGCAATAAGGAATTTATGCTAAACCTCAATAGAAACTGACTTCTGTAAAGAGATAGCTTTCTCCAACCCAGGAATCTTAACGATATATGGACAATACATATTTGATGTGTTATTGTATTTTTTCAAAAAAATGTTGATCTTCAAATTTAAGAAATAGTACCCATAATTATAATACAAGATTCGGTTTCGTATTATAGAAAGGCAGCACAGACATTGGATCTATTTGAGAAAAAAACTGTTCATAGAGGAAAAAAAGTATTTTGTGAAGCTACCAACCAATTTACAGGAGATTAGAAGATCCTCATATATTTATAGAAATTCGAAGGAATATCTGGTAAAATTATTGCTGTACTCTTTACAAGAATTTGATGTTAATTTTTAATTAAGTAAACACTTGAACCCCTTGTATAGTTTTGATGGACTTTTCGGTAAGCTTGTTTATAATATGATATTCAATAACAAATAACTTTGATATAGTCCCTAAATTATTGTTTGTTTTTTACATATGACGTTATTCAATGTACCTGTACATTTGTTGAATAAAGAATATTTGAATTTGAATTTGAATTTGAATCTTCAATCAATCTTCAATCGAGTAGTGAATCTTCTCTCGTAGTTCAGAATAAGGACTGATTCAACTCTGTTTATTGAGAAAGTACTGAATTAATTCTGCATTACGGGCTGAGGTTTTCTCAATCTTATGATTGAGAGTAATTTTCAGAAATTAGGAATCTATTTAGAATTCGAAATTGATAATTGATTTCTGATTTAATTTTCAGAGAGAATCTTTTGATGAGAAAACAAGTAATTTTATTGTACTATTTATGTGACGAAATCAGGGATAGGAGAAGTTTTGGAAAGTTTGTTTACCTCTTTCCTGAATATTGAATTTGATTAACTGATCTAATTGAACGAATGTATATATTATTTAAGAGGAAGTAAGGATAATTAAATAGAAAAAATTAATAAACATGATTTAGGAATGCTCGAAACGCTTTTAGCTCAATATGCAAGAAATAAGTGCAAATTGAAATATTCGAGAAAGCTGTTAAACGAACGTAGGCTTGGTGGTTTTAAACAAGCTGTACCGCAACACTAGAGACGTTGCAATTTCTGGACAGGAGCTTGAATTTAGTACGCATAAGCGTGTGACCAGAGTAGAGCCTGCGTCACCGCCCTTTGAAATATGGAACGGCGTGAGGAGCCGCTTGAACTACTGTGCATGCATAACGCACGTGCTGGCTAGCCAGGCACCAGCGTCTAAACACAGGACGACCAACGCAACGGCACAATTGTTGTCTACAACTCAAGCAAACTCGCCTCTATCGCCCACCATCACCAAATACCTCCACTGGTTTTGCCACTTCTAATCAGCATCACCAGCCAATGTGTTTCCAAGCAACATGCATATCAAAATCTGTGCAATGAAACGATGAGATGATTGCTCATTATTTAACAAATGAATAATCATTTAAACTGAATCTGCGCATTGGAACTGGAGAATCACACTTCAAGTAATTGATAATGAGGATGTGATATTAAAATGCTAAGAATTTGTAAACTATATATTATGTATCAAAAGTATTTAGCAATCTGAGATAACACAATCAACTTATCATCAAACATACATCTTATCATCAATTTACACTGTCAACATTAACTAATCATCATAATATTTCATGTTTAAGCTACGATATGTTTGATAGTCAGATTGAGATTGAGAATTATAGAAAATGAGACAGAGAGGGAGAATCAACATGATTGAATGAATTAAAGCTCTCCAAGACAGTGCTTATAGCCCACTCATCTCAATATTTTTCGATCTGGAAACTCGATTTTAAATAGATTTTAAATGTTTATTGATGAATGATGATGCCATTCGAATCACAGACTTTGAGGTGTAAGTAAATGCTTCCTTTCTATACTATAATACTTAACTGTCGTCCTCAATGTTACACTTCTCTGCTCTATTTTAAAAATTATTATTTGAAAGTTGTTGATCAATTCCATCGTCACCCAAAGTTATAAAATATACTGTCGATTGATCAAATTATTTATAAATTTTCCAACTAATGCATTTTCATGAGAAAATGTGATCATTGATAATCTCGATGCCAGTTATAAAAGAAAAATGCCTCTTCAACGAATCAGGCATAACGATGAAGCAGAGAAGAATCTCTTTCAGCAAGCTGATGAGTAAGTATTACAACTCACAAAAAGCAATAACGAGCAGGCTAGCAAAGCATGTCGGCGCGGTTGAGGTTGTCCCAGAGGGCTGCGCGTCCTTTGAGATCTCTTATAAATTCGTTCTCATTCAAAATGATCTCTTCTCGCTGTCAACGCCTGTCACTTCTATTCGAAACTCTTTCTATTCATGCGAGAAGCTCACTTGCAATATTATTATATTCAATCTACCTACATTACAAAAATACAACTTGATGAGCCAGCAATTAATATACTGCACTATCATGGGAGCACACCTAAGAAAAAGAAGAAGTAAAAAAGGAGAAGAAACAGAAGAAGAATGAGAAGAAAAATAAGAAGTAAAAAAAATGAGAAGAAACAGAAAAATAAAAAAATTGAAAGAAAAAAGAAGAATGGGAAAGAGAATGGAGAAGGTATTTTTTATTGTGTTATATCATTATATATATATCCGATTGAGTTTATTGTGTAACCCAGCATGAAGTAATAAAAATAAGTGATTAATCTATCAATCATTATTATTTTCGATGTTGGAGGAAATTTTAACACTACCCTCTGTACGCCTCTTACGAGCTTATTTGTTCTCCAATGACTTGAATTAATAAATATAAAGAAATCAAGAATAAATATCAAGAAGAATAAATATAAAGAGAAATAATCAACAGATGCTATCAGCAGACACGGATTTTTAGCTTGGAAAACGCTATAAACCACTTTGAGAAAATGTACAAAACCGTAAACATTCATTTGATAACCCTCATCCAGCTTGAATGGCTCCATCGCCAAACAACGTTGAGAGACGCCGTGCAAGTCCATGTTGTAATCTCGTTAATGGGCTATTCCACCTCTCAAAGATGTTCACAAGGTAATGTCCGATGCTCCAACGGTATATTGAATTTAGCTGACAATGCCTGCCATTGTACACGTATCAAATTCGTGTCACACCGTGAACTCAGCTCTTTATCAGCCTGGAAACTTAAAACTCTTCAATTTTCTTGCTACGCCATCGGCAAGGTGATAACATTTTCCATCCTGTTTGCACGGATTTCAATCTTTAATCCTTGTAATTTAGGATGGAGACTTTAAGAGCGAGGAATTGAGAATGAATTCTGATTTTCAAGAATCTAGGTATATAAAATGAAAGTTCCATACAAGGAGCTAAGCTCCAATTGGAAGTTTTTAAGCACAAGATTCTTGTTACAACTAGTTAATGTAAGAGCGAGTTGAATGGGAGAAATGCTTTTTCGATCAACTATTGTTTATTTTTGTAATATTTCAAAGAGTAGTATTAGAAAAGTAATTCCATTATCTGTGATATATTGAATATTGAAGCTAAAAGAGGTGAAAAATACTATTTCTGAGTTTAAAATGTGGGTGGATACTCGAATACCGCAGCAACCTCGTTTTAGAATACCAGTAATATTAATTTTTTATTCAAGTTTACCAACATAAATCTAGGAACAAATCTGAGAATTTTTATTGCCATCAAGCGTTTCTCTCTAAAACTTCATCAAGAAAGTTTAAGACGTTATCGTACTCAAGAAATATTCTCACTTCTGGAAAGGGGTACAAAATTGCACTTTAATGAGTAATTTACTCATACCGTAAATGAGTAATTAATAACTATCATTAACAATAATGACAGTAAGATTTCTCAATATTATAAAGAACTTGAAAATATTCTTCTGTACTGAGTTATTGTAAAGATCATGAAAATAGCTACAGAAAATGGAATAAAAAATAAAATTTCTGAAATAATAAATAATATTATTCCTATTTTGATTATTTTTGAAGAATTTGTTCGGTGGATATCAAATTTTAACTAGTTTTCATATGAAATTGTAGCAGGTGACAACTGAAAAATAAAAATTAAATTTAAAATGTGGGTAGATACTCGTATACTGCAGCCAAGGTATGTAGAGTTCCAAGGTCTCTACAAACCTTGTACTGCAGCAACCTAGTATTGCCTGCGATATTGATTTTTTTATTCAAGTTTACCAACATAAATCTGGGAAACTCTTTCTTAAGAGACCTATAAATTAATGTTCTCTTATAAGAGTGTTCTGTGGTTGAATTCCTCTCGTGAATTCCTCCATCAAAATTGCCAGTAAAGTGAATTTTAGTTGGTGTCTGCGAATTTGCAATCACCAGATGGGAAAATGTGCGACGATGTAATGAGATTCAATCAGTGCGAGTTAATCATTGCTCGTCTACTTTGCAGACTAGCACCTGCTTACCTGCCCAGCAGCCCTCATAAATTATTACAAGCATAATGACTGGATAAACGATTGATGACGGAGCAGTAAATTACGACATTAATCCAGCCGAAAATTACTGAAGCACAGTGCTCACCTGAACCGGCCCGAATAATATGATAGAGTTGTAATCATTAAAATTTATGAGAACGCCTTCAACAAGCGCCTGCATGAATTATTTATCTAGCCATGATTACAGTTACATGTGCAAACCAGCTGAGGGGATGGAGCATTTGAGAAATTCAACATTGAAGAAAGGAGAAGTTCCTCGCCACAGCGTCATTACGGCTCACATCATGTGAGTCATATTTGCTGTTCATTCAAAAGTCAACCCTGGTGAGTTGGAAAGATAACACCAATTTGAATAATTTGAAGGATTACATTGAAGATAAAGTCTAACTAGAAATTAACAACTTATTCTCCTAGTTGAATTGGAAAAGCTTGTAAACAACGTTATTTTTCAATTTAGAAGATCCATGCATATTAAGAGAAATTTTCTTTGAAGTACAAATAGTTTTGGACAAAGAAATCTTGAGTCCTTCTGAACTTCTCTCTCTCACTCTCTCTATTAGTAGATACAACTCTAGTAAAACGATAGTCAATTCCAATATACCTTGATTATTAAATTTATGATAGAATCATCAGCACACTTTTAAAGACCATTCTAAGTTGATGAGAGAGTAAAGGTTTACAAGTTCCTGTGGGAATATTCTCCAGCTAATTTTTCCCTGCATAGTAAGTTCATCACCTCTAAAACTGCCACCACCGTAATTGAATAACTGTTCACTAAAATTAACCGTATATTTTTACACGTTCAGAGAAAATAAGGAGAAAAAATATATTCAATGGATAATGAATTAATAATGATAACATCAGTCGAAGAAGTTATAATCATTTTTCACACTATACAAAAAAAAACTATTTCACGATTTAAAAGACAAATTTCATTTTACAGCCTGAAGGTAAGTTTCCATTACTACAAATCACATGTGCCCGACAAAAAGCTTTTAATTTGTAGTAATGAAAACATTATGTCGGGAACATGTGATTTGTAGTAATGGAAACGTACCTTCAGAGGGATGGTGCACATTAAAATATCATAACAAAGTACTGTATAAGACCAGAGAGGGCTGAAGGTGCAAATGGTGGTTAATGATCACAAAACTGACATTGATTACACGGAATACTATGCAACTCTATTATTTACTTGAATTCGACCTGAAAGTTTAATGATTGATTCAAAATTTGATTTCATTTCAATTATGAACAAAGCGGTTGCACTGAGGAGTAGCGGTGACATACTTTCATGTGTAAAAATACCACTATCAAAAGAATCTCTGCTCCATAAAAACTTGGAACAATTCTATTTGATAATTAATTGAACGAAATTCCTAATTTATGCCATATAATATTCTGAAGACTTCTGCTACTGCAAATATTGACAACAGAATAATAGCTAGTAAGGAAATTCGGAATTTCGTTCAATTAATTATCATGATTTAACAGCAACTGTATAGTTGAAATATCTCATTTCCTTCCAAATTCTATTTGAATTTTCATGAACGCATTACAAATCAAGTGTGAAGACTTCACAGTTTTATCAAAGCTAAGCGATTCGCAAGCTATTTACAGACGAAATAGGCGTGCGTGAGGAGTGAGAGAAATTGGAGAAAACGTTTCCATTGGTTGCCATAGCGGTCAGCGTTGGGATGAATGTGGTCAGTTGTCGGTGGGCCGATAAGATATATGAAAGGGAAGGGCAAAGGTAGCGCGGAAGCCGAAGAACGGTCGATAATGGTGCTAATGTTTTCCACTGACCTCTTTGTGTCCTCAGTGAAAGTCATTTTATTAGGCAAGGCTGTATTCATTCACGAAAAGCACAGAATTTCTTTAACCGATTGGACAGGATTTGGGCTGGTTGCACAAAAGTGAATAGAAAAGAATCACTGACTACTGATACAAATAAATATTGATTAATAATTGACCATTAAGCTCAACAGAGCACGTGCAACTTGGACAATGAATTGGAATTCAAAATTGATTTTTTACGTGTTACCGGCAAGAGGATGGTAAGATCCGGTTATTGGTAAGATCATGTTAAGATAATAAGCTAATCTCCGATTTCCTTGCTAGAAAATTCTCTCAAAAACAATAATGTGCTAGTCATTAATCTAAGTAGCACGAAAAGTAAGAGAAACATCAAAATGATATGAAATCAAACTTTTCATAAATGAGAAATGAGAATCCGGTTTAAAGGAGTCTCGATAGAACTGGAACCAATAATATGAAATCTAGTCATGATTGTATTCATCATTATTAGTTTTGAAATCTTATAATCTTATCCATCAGGATATCGTTTTCGAATGCGGATATGAACATAAAAGAAAACCATATGTTGGACTCAGGGAGACGCATAAAAATCTAGGAATTGAGTTACCTTTGATTTTTTTAAAGCAAGACTTCTTATCGATAAATGGTAATGGATCACATGAGAGTAAAAGTCATAACATTGCATGGTAGTAAAAATTATATACTCATGAATTCATTCAATACGGAAAAGAAAGTAGAAATTATTCACTCGTGTATTCAACGTTGATGAAAATATGAACAAGCACAAGTTATGAGTGTTTTGTAATTGCTACTAATGTACTGAACTATTATTGAACGTATTTGTGTAATGCAAATCCCATAGACATTAAAAGTTTTCACGATCATGACAAAACTTATCTGCAACACCAGAGTAAGATTGAATCTGGCCTCAATGTATATTTCAAACATGCTTCCACTACGGCTGAATAAAAAAGTCTAGAAGAGAGAAGAACTTACTCGATAAGAGAACATCTTGGATAGCCTGGGCCGACTGACAAAGAAGAGCCCAGACTTCGTTTTCTTGAAGAGCGCGAACCGATATCACTTCTGCCAGACTGACCGCCATCCTAAAAAAGACAACAACATCAGAATTTGTTATGTTTTATATTATAATATTGTATTACAAATCATAATAATTATATTTGAACCATCTAATGAGAATACATCTATCTGAACAGGAAAATATATTGAACATCAAACAGGGAAGACCACAAAAAAAAACCGAGAAAAACTGAGCAATAACGAAGGTTTTACAGTTTTTGAAATATATAAATTTCAAATACAATATTTTTCTAGTTTGGAATGTAATGGTGAATATAGAAAAAAACTTCCAAGCTGAAGATTTAATTGTTAAATATGTTAGTAACTGATTCCTACCAAGTCTCTTCTAAGTTCAATTCGTAGTTTTGAGCAGGTAATCTCTCAACTTCCAATTTTCCAATAGATTTTCTTCAAAACTATGCATTTTAATGAAGTAAATTCAATAAAAAGTTTTCTGAACGTTTAAAATACTCGAACTGTGAAAAGAGATGAAAAGAGATCGCGGCTTCCCGCCACTTCCTGACATTAAAATCAGATTAGTGCGTATTCTATTCTAGCAGATGTGACTAGCTCGATTATAACACGGTGAATTGTTGATGAAATTCCCTTTTATATCTTATTCAAGGTACATAAACGTGAATCTAATATGATTGAACAATCAGACATGTCTTTGCAAGGTGGATGACAAATTTTATGCTGGAGTAATATTGTGAGATCTCACAATTGGCTCAGAATTGAGAGCTTAGTCAATAAAATGGTATTCCAGCGGAACGTATCTGGTTATTTCAAGAGTAAGGAAAATATGATTGCGAAATTTAATTTATAACCTAAAACGCAATATTTCTATTCCAATTGCCTATCAAAAATCGTATGAAACAATTATCAAGAATGAAATTAGGTAATCCAATCAAAAGAAGCCCAAGTAATAAGTTTACCTATCACAACCAAGTAGTGCCATATTCACGTGTTGCAGCCTGGAACTAACGTTGAATGTGAAATCTACTCTCAACTCATAATTAATTAGTTCGAATGAATACCAGTAGAGATAATCACCCACTCTAGTACATGGATGTCCATAGTTGAGGGGGTTAATTTCCATAAATTTTCTCTTTTCTTGATGTTTATATAGTTTTTCTACATTTTTATGGTAAATATTTTATTAATGTATTCTTAGTTTTCAGTTTTGAAGGAGATGAATTTATTTATTTATTTAATCCATGCAATTTGTCTTTTTAGTTAGTTAGTTATTTAGTTAGTCTGTGATATTAGTCTACAAAATTGTTTATTTAATTAGTGTAAATTTCCCAAAAGCGTCCTTTGGGAGTCCTGACCTTCACTATTACAAAAATACTACATATTTCGTTCTATATAATATGAGAGGCTACTATTCTATACCTAATAATATACAATGTACAAGTTTATTTCAGATTACAATTATTGATTTCAACTAAACCTTGATTTGCTAGTGATATGCAATGTACATATTATCTATATTTACTTATATATAGTATACTTATTCAAATATACTTGGACCATCAATACAAAAGATCCAGTTCACTGATGGTGGAAGATTAGCAAAGCGATGTAAACTTTAGCTGATTTTGTATTAAATTCTATTACACCTTCAGAAAATTTTGAGGAAAGGACTGAAAGGATTCTGGAATATTCCTGGATATGCCTATGAAGGGGTCTCTCATAGAACATTTGCGTGGTACTACTCGAACTCTGCTCCACTGAATTCATGACAGGGGGACCTTAACAATGGACAATCAGTATCATTCATTATGGGGGAAATCGAGAACGTCGTTCCACATAACTATGCAAACACGAACGTGGTTGCGCTGAAAAGTGATGGAACGCTTCATTACAGCACGGCAACGCAATCAAGTTGATATTACAGCGGGAGAACAGTAAAGGGCCATTACCATCACCAAGTATGATAGAACAATACAATTCACACAGATTCCTATGGTCCTGGTCCGATTATAATCGGCCTATCGGTCTCGTGAACAACGCACACTCTTGTACACGCTCCAGCCCCCAGAAGAGTGGTCCACATGTTGAAACCTTTCAAGCATCCAATAAATTTCATGTAAATCTGATATCGATCTGGTTCCATCAATTCTGCATGAATATGACGCCAAAACTGGCTTGTGAATGAGATTCAGTATTAATAGGACAATAGCTAATTAGTAAAAAGTGGAGAAGTGTTCATTTTATATTATTTAATTGAGTTTGGTGAATGAATAATTATATTGCAAATTGCATTTTATCAATTTAGTTATAATATCGGGGTACCGAGCTCTGCTCGGGGGTAGGTCTACAAAGGCACAGGAATGGAAATTTTAAAGGAAAAAAGGAATGAAATTAAACAATTTTTTAAAGTACAGCCATCAGTCTTATGCACTGAATCATCATTGCACTATAAAAAAATTAATCTCAGCTTTCGAAATATTATGAATAATCGAGTTTGAATGCATATCATTTGAAAAATCGCACTTGTGGTATAATTTTGCTTCATAGAAATAATAAAATGAG
The DNA here is from genome assembly GCA_017141395.1 of Laodelphax striatellus. Lineage (NCBI taxonomy): Eukaryota > Metazoa > Arthropoda > Insecta > Hemiptera > Delphacidae > Laodelphax > Laodelphax striatellus. The sequence continues at coordinate 29,937,939 of CM029532.1, forward strand.
TTGACAACTATTTTTAGCTCAGCTGTTTTGATGAACTCTTGACGATTTCTCTCAAATAAATAAAAACAGATCACATGGCTAACTTCATGCCCAAAATTTAAAAATAATGATACAATATGGAATATTTTCAAAATTTCAAATTCCTTTTAATTTTCTATAGATAAATTAAAATCAGAAATAAAAAAGGGAATAGGAGCAGCTTATGTGTTTCGATATTTTTCTCAATTCTAGTAATGGAACAGCTGATAATTATAATCTTCTCTCACTCGCACTCACTCTCTCTCAACATCAAGAACCGACGGAAAATTGTTTCTTCTGTCAGCTGATTCTCTGTCACTGTCTCAGCAGCTGAAATAATAATCTTGTCTCACTCACACACTCACTCGCTCTCACTCTTTTTCATCATTTACAGCCGATGGAAATTTCTTTCTTCTGTCAGCTGATTCTTAAAGGATCAATTTCTCCTTTTTTAGGTCCTTTAGCGAGTTATCCCAGGATGAGACCCGGCGCAAACTAATTTTGTATCATAACCCTCATATCTTCCAAATCACGTCAAAATCGTTAGAGCTGTTTTCGAGATCCGTTGGCCATACATAAATACATAAATACATAAATAAATATAAACATACAGGAATTGCTCGCTTAATATAATAGGATAAATAGAAAATACAATAAAGATGACAGAACTATCTTATTCACACACTACACTAAATTTCCATTGATAAGATTGCTTCTACAATCATTATAACGGTTGGTCACGAGATCAAGTGATTATTTTTTATGTTTTTGTTTCAACAAAACAACCTGGGTATTCCAGGTGGCAGATCCAGGTGACTTGTGATACATAAAACCGCAATCAAAATGTAATTAATGTAACTAGCTTAGATTTCATATTATATCATACAGTATAGCTCGAAATAATGATAATAATGGATGTGATGCATGAAATGATAATGTAATGATTGGTGAAAATCTTCTGTTTAGTGCAGTAGTTAATGATATTTGCTAATGCTCTGTATTGAACCATATTTTCAGGCTAGTATCATAGAAGCCTGAACAGAGCATCAAAGTATCGCAATTACTTGTACTCAGTGATTCCGCGTTATTCAGCAGACCTGCTATCATGCTCTACTATTTTGAGCCGTAGGACCAATGAAAACAACTCTGCTAATAGTAGGGAGCAGAAATTACTTCAATAATTCCAGGAATGAATGATCTGATTTCCGCGTTATTAGTGAAGAGTTCAATTTATTCATTCATACCAGAAATAAAAGTCGTCTATATCAGCAAGTATCATTTTATTCACTCTTCTGATAAGTAAGTAGCGCTGCGTTGTGTAAGCTCCATTTATATTTTGAAACGTTCAATAAGTGTAAAGAAATCACAGGCTAAATAAATGATCTTCCAGAGAGTATATTTGTACAGTCTACAATGGGGCAGTGAGCCATGAAGCTGCTGACTTGGAATTTATTAATGGGCAGCAAAAGTCGACTGTCTCCTGCGTGGAAACGCAAACCCTATAGAGACCCATTAGCAAAACATAAACGTCCGAAACAATCGGTTGCCGTCCGTCCCCTGGCTGCGACGAGCCTCTATCTTCAAGTAGTGACGGTGGAAATAATGAGCCATTAGTATGCCGGGCAGCCCATGGGAAGCTCCTCGCTACTCAACGTTCTGTCATTTCCTTTTAAATTTCCTTGAAAAACAATTAGCTTCCGTTCCATAGTTCTCGACTCTTTTTCTCGATTTGTTCCTCTTCAACTGCCATCCTCCATCACTTCCTCCCATCTGCTTCAGTCTTGACATAAAACTGGAAGTTCAAGTTTATATCTCCTTCAATTTAACTTCGGTAATATAATTCGCGAATAAACTTGGTGTGACTGTCTGTAACCGATTGTACGAAGTTTCAGCTTGCAACAACTCACCAACTATGAATAAAGTCAATAACCCCTCAACGGACTCGACGGCATCTCTGCAACACATAGATGGCTCGAAAATGCTAGGTTTGCATTGACTCTACAGAGTTTGGTCCGTAATTATGAAACAATAACAACAATCCAAGATCAGTTTCATTCTGAAGACACTACAAAGAAGCAAAAATTATCAAGAAGTCTACTTACTATCTTCCAACTTCCAGATACTTACTAAGGTTGAAAATTTTTCAATAAGTTTATTTATTGCCAAAATTACAAATATAAAATGAACAATAAAATTATACATATAATGATCATTTACACCGAGTAGAATATTCCTAAGTGTATAATTATTCACATTATGCTTATCATTGAAAATCAATATTTTTGGCACTGCCAAAGATGAAATATAAAGAATAGGGAGATAAAAGAAAACTAGAGTGTTATAATCCACTACAAGAAACCTATATCAATTAAGAGTTCATCACTTGCACAATAGTTCATTTGTTTTCCAAGAGATACAAAAATTTCAAGAGAATGTTATGCCGTAGAAACCACATAGAAAATGTTCACCTTTTGATTTCAATAACGGAAATAAGAATAAACTAGAAACCAGAGTTTGCCACGTTTCTTAGTGAATTAAGAATAAAAGGAGAAATCGTAATACCTTACGATTAGGTACAAAAAAATCCTATAATAAAATGTGAAGTACCGTACCTTAATTACTATTAATTGATGGGGTGGTAATCAAGAAAAATAATATGATAAAGTTATAGTTTTTACTAAGGTAAAAAAAATCCTCTGTGACTTTCCTACATTACCAGTATAAAGCCTATGTGGAAAACAAAAAAGAAAATAATTACGAATGCAGATTGGAGAATGCCTGCCATCAATCACATTATCACTCATCCAGATGCTCTCAGTCACGTGTTTCTCGTGCCTATCTCTTCGTGTTATCTCTCTTTTTCTTTCAAGCTCCCGACAGGAAGCAATTAATCTGGGAGAGAGTATTAATTGAATAGAGTATTATCCTCGCTCAGCCTGCTCTACCCAATCGACCCCACTCAATGCTCATCCCATACTCTACCTTTCACCTCATAATACCTGTTATACTGGAGAGTAGGTATATTCCTTTTCAAAGAATCTATCTTTTTTGGATAGGTTTATCAATAGATAATAACAGAATCATTAATCCGCTACAAGAAGAACGTGAAGTAGAATATCAAAGAATAAAAGGAGAATTACGATAGACAATGCACCGTAACATAAAAGAGGAAGATCGAAATAGTTGATAACACCTCTAAGGTATTTCAAGAATTCAAGTCGCAATAAGAGTAAGGCTAGGGGTACACCGGTTAGTCAAGACAAAACAAGACGAGATTAGTCACGCTTAGTCACAGTACTTCACAAAGTTGCTTGTGAAGCAACACACACCGATTACTCATTGCATCGGTGTGTGCTGCTGCTTCATAAGCAGCTATGTGAATTACTGTGACTAAACGTGACTAATGTCGTCTTGTCTTGTCTTGACTAACCGGTGTACGCCTAGCCTTAGTGACTGGTTGGCAGTATGATTCTGATGATGCTTCCCAGCAAGGCGCTCGTCATATGCAAGGCGTTCGTCGGCGATTATGCAACTTTTTGCATAAACCGTGGTTAGAAATTTACAAGATAGTTATAAATTATTTATGAATATCACCCTAATTATTATAATTCTCAATTGTAATAGGTGGGATGAATAATTTAAATGGTACAAGGATGAATCTACAACACCATAATCAAGGAGAATATTATTATTTCTTGGTTCTGAAAACATGAATCTGCGAAAAACTCTCACTCAAACAATACTTAACAAAGTAATACTGTGACAGATTCCTTTGAAACTTATTAAAAGATCGGTCAGTGGAACAAAAATCTAATTGAATTATTATTGTTTATTATTTAGCGTATGGCTTTTGTCGGTGGGGAGACCCGAAGGTTGTTCCACCTCGCCGTGTTTAACCTAATTCCACTTAGGTTGAAGTTTTATCCATTTTTCAGAATGATTTCGAATTTTGAAAGCAGTTCTTTTTGATACATAAAAGTCCAAAAGTTCATAAACCACAAGCACAACACAAGAACACGAAAGATACAAGAAAATATTGAATTTTGAACTAAAAATTTAGAGCCCGAAATTTATGTTATTTACAAATTTTGTCATGGCAACATTAATTGAATTTAACCACCGTTAAATGATGTAATCTAACGAAAACAATGAACGAATCCAACGTCAATGCAATGATCTCAATTGACGGTGGTTAAGCTCTACTTTATTTTCGTGCAACTGACCACCGTTAACGTTACCCTACATCTATGCTTGAATGTACATTTTTATGTATATTTTGTACTGTGAACTTCCTTGAATCTTGCAAAGTTTCGTACCTCTGAGATTGAACTGTACAATAATCATTGGTTCGGGAAGTGGAGCTATTAGAAACTGTTCTCGGTTCGAAGTTGGCATGAGGAGTTGTATGATTAATGCTGGTGGTGAGTTGGTTCTAGTGATAGAGGTCCTTCGGAAATTGGAACCTCGCTTACTGCAAGGTATCTAGTCAGAGTATACATATCTCACTCTATTACATTATCACAATGAATATGGATTGGAATATGCAAACCAATATGTTCACTAAAATACCAACTACCGAAGTGAGAAAGTAGTGTGCAAAGTGTGTTGCCTGAGACAAGATTTGAGAAACAGTTTTTATTGTTTGAATTTCCGAATAGCATTGAAATTCGTCTATCACTAAACATATATTGTAATTTACCAAGAACATGTCAAGTATAATTCTAACAGATTAAGGCTATCAATTAACGAGAAGCCTTATTTCATTTATTTAAATACCATTTCCAGAAAATGCAGAATATAGATTGGATACAATTGGGAACCTAGTTGTTCCTAGTAGTTAGCTAGTTAGGTAACCTGATTAAAAACCGCGTTGGAGCACCGCAAATTTCTGCTACTTCCAAATTTCGAAAGATTTACAGAATTGATTGACTACAATCATTGGCCAACTTGTTTCTCTTCAAATGAAGAATAAAAAGGTCATAAAACGTTTTTTAACTGAAAAGTAAATTATGAATTTATAAACATGAATATAAATGACATATTCTTGATCTGAACAATTCCTTTTTTTTGTATTACAGTAATGTCACTTGAGGAATTCGGAGTTACAAGAATGTACTGTATTCATGATATGGTTATAGGAATATGAATACATTATCATCAATGAAGACAGTAGAGAATTTATCAAGTGTGACATCTAAAAATTATGTCCAACATGCTCTATTAGAAAGTATTTAATTGATTGGTCACATGTTCCCGGCACAAATTTCTAATTTGTAGTAATAGAAGATTTGTGCCGGGCACATGTCGGGAACATGTGATATGCAGTAATAGAGAATTACCTTAAGAAATAGTAAGCTATGTCTTAACCAAGCTTAATATCACAATATCAAAAATTTATAGCAGAATAATATTAATAAGTAATGCATTAGTAGTGAAAGGTGAAGTGAACAAGTCAAGCTGAAAGAAGTGGAGGTTATTGAGCATGATGGGAATGAAGTGCAAAATGTGAAAGAGATTATGAATGTGATAATAGCTACAGGAATAGAAAATAATGAATCTAGATTCCAATAGAAGATATAGCATATCAAAATAGGAAGATAATCCTAGTGTTAAACGTAATTCATGAGTGGAATAATTTAATACTTGATCTCTTTTGATAAAAATAATTCTATTCAAATGGAGCTATCACGAAGGCTAAGGTTGTCTTAGAATGAGATGGTTCAGAAAGTGTCGGGAATAATGGAGGTATCTTAATTAATGAGAAACACTAGCTGCTTGAGAAGGGCCCGGCGACGCACAAAGGACATGACGGGTCAATGATTTTAGTGGCGGTTTTCTCCCGAGAGTAAAGGCAAGGGTGTTTGGTTCAAGAAGCAGCTCACGGCGGCTCAGAGAGTTGATTCTAGTGGTTTTTTCACAGATCGTAATAGAGAAGTGGAGTAGGTGGAGGAGAAGGAGGAGTGGAGAAGAAACAGGAGGAGGAGGAGAGGCGATGAATGGAGTAAGTGAGGGATCATTAGTTGTTGAGGAAGAGGGTAATGAGAGAAGAGCCGATTTTGTCTTAGAGCCGCCTGAAACCCGCAGTGAGGGCTGATTTCATCCCTTGACTGGTCAGTCAGGGCGTTCCAATGTAACAGACGCTGCCTGCCAACAAATATCCCTCCCAAATGATGACGACGACAAACCATGTTAGGACACCGCAACATTAAATTGTCACATTTGTCAGTATTAAGAAGGGTCATTTAAGTGGGACCTACAATCTTTATAAGTCAAGAGAAGACCACAAATCCTATTAGGAATAAATGCTTAATTAATCTAGAGTTCTTTTCTGCCATCTATTCCTCCGTTTTATGGAGGAATAAACGTTCTTCACTGGAGATGATCCATTTGCTCAGGAATCACAAGGTGAACAACGATGTTGCTTATACTTAAATTCTCGTACAAAATATCATAATTCCATAACAGTACCGCTGTAGATAAAATCATCGCACAAGTCTAAAAGAATGTCAATTTTCCATGGTGGAGGAAATTATAATACAGCATATTTTACTATATACTCGTAGACTATAAATAGGCATGTTATTAATCTACAGCCAAGCCAAAGCTCAAAAGTATTTCCCCAAGAGTTATAACATTGCAATTCACCAATCAGTTGGAGCCTGCAAACTCACATACCTACTCGAGGTGAAAAGAGTATTGCGATTGACTGAAAAATTGAGAAGTAAAACAACTAGCAAACATCGATGGAATTTATTCTGTAAAAATCTTTGCGATCCAAGCTATGGGATATTTTTGAAAATTACGATATGGAAATGCAAGTTCTTCTTGATGCAAGTATGTATCATAAATAGAAAAAACAATAACAATATTATTACAGTATCATATTTCAACGTAGCCACTAATACCAGATGTCTAAAGCACGTATCAACCACGACTCTATCTTTTATTCTTATCATTGGAGCAGACATCCAAAACCAATTTTAAAAAAAGTTGAATGAATACCTATCAAAAGAATAGTAGGCTACTATTACAGAGGATGGGTAGGAAGTGTCTAAATTGTAAATTAGTACCTGTGCTATCCACCACTTTCACACAAGAATCATTTGCTTACTACATGAATATGTTGTCCCCTTTATCACAATGATTATACTCCCATTTTCTCAAACATGCTGGGAGAAAGAGAAATCAATCACTCTCGTGTGAAAAGTGATGTTTGATCTATGATGTTGATGTTTCATCTATTGTGGGCTGGCTATTTTTACATCACTCTATGACATCCGAGCTTCAAAAGTGAGGATATCAACATTCCACTTTTAATTCGCTACTGCGGTGAGGAGCGACCTGTGTGGATCGATAAGAGGCTTAGCTGAGGCAACAACAGAAAACGCCGGCAAGAAAGAGAAGAACGAACAGAACACGCAGTGGAGGCTTGATAGCCGCCCAAGCCAATTAATATCTATCTAGATGCTATCCTCATCCTGCTCGGCACCCCAAATGACCCCCACCCGCTCCACAAGGCGCTTTTCACGCTAAAGAGAACAAGCTCTGCATCGGCTGGCTGGAACTCACCGACGTTTAAGTCCAGAAAACCTCACTAATTAAAACGCAGCATCGCTATCTGCACCTTTCATCCATTGCTTTTTGCAATCTACCGGCCGAAATGTCTATCATCACTTTTTTGCATGTAATACGATTGCGGATCATCAACCTGCGCTGCTGCCGAATTATGAGCTGCCACACAGCTGCCTTTTCTCTCCAACCCTTGCAGTTCGGCTCTGTAATTAGGACCTTTGGTCAAAACCAGATTGCGGCACACTACTTTGTAGGACATTAGTCATTAACGAGACCAGATTATTCCATTCATTCTCGATTATTTCTCTTTTCCTACAATATCTTGAGGACTATGCTCTCTAATTAGTGTTCGTGTTTATTACTAAAAGGTGGTCTGCAACATACTACTTTACTTCATTATTATTTCTTTGAACATTTTAACATTAATTTTTAGTTCAGTAATTAAAGTACGAGAACTAGTATTAATTGCTTCAAAGTTATTATAATTATTATTTAATTCTATTAGTAATTGAAAGTTATTTTCGTATAATTATTACAGAAAGTTAGCCCGATTTTCATCAGGAGAATGAGTAGTAGAGTTTACAAATTACAGGGCAAGTATTTGTATTAACTATCTTGCCCACATCCCCAATGAAAAAAAAGGTCGAGTAGAGTACATGTTAGACCCATTGTAAAGTTACTCTACTAGTATTCTACTCTTTTAGTATGCCAGCTACTTAAACTCTAATTCTACTAATGAAACCCCGGCTGTAATTATAAGATTTGAAACAATAATCATAATGAATAATAAGAAATAATCAGTGACTACAGTAATCAGATACTCCTGTCAATATAAATGCTGTACTTTCTACATTTATTTCGATAAAGGTATCTTGAATTGATAATTATTATCAAGAAATAAAATATTCTTATATGAATCAATCAATGGGTTTTCATTTTTGCAAGCTCCCAGTGAAAAGCTACTTCAAGTGGTTCATGATAATCACTTATCAGGAAACTTTCTGTATCACATAAATTTTGGAAAGCGGTTTATTTCATGGTCGTGCCAATGTTCAATTTCTAGATTAGATTAAGAGACGTGTACCTGCTACCTCCGTTGAAAGAGTGGAAAAGATTCCAGTTTCAGGCCATTTTCCAGTTTCACTTTCCAGATTGAGGTCTTTTCACGCTGAATATTGTTCATGAGAATCAAATCGCTTCCCGATGGTTCGGAACTCACCTAAAAGCTGTAGGTCCCTTCATCTCTCATCATCGTCCTTCTCATTACACGCGTATGTGCCAGCATCACCACAGCAAAACAAATTGCATAAGAAGTTAATGAACGAAAATTAATACCTCTTTGCAATGAATAATGACATAAGAATCAAGGTTTATTAAAATTAATAAAATTTGAACAGTTTTATTACATTAAACTGGTGGGATACAGCTATAAACAAAGGAGATACCATTTTCAATAAGTTTTAACGAATTCCACGGTGAATGCGTATTCACAAGTTTACAATAATAAATGGAAGCTTTTCTATCGAGAACATTTTTCCAACAGTTGTGAAGCTTTTTACTTTCCATTTTATCGGTTTGGGATTCACACATTGAAGGACTCGCACTCTCTTTGGGAACACTGATTGGACGAGATCGATCAACGGGTAAGGGACTTTCCAGTATGAGGATTAGATTACTTCTGGTTCAGTGCATATCAACGCAGCGGCAAAGTCGCTGGGTCTGGAGGTAGAACCCTGAAATCGGATCAAGTTGAAAGGGAATGAAAGCCAAGTCCTGCTAATTAGATGATAAAACCTGCTTTTGAAAGAAGAATTCATCTCTTATTGTTTACGAACGATCTATGAGGGGGAAGAGAACGGCTTTGAAAAATAATGCTCAATCTCTATCTCTATGACGTTTCAGGCAAAGCTGAAATTTCTATCTGTTGCAAGGTCTGTTTTCAGCTCTCAATACGATTAAATCATATCAACTTTATAGAATTAAATGTATTTTTGCGGTACTAGTAGTTATCATGAGTAATAGAATATGGCATCAAATTATGAAAAATTTGTCAGTTATCAGTAAAAGCCGGTTTCAAGATTGAGAACTAGAAAGCACGGTAGAACAAAGTAGAGGAACGTTGCCTCACAAAGACATTCATTTCTTTTCTATGCATACGTTCTACTTCTAATTAATTTTTTACATACAATCCCTCCTGAATTGCATCAAATTCTATCCTATTTAAATAGCGAAGAAGAGATTAATTTAAATGACTGATCATGAATTCCTTGTACACAAGGTTGAATGAAGACCTAATGAAGGAATATGAACATTTTAATTGTTTTTGAAAGCTTTGGAGTAAACATTTTTTGTAAAAACTTTCTACTTTGGTAGATAGTTACTCCTTTTTTAAATACACAGTGGAGCAACACGTTATGTGTACTTTTCAATTAACCATCATGTGAATTATTCTGCAACATCTATCATACGGACAACAATTTTGTTAATTTCTTTCACGGTACACGTAGAAGAAGTGAGTCAAGTTAGCAAAATGTCAGATTATTGTGCTTTATTTACAAATTGTAGTCAAAACGGAATTAGTTTACTGTTATCTACAGCTTCTGTAGGCTACAGTTTCATGAGAAATTCAAGAATTCACTCACATAGAAGAACTTGATCTTATCGTGAAACGGATGTACAATTATGATGTAAATGGAGGAGAAAACCTGAACATTGTTTCTAGTTGGATATGTTTCAAGTTTTTATCAGGATTAATGAACCATCAAATCCTACATGGATAAGCAAGCATGTCTTGAAACGACCAGGCTATTAAGCCTGTCTGAATAGAACGCATTGAAAGCTGTCCAAATGTGAAGAACCTCTCTAAGCGTTCAGGAAAGTCAATTATCGAAAGCTTACCATTGTTGAGAAGAAATGGATCATACTTGCCTGGAAACCACAGATAAGGTCTTTTATGATGAATCAGCACTCGAAACCATAAGCGAATCGAGTGAAGAGAACAATTTGTAAGGAAAGCGTAGCGCTTGACATAGAACGAGAACGAGTTCTCCAGTTAACAAAAGCATCATTCCAGATGAGTCCCGGCGAGCCGAAATGCGATACAATGCACTTCAGCCATTCAATCTGTTGCTGAAATTGTGAACCTGATGTATTGGGTAAGAAGGGCTAAAGTACCGAAAAAGGAACTTCACTCGTTATTATTTGCTCAATGGAGAATAGATGCCACACTTGGCAATGTGTGCAAATTGAAGTCGGAGAGATAAGACTCACTTGAATTCTGCAGATAACTAACAAGAGTATCTGTTCACAGATTGTTGTCAATCCGTTCTTCAGTTATACAATCCGTTCTTAGTAAGCATACATTTTGCTCCTTTTCGGCCTGTCTATCGTTTCTGTATGAAAAATACTGTAGTTACTACAGTTAATAAAGAAGAAGACCCTGATAAAACTCTATTTTGCCATCTACATCATATCAGCAACCAATGTATTTTCCATCCAAAAACGATCAGACAGAGACCGAAAAGAAGCAACATTCACTTCTATATAATAGATTCACATTGAATTGACGAAAGACATTTCAAAAATAGTAGGCTACTGCATCATCACAAATTCCGGAATTCATCAGCGATATTTGCACGAAAATTCAATTTCGTGATTGATACGGATTTATTTCCCATTAACAGTAACTCAAATATTTCATCTAGTTCTACATAATTAATTCTGCAATCGATTAACTGGGGCTGAATAAATGTAAAGCGAGAAAGGACTAAAATAATAATATGTTTTAATTATTAATTTTGACTCTCATTCGTTTCAATTCAAGCTCACAACGAATTCTTAACAAATTAATGATTCATTATTATGTCACAAAGAGAATTTCACGGCTATTGATGAAACAGAGGCTAGCAACGAATAATAATTTGTGTTCCTATACTGGTTCTTACAGACCTACTCACCTCAATGTTTGACGATTTGAAACTCCAAACTCGAATGGCATGAGACATATTGTGGACGTAGAGTGAACGATAAATATTGATTAGTTACCTAAATTAAAATATAACCTAAAAATTATATTATCATTTTGATACTGAGGCACAGGGAAAGGATATTGGTCATCCAATTCATCCTTGTAGTCCATTTATATGGTCCTCCACCTGCTGGAGGTGAAGATGAAATTTTTCAGTGACAGAAAGCACACCAACAGTGAATTGAGGTTATTAAACACTGCAACACAACATAAACCTTCATAGTATCTCTTATGTATTGAATTTTGGATCTCTAAATTAACTTCCTGGGCGATAAAGAATCAGTTTTGAAAAGGAAGCTTTGCACAATTATGTGAATTCAAAACAAGCTCGCGAAGATTTCTTATATTATTGGGATCAAATTGATAACTAAAAAATTAACCTAATTGGATACACAGTTCTGGAGACGAGATTTCATTCTTATCTGCCTCACTGGTATAGTAGTGTTTAGGGAGGACCTGGAAAGTTGTGACTTTGTTGAAGTTGAATTCCCTGACGGAATCAGTCTTGATTTAATTTATAACGTGAGAGTGATGGAGGGAAGAGAGTGGGGAGGCATAACCGTCAAGTGAAGCAGCATCCGAGGCGACGTGCCCTATCTCACCTGTTGTCTGCCTGCCTGCTTGCCTGATGTTTACAAAAAGTTTTCTCTGCCACAGCGAGGCCGAAGGTGGGTGAATTTTTCATCCAGCCAAGACAGCATCAACTTGCCTTGGTTAGGTATTTTCCACAAGACTGACGTAGGCCTACCATTCTCAAAACGTAAGCCTGGTATAACTGATACTGAGACAAGAACAATTTCCCAACTCCAAAGGTCTCCATGAGTTACATTATGACAGAATAGATATATCAAAATTGATAGGTTGAACGACTTTTTCTCACATGATAAGCAGACTCATCTTACATTTAAAAATAATACATTCATTCATAAATAAGAATTGGGAACTCTGGGTAATATCTATTTGGAACTCATTTTGGTTCTATAATATAATTATGTATTTTGGAAGTCAAAACCAAATTTGATTGATAAAAAGACTGGAGACTGAATAGTAATCAGTTCCATATACATATAAAGTCTGCAAGTTCCTATTAATGGTTCTATATAGTTCTACTAATATTCTATTAATAGTTCAATTCTATAATATATTTGAAAAGAGACTCAAGGAAGAGGAAAAATCTCAATCGCTTAGGGTAGAATAGTGATCTTATTACCAATGTAATCCCAGTGGATTGCTCAAGAAAAGAGTTGACTGAGTGTTTTGTATTTCTGTTAATCTAATGGAATTACTTTGAGAAGAATGCAAACTTCTGACAACCTCCAAGAAGAACTACTCTATGGGGTTGTATAGTTCAATATTTGCTGTTTTTTCCTGTTCCTGCTATTGATGAATCAAGCAAGATATAGCCAATGCTCTTGGAGAGTGCTTGTGTGGAAGAATTACTGTGGGTTGATATACGAATGAAAAAAAAAACAATTTCACACGTAAGAATAGTATTCAGACACTTTCATGCATTTTTCCCCAAATGAGGTAATTAAAATACTGGAATAATAACCTGTATGGTTCGTTACCAGTTTTTGCAGGCATTTGGCGAAAATATATTTTCAAATTCCCAAGCCAATTAATTCACGTTGATACGGTAGATATAGAAACTACTGTAATGCGATGAATGTCGTTCCGCCAATACGAGTACAAATCGAAACAGAAACAACGCTTCGCGTAGATAACAATAAAAAACTCTATAAAAAGAACTGCAATAGTACAAACTGAAGAATCCAGAGTAATACTTGGAAAATCATTATCCTGGAAGAGAGGTTATTAGCTAGGAGATCCTCCAATATAAATATATACTTATTTTGCTATTAGACTAGATGAGCATGAAGCAGCTCTATAAAAATTAACTAGAAGGGTTCAAATTAAAGATTAAATAAAATTAAAATATTTTTTTATAAGGTGAAGTTAGTCCTAGAGAGTCCATTCTATCACTCTTGAAGATTACCCTGAACCTTGGAAACCCTAAAGATTACAAGATACATACTGGAACGATATTATTCTGAAAAATAGAGAGTTTATTAGCTGTAGAAATCCATCCAAATTTGGCTGTTGAACTAGATTGGAAAATAAATGTGAAGTTTTGAGCATAAAACACTTGAAGCTTGTTTTTCTAACAAATTGGTCGCCTCTCAGAGGTTGAGATGGGTTGAACCATTAGAAGACCTGGCAGAACATGGAAGGATATCAAGCCTTGGAGGTCGAAAGCTGAGGCAAGCATTGCAGAATAACAAGGAAAGCTCAATTGGGGCGAGCAGTTGGGAGAAAACACGAGCTGAAACAGCTCCGATTAGACAGGAATGGGCTGCAACGACTGCTGATACGGCGATGGCAGCAGCAAGAAACGCGTATCGATCGATGGCGATCGACTGAGTCGAACCCGACAAGCCAGGCTCTGCGTAAATTTGCGGAGTCAGACGAGCACTGATCGGGCCGCATCCTTCCCACATACTTCGCAATTCCACCACTCGACCAAAATCAACACTGTGTTTACAGCAAACATCCCGACTCAACTCACGAAGTTCTTCAATGGATTCGATAGGCTATCTTCCCGACTTTAACACTGTGATCACGGGATCGCAGTTCATCAATCCTGTTCATTTAAACATTGGGTCAAATCTACTCATGGTTCATAAATAAAATGCAGTTGTTGATCAACGGGAAATAACAATCATAAACTGATACAACGGAGTATCCAAGGACCCGACATGGTAGTGTACTGAAAAATTCAATTCAATTTCTCGCTTCTTATTCCTCAGCTGAAAATTTGGGTACAGGTGGCCAGGTGCATAATAGGAGAGGTTATGTTGGTGAGAGGAATATGAATTTGAAGGTAATGAAACTGATTCCAGAGTGACAGATGAGACAGACATACATCGACTTGTACATTACTTGTACATCTACCGACAGAATACAAAATAAAATATTTTCACAAATATTACTGGAATGAGAACATTCAATTCCAACACATTTCATAAGATCAACGGAATGGAATGATTAAGAGGAATGTTCACAATATTCTCCTCTTCCAATCTATGGCGAAAGCCTTGTGACAATTGACGAATAAAATCTATCTATCTGAACTGCTTTTCCAGCCTTTTAAGTAGCCATCATGAAAATTTCCACAAACATTTCTGGCATGAAATCATTTTATTCCACCAATTTTATAACTTTAACTAAATGCAAAGGGGGCGAAATGAGGTGAGAGAAACGTTTATAAGCTCATTTTATCAACTTATACTCTTCTTTCCTGTACCAATTTTCTTACGGTTTTCCATCAGACAAAGAATGCGGTGTTGGTAGTTGGTAGCAGGCAGGCGTCTTAATAAATCCGACGAGCGGTCACCGATCAAACTGAGCCAGCGAAAAGGTTATAGGACGCCTCCGTATCTGATGAGATCGGATAGTAATTGGAGCTGGGCAGCCTCGCAGGGGCAGGGCCAAGGGGGCTTTGACCCCAATATCCACACAATATTTAGGGTCGACGATCACGTTTTTAGGGGGGGTCGTCATCTGTCACGTCACCATTCCCCCCACACACCGCACTGATAGAGATCTAGCATCAGAGACCCCTTTCCTTTCCCCCCCACGCCCAACCCATCATCAGTCCACCAATGAGAGCAAGGACGTGCACTGGCCGGGTAGATCATTGATGCCTGTCCACCTACACCACCCGACAAAGATGAATCGATTGCCAATAATTTGATTTTTCTCAGCAAAATTCCTATTGAAATTATCCATCATCGGATACAATTGATATTATCAATTAATCATTTAACAACAGATTTCAAAGAGATGCTATTTGAGTATTAACCAGATTAATAGAGAAGTTTCACGTTTTGTAAAAAGTGGAATCGTTGAAAATAAGAGATCAACACCAACATCGGGCATTGAAGTTCCTAAAATAGATTGATGAGTTGAACTGTTACGAATAATAGACCCCCAACGATTGTTAGGAGGTATAACACATCGAGTGGATATGGTGAATTAGTGGATTGGCATCATGTTGGATTTTTTCAATTGGAATCTTACTTGTTAGACTCTTGAGTGTTGAAGAAGTAAGAAGTCGACCTGATATTAATTTTTACATTTATAATAAATTTTCATCTTCAAAAATAGAATATACAATCAATGTATTGGTTTT
The DNA here is from genome assembly GCA_017141395.1 of Laodelphax striatellus. NCBI lineage: Eukaryota > Metazoa > Arthropoda > Insecta > Hemiptera > Delphacidae > Laodelphax > Laodelphax striatellus. Next base: position 29,953,748 of record CM029532.1, read on the forward strand.
TTTTAATATTGACAATGATTGGAGACATCAGCAAGTCAGCGGCAAATGAGAATGAAACATTAATTTCCAGAAATAGTTCTTAAAAATAAAAATTCGAGGATTGTTTGATGAATCAAGTTTCTTGACAAAGTTGAATTGAGAATCAGTTCAATGCGTTATTATAGAATCTGACGAAGATATCCTAATTGTGTTGCTGGAACAACTTAATATCGAATGCGATCTACAGAGTGTAGATGGAGCTTCTTACATAAATCAGAAGTCTAATTATTATGAGTAGCAAAAATGTTTCGTACACAATACAATATAGGTAATGGCACTTCCTTACTATATTAGACACGCATCAATAACTTATTTATAAAGTGGTGTCAAAAATATGACAAGAGACGATAAAATGGATGAAGTGAATTGTAGCAGGACGCGAGAAAAAGATTTAGCGAAGATGAGGCTCGCCGTTTATTGAATAATGCACGCATTGTAGCCGTCTACGTTTGATTTATTGAGAATTCAACAGATAGTCCGACTTTCGTTCGAAGATCTAACAGGTGGCACGAAGCTGTTGCACACAATCATAATCATAGCATCCCACTTTTGAATAAGAAGGTCTATTGTGAGTAATACTTGTGAATGAGAAAATATTGATGAAATATTAGGATATTGATAGAAAGTTAAAAGATAATTTTTTTTTTTTTTTTTTCTTATTTGTACATAGGACCACTTGAAGTCAATCATACCCGTGTTCTTCTGTTTGTTCTCCTGTTTGCATTCTCTCTTATATTCCTCCAGTAGAGCTTCATTCTCTCCGATCTTCTTAGTCGCTCCTCCACTGAATACCGCTGGCGCTCTGTTGGAAATTGCAATGGAAAATCTAAAATCTGATTTCAATTTATTATTGATTTCATCCTTCCTCCCGTATCACTCAGTCGTCAGACCAATCTCCTGCAAATCCTTCCTCCTTCTCCACATATTTGCCTCCTCTTCTTTTCTCCAAATTCCTGCGAACTAGCTGATTAAGCAGGCGACTTTCGGGCATTCTCATTATGTGGAAGAAGTATGCAAGTCTTCTTTTCTTCATAACACTGATCACCGGTTCTACTTCGCTGTACACTGATTCATTGGTAGCAATTCGCCACGATCCATTCTTAACATAACTTTTATTCAAGCACGTTCTAATAATTCGTCGTTCAACTTTCAACAAGGGGTCCGTTTTAGCTTCATTCTTTATTTGAAAAAGAGTTTCACAGGCATATAGCGCTTCTGGAAGTGTGACTGTATTGTAATGGCGAATCTTTGCTCGTATTGAGAGACACTTTTTTTTGTATGTTTGCCATGTCAGACCTTGCGCTCTCCTCATCTTGGAAATCCTGTTTTGCCACGTTGCGTTTTCTTTTAGATTACAGCTAATTATTTCCCCTAGATATTTGAACTGTTGAACCAACTTTATTTCTTTATTGCTTATTTTCACCTTATCAATGCAGAGTGGATTCATGACCATGATTTCTGTCTTTTCATAAGATATTCTAAGACCTATTTTGCTTGCAATCCTTTCCAGACTTGTAATTTGTGTTCGCACCTCTTCCATATCCAAGGCCAATAGAGCCAAATCATCTGCAAATCCTAAACAATTTACTTGGATGTTTCTTCCCACTTTGACCCTGGGTAGGTTCTCTTTCTGCCAAATTTTCATCACATAGTCTAGCGCAACATTAAATAACAGAGGAGAAAGTCCATCTCCTTGTCTTAATCCCGTCTTAATAGTGAACGAATCAGACATCTCTCCCCTAAATTTAACTCGTGATTGTGTATTGTCCAGTGTCAGTTGAATCATCCTAACCAATTTCATATGTAATCCATAATGTCTGAGAATTTTTAGTAGGGTTGGTCTGTGGATGCAGTCATAAGCTTTTTTAAAATCAACAAATGTGATGAAGAGTTGCTTGTTCCTAATTTTATAATCCTCCATAATCAATTTCAAGCTCAATATTTGGTCCGAACAACTTCTATAAGGGCGGAATCCCCCCTGATACTCTCCCAGCAGCGGTTCCAGAGTGTTCTTTATTTTGTTGAGAATTATGCGAGACTTAATTTTATATGTACAATCAAGCAATGTAATTCCTCTATAATTATCCGGATTTGTCTTGTCTCCTTTCTTGAACAGTGGATGAATCACACCCATCGTCCAATGTTCAGGTAGCTTCTCCTCTTCCCAAATTCGTACAAGGTGTTTGTGTAGATCTTCTGTTGTTCTCCTGTCTGCATTTTTCCATATCTCTGCAACTATTTGATCCTCTCCGCTGGCTTTATAATTTTTTAACTCTGACAATGCAGAGCTAACTTCTTCAATTGTTGGAGGTTCAATCTGATGGGCCTCCGAGAGAATTGGTGTGTCCATGTCAACATCAAACAATTCTGGAGGATCGTCACAATTTAGCAGCTTCTTGAAGGTTTCAGCCAAAATTCTAGCATTATCCACATTATTATGTGCCAAAATTCCACTTTGGTCCTTCAACATCAGAGTCGGAGCTTCGTATTTTTTCAGGTATTTACCGAATGTCTTATAGTAATCCCTGGACTTGTTCTTCTCAAAATTCTCCTGAATTTGGTTCAATGTTTGTTTATAGAAGTCTCTTTTTGAATTCCTGATAATCTTACTTGTTGATTTTCTCTGATTAATGAGCGCCAAGCTTGATTGTTCCGATTTCTGCGCTTGGTGTCTAATCCAGGCTTGATGTCTCATCTCAACAGCAAGATCACAATCCTTGTTCCACCACTGGTGTTTTTTCCTAGACTTCACTGGCGCGACCTCTTCTGCAATTGCTGTTAACTTCGAAGTCAACTCCTCTAATGTTTGTGTCTGTCCCGTTTCCATTCCTGTTCTAGCTTTGAATTCCTCATTATTAATTAAAGATGTTGGATCGAATTTCTTTTTGCTTTTTCCAGAAGATTTCTTCCTTCTAAAAGGTGTTAATTTGATCTTGATTTTCACAACGTAATGGTCAGATCCTGTGTCCGTTCCTCTCAAGACTTTCACATTTTGAATTTCCTTATGGTACCATTTGTCCATGAAAACATGATCCAATTGCCATTCTCCTCTTCTATAATCTGGATGCTTCCATGTTTTAAGTCTATGGGGACGTCTCTTAAAGCATGTTGACTTAGAGATGAAGTTATTATCTCTACAGATATCAATGACTCTGAGGCCATTCTTATTAGTTCTTGTATGCGCTGACCATTTTCCAATTACATCCCTGAATTTCTTTTCTCGGCCCAATTGTGCATTAAAATCACCTACCAAAATTTTAACATGTTTCTCAGGTACGTTAGCAATTGTCTGATCCAACAACTCCCAGAATCTCTGCACTTCCTCTTTCTCACTCCTCTTACTGTTTTTCTCATTTGTAGGGGCGTGTACATTGATAATTGTATATATTTTATTCGAGGTCTTAAAAGTGAGAGTTGCGATTCTGGGTGATTGTGATTGGAATTCCAGGATGGAGTCGATTATCTTCAAACTCACTGAAATCCACAGCCGAACTGCACTGTTTCATGACTCTTTTACCAGGCATTCCTTTATACAGTCGATATCCTTGACTCTCCAGCGGGTCTTGATCGGAATTCCTTAATTCTTGTAGAGCCATGATCTTTATTCCTTCCTTATCACATATATCCGTCAATGTTTTCAGTCTACCTACTTTTGTAATAGAATTTATATTGTGTGTAGCAAAGTAATATATCCTCTTTTCTTTGAATCGACATGTTTTTTGGACGATAGTACGCTCCAAATAGCTTGCTTGACCATCACCATCATCTTCCGAGCGCTGCCCCACCGGATCCGAATGGCAGCTTCCCAGCCCTCCGCTGGCGGTGGAAATTTTACCAAGAAGACCTTTCATGATTGCTTGACTATAATCAAAGATTGACTATGATTGACTGTCGATGAGGGGGAGTTTTAAGGCTCCCAGTTTACAATCCCGGTTGTGAACCAGAAAGGGAAGGCAAAGAATAAGTAAAATAAAATACAGCAGAAAACGTAGATTATAACACAGGAATAAATAAACATAATCATAGAAAAAAACATAATGGAATGAATAAACATAATCATAATATAAAATAAAATGGAAAAGTTAACAAAGCCGACACAACCCAACTAAACGACAAACACTGGTATAAGAAACCAAGATCATTACTAAATAAACGATAGAAAGAGTGAGGAGGGGGAAGACGAGAAGGCAGGCCAGGGACAGTCAGTTGTGGAGGAGAAGAACTGGAAGGCAATTCTCGACTGGCCTGCCCGGAGGTCGCGCACCAGAGATATGGCAGTGGAATTGCCACTTCCTACGAATGTTAAAAGATAATATTATATTTATGTTCTATTTCATCCATCAGATCAAAATAGGAATAGAAGTCTTCTAACCAGATAACAAGTAGAATTCATATTATACCTCAAAACTCAGATTCTGGAAAAGTACCAGTAACGATACATCAAATTTAGGGGTTGGGCTAAATTATTATGAAGGGTGGGAAAGTTGGTGGAGTTTCCATTAAAATTAATTGAATTTTGATTGATTGGAGAGAAACTGCTTCCACTGTGATTAAATAATTATGGAACAAGAAATCGTCATGAGCGCTGGATAATAATTCATGGCATAAATTCTACGTGTCAAGAATCTATAAAATGCCAGATCGATGTATTATCGAGGTATTGGGATTCGATAGAAGATGAAGAATAAGGAAATGTGAGGAATATAAAGTCTTCCTAACATGATATCATAGTGAATTCGTCTTAATGAGAGAGCTGGTGTCACTGCTGTCTTAATATCATCCCTATCGTTTTCTCGGCAACAATACGAAGAGCAAACAATGAGGCCTTAATATCAAGCATTGTCCTCCAAACTGTAATTAATCATTTGTCTGCTCAGCACCAAGTCCACGTCACGAAGTATCTCCTCATAATAAATAATCCCTAATTCTCATTTTTACTTTTTCCATAATGGATTTCGAATTTGAGAGTGCTTTATTCTGCAGTGTATGTGCATTCAAATTCCAATGGATTTATTGTTTGTATTGTGGAGATGACAAGTAAGGAAAGTAATGTGAATTTTATAAAATAAGTTGCATAAATGCAACCATACATATGTACTTTTAAGGTACAAGTAGAGAGCTGAAGCGATCTACAAAGAAATACGGAGAAGCTCTCTGAAATGCCTGTCTATTTACACCTCCTCCGCTGGCATCTCATCGGCAATGAGAATTTTGTGCAGCCTTATATCACGTGAAGGACAGAAGAGATGTTCAACAACAAACGAAGATAATTATAAATTGAAACGAACTTCTTGTATCGTGTTACTTATAAATGCTATATATGAGTTACTACGTTTGAGGGAGTTCAAAATCAATAACTCATTCTGCCTTTACCAGGGTGCTGCTTATGAATCTAATAATGTACCTAAATCAATCTATACTGAGCAATTATGTATTCCTATTGTCTTAACCTGTTCGATGCTCAAAAACTTATAATTCAAGGTTATCATGGAATGAAAAATTTTCAATTCTCCATATATCACATTTCTTATAAAAATCCTGAATTCAATAGTGTGGTTTTTGATACAAATTCATCGATTTCAGATAATATTTTTATATTATAGTGATAGGAATTTTCTGAGTGCTCGGTGTATATTTTCCAGGAAACAACTGATTACGCTGCTTGAATCTGTCTCGATTTGCAACCATTCCAGTGTAACCTCAGCAGCATCTGATTTGACATGCCTAATGAGGGCGTCATGCCTCACCATCGTAATGATGTCTCTAGCCGGGCCCGCATCAAAATGGCTGGCGCCACACCGTGAGTGCGAGTGAGAGGAGAAATGAGACAGATTACGGATGAGAAGAGGAAAGAGATTAGTAACGTGTATGAGTGAGATTGATGGATGTTTAAAGGTGTGTGCTTGTGAGAGTGAGCTACATCCCTATCATTCCTACTCAAAAGCGTCCAAACACAAGATGTCTGGCAGTGATGCCATAAAAATAGTGCAGTAATCCCAAGTCAGTGTTGGTAGTGGCCATCTGAGCGCAGTGACAGTGATACACAGTTGAAAATCAAGTGGGAAATTGTGTTCTGCTCGCACGACTGACTGCCCATTGTATTGATATACAGTAGATGCTTCATTCACAAGAATGACTTCAGCTCAGATGCGACTAGTGGAAAAGGATGAGCCTGTCAAACTGACCTCGACATCAACTCTTTGTTTCAGAATACAGTCAACTTCGAGCTATCTGAACATCATTCTTGTCTCAAATTATGATAGATGCCTTGAATATGTATCTCTCATACTAATAAACTTTGGATTTATTATCAAACGTTTCAACTGTTTACTAGCTAACCGATCAACCGTTTCAACTAGCAAATATTTCATGCCAAGTACACACTGATGGAAGCTGTCCTGGAATATCCCAGTTATGTAATAGTTGAAGTGTTTCAATATATATCATTTGAGCCTTTCAAGCATAAAAGTATTTCTTCAAATTGTGATTCATTTGGTTTCAAAAAGTTTCATTTGATTTGATCTACATTATAGTGATTGTAAAAAATAGGAAGAAACAACATGAGTGAAGCATTTTCAATTGAGAAGTTTGTAAATAAAACGCCCTGCTTGTAAGTCTCATTGAGTTCTATCATAGAGAAGCGATACTTAGTATTTAGACGATACTGTGTAATAATATGTTCTCTGTGGTTCATCAAATGAACCAGATTCAATCGCGAAAACATAGAAACTACAATTTAGTTTTGAGAAAAAAACTAATATAGAACTTTAGACAAGCTGGAGTCAGGTCACCTTCCACCCGACTTATTTAGATGTGCGGTCGAATCCCAATCCATTCATTCTAGGTTGAAGGGTAGATCTTTGCTACCTTAATTAATTGCTTGACCGCTCATCTTTGAATTGGTGCACCTTCACTGGTCTGTGTCCCTACCAGATCACATCCCGCACATGATCACTTCCCGGCTGAGCGTGTGCATGCTGATGCGCGTGCAGCCACTGGTGGCTGTAGGTTATCGCTAATCGATAGAATTGTTTTGGAATATGGGAATAGTGAATTATCTTCATCCATTAACGATCACTAGAGCTAGTTTACTATAGTAACCTAGGCCCTCCAGGTTGGGGGTTGAGCGTTGGGCTAACAACCCACCTCATAAAAACTACACGTTATGAATCGCCAACAACAAGCCTCAGAAATCGGACGAAATAATCTTTGTTGGTGCGGCTGAATATCTACTTAGATATATATGGGCATGGCAGTAAGTAAGTAAGTTTTCTAGAGCTAAAGTATCAGTAGCTGATACTTTATAATAACTGTTATGAGCATTAATTCATACAATGAATTTCGCACATAGACTAACATAGCAGGAATTCCAAAAATGAAGATGTGGAAAAAGAAAGAATAAATCTCAACAATTTCTATGAGCCATGGAAAATCAGACACTGTTTTTACAAAAACATGTTGGAATTACTACCATTTCTGTTGCCTAGAGCTGGGAAATTAATAATCCATGTGGATTTTAAAATGTAGGAGGTGATTTAAACTGATTCCGAAAACCAATGATAGAATTGAAGGTTTTAATTAAAGTTGACATTCTACTTGGGGACCATCCATAGCTATGGTTTCGGCATCCACCACCAATTAATTACGTGTACATTATTAGATGTAACTGGCATTCATAACCGCAATGACCTCTGATCAATCATGCCTATCTCAGCCCCACAATATAGGTCAAACATAACGTTATTATCTCCAACACAATCAACCATACCAGATTATTATTATGTAATCTATGATCGGGTGCAAGCTACCGTTAAACTTAAGCTCTTGCTCAGAGGTTTCACTTATAACAGAGGTGAAAATGAAAACATTTTAAGAATGGAACCTCATTTTTAGTCAATTGGTTTTCAATAACTTGAATTATCGAAGTTACGAAGATTATAGAACTATTTGTATTATAAAGATATAATTATCAATATGAATACAACTCCCTTACTATGGGAATCTCAGGGAGTTACGGGTAATCTTCAGAATGATTCACATTGCAAAGAATTGGATACCAAGTGGCATACTACAATGCTTGAGAAAGTAATTACAATATCATGTTTTTAGTGAAGCGATAAAGAATTCAACTTTACTGCTATTCTCTTCTTTGATGAGAGCAAAAGGATACAAATCTGAGCACTAGCCTTTCATTAATAGGGTTTATAAGTCACTACATTCAACTTACAAATTTTTAGTATTTTCATGAAAATCCAGCAACATCGCCTAGAAAAGTATGCAACACTTTACTAGGCTTTTCGTTACATATAGGCTACTGAACAAAGAGTATATGCAGCATATATGTATATTATTTCATAAATTATAGAAGTGATTACTTTCGTCCCTTGAAATAATTGATAGAAAATATTGAGGTCCTATTATTTTTGGATAGTTGAACTTCATATTTCCTCTAATGTTTTGATATAATACAGTGCATGCAAATGTATTTTGTTTGTGCTCGAAATAAATGTATTTCATCAAATAGGTTGACTATTAAACAATTATTATCTACAACTGTTATGCAATAAATGATTTCACCTATTTAATAATGACTTGATAAATCCCTCACATTTCTGTGATTAAAAATATCTAATTAAAAAAGCTCTAATTGAAAGAATACGTCTATCAATTCAATTTAGATTATTAGAGTATCTGAGCAATGAGTATTTGAATAACTTTGTGGGCTACATATTATCAAAATCCTCTTTACCTACTTGGGACTTGGGGTAGATTCGCTAACGACGGACCTATATATATACTATTGCATAACTGTTGCTTACATGCCTCCTAATCCTAATCTGAATAGCAATCAGATTAGGGCTTGCTTGCTATATCAACAATCAAAGCCATTCGACACAATATTGAAGCATCATAAACTATTTCTCCAACTTGATTGCTACAAGTTAGTTAATATATCAAGTTGAGCTAAATTGGTATTGTAATTTGTGATTAGAAATGTATAATAATATAGTGGATAGAAAGAGAATTAGTTAATTGATTTATTGAATTGCGTTAACTTGATTTTATAATTAGCAATTACATTACAATGTACATATTAAAATATTATAGAAGTGGAGATAGTCGAATGTAAAAAAATCTCATGAGTGATGTAATAGGTAGTATGAACTAGGAATAGAAGTACACAGCTAATTGGGTTCTAGCCTACTCAATAGTAGGCCTACTTTGAAGTGTTAATTGCATTGTTAATGACAATCATAGAGTCATACGTGTTCAAGAGTTGCACACGTGACCACTTGATATGACAGTACGCAGGGGCTCAGGATAATTTCTATTCAGGCGACTAGAATAGGGGAAGATTCTAAGGTTTTCCAATTGATCATAGACTACATGAGCAGCACACTATTAGAAAATCCACTTTTTCATCATTTTCATGAATAAAATAATAGCTTCCTATGATCTGATGACCAGTATACTCACCCTGTGATAGCCTACTCAGCACTTCTTCTTCTTCTTCTTTAGGTACCTTCTCCATCCCGGAGGTTGGCAATCATCATGGCAATTTTCTTTTTGTCTGATGCTGCATTAAAAAGTTCATATGTTGTGCAATGGAATGCTTCTCTCAGGTTTCTCAACCAGGACATTCTTCATGTCCCACCGAGCGCCTACCAACGATTTTTCCTTGGATTATGAGTTGGTGATTGTGTATTTAGGTCCCCTCATGACGTGCCCAAAGTATGTCAGTTTTCTGGTCTTAGAAATTTGCACAATTTCTAGTTCTTTATCCATTCTTCTAAGAACTTCGTCATTTGTGACTCTATCTGTCCATGATATACGGAGCATACGTCGATAGGTCCACATTTCAAAAGCTTGCAGTCTGGCCTCACATTCCTTATTCAGAGTCCATGCTTCCAACCCATACAAGAGAACAGGGAATACATAGCACTTTAAGAGGCGGGTCCTGATTTCAAGGGGCAAGTCACGAGCCGACAGAAGAGGTCTCATTTTTACAAATGCAGCCCTGGCCTTTTCAATTCTAATTTTTATTTCTGGCATGTGACTTGCATTGCAGTTGACACGGGTTCCCAGATAGTTGTAAGCATCCACTTGTTCTATTCTATCTTGTCCAGCAAAAAGGTGTTGTTGTGGAATATCTTGCTTAGTGATGACCATATACTTCGTTTTCTTGGCATTCAATGTGAGCCCGTAATCCTCACTGGCTTTTATCAAATTGCTAAGCATTCTTTGGAGGTCTTCTATACTTTCAGCAAGGAGTACAGTGTCATCGGCATATCGTAAGTTGTCTAAATTGGTACCATTGATGACAATGCCTGCGTTTTTGTCTTCCATAGCATTTGCTATAATACGTTCAGAGTATAAGTTGAACAAGAGTGGAGAGAGTACACAACCCTGCCGGACCCCACGTTTTATTTCAAGCTCTCGACTGGTTTTTGATTGGACACGCACTTCTGCCTTTTGATTAAAGTATAAATTTTTAATTATCTGAATGTCTCTAGTATCAATGTGTGCTTCTTTCAAAATATTCATCAGAAGGCTGTGCCGTACTTTGTCAAATGCTTTGTTATAATCAATGAAGCATACATACACATTTTTATTCACATCCAGACAACGTTGGACCAATACACTGTAAGCAAAAAGTGCCTCTCTAGTACCAAATCCATTCCTAAACCCAAACTGCGTGTTTGATAAATTTTGTTCCAGCTTTGTGTTGATTCTTTTATGGATAACTTTCAGAAATACTTTGAGAGTGTGGCTCATAAGACTGATTGTGCGGTGATCCTCACATCTCCTTGCATTGTGCTTCTTAGGGAGGGTTATGAATGTAGATTTTAGCCAGTCTTCAGGCAACCTACCACTTCTGTAAATCAGATTAAATAGATCTGTCAGCTTGACAACATGCCTCTCATCCAGTAACTGTAAAATGTCTCCTGGGAGTTCATCTGGTCCTACTGCTTTCCCTTTTTTTAAGTTATGGATTGCATAGATCACTTCCTCTTTCAAAATTTCTGGACCTGTTGTTTCTTCCATATCAGCAATATGTTCTCTGTCATCAGCAAAAAGCCTCTCTATATATTCTTCCCACAGTTTGAGCTGTTCATCTGTGTCTACAACTATGTTGCCCCTCTCGTTCAGAAGATAATGTGTCCTCTGTTCTTTTCTTCCAGTCAGCTCTCTGATTTTCTTGTGAATGTTGTGGGTATCATGCAATGCCTGTAGCCGTTCTAACTCCTCACATTTCTGTTTTAACCATCTTTCCTTAGCCTGTCTACACTCATACCGAATCTTGTTCTGCAACTTTCTGATCTCTTCTCTCCCCACATTTGAAACTTTGAGTTGTTGACGTTTTTCCATTAGGTTCAAGATGTCTTCTGTCATCCAGTCTTTTTCCTTTTTCTGTTTTATCCTCTTTAAATGCCTTTTACATGGTTCCAGAATTACAGATTTAATGTTTTGCCATTCTTCTTCAACTACCTGGTTATTTTTGTTTACTGTAACATTGTCAAGTTTCTCATTAAGATCATGAACAACTTTACTTCTAGTAGCTGCATCTTTTAGTCTGTTGACATCTATTCGGGCTGGCAACTTTGGTTGAATGAGTTTCTTCAGCCTGATGCAAACCTCTGCTACCAAAATATTATGATCTGATCCGATAAAGGCTCCAGGGTATGTTTTGGCACTCTTAACAGAGTTTCTGTATCTGTGATTGATTGTGATGTAATCAATCTGGTTACGCATTATTGCACCTGGCTTATCTCTTGGTGAAGTCCAGGTATAGAGTCGCCGGTTAGGCAGTTTGAAAAAGGTGTTGGTAAGAACCATCTTGTTTTCTTGACAGAATGTTAGAAGCCTGTCACCACGGTCATTTCGCTTCCCAAGTCCAAACTTACCCATGATTTCATTTTGTGGGCTCTCACCCACCTTTGCATTGAAATCTCCTAGCACCATGGTGACATCCATATTCTTTGTCATCTTGAGGACAGTTTCAATGTCTCTATAGAATTCCTCAACCTCTTCATCGTCTTTATCAAGTGTTGGGGCATATGCTTGAATGATATTGAGCAGTCTTCCTTGTGCATACAACTGCAAGAGTATAACTCTATTTGACAAGGGTAAAAAGTGCTTGACAGACTTGTTGATGTCATTGCTGACTGCAATAGCCACTCCATGGTACTCATTTGTTCCCTCAGGACTCCCTGAATAATATATTGTAGTGTCCTGTATTACTCTTTTTCCACTCTCATTCCAGTGAGTCTCACTAATGCCAAGTATTTTTACTCCTAGCCTCTTCATCTGTTGAATGACACTATGGGGTTTTCCCAATTCTTTCATACCCTGGACATTCCAAGTCGCGATTCTCATTCTTTCCCTGAACATGTCCTTCATCACATTTGTTAGAATTGTCCCCCCCGGAGATCCGAATGGGGGACTTACTCCGGATTGATAATTTACTCTAACTGCCATGATGACTTTACTAGGACATACATAATGTATCTTTAATGAGGTGGTTGTCCGTTGCCTTCCTCATTCTTATGCCGTTGATCAAAATGATTCATCCGCCTTTAAGAGCAATTTCTTACTCTATGGACAAAAGAGTGCCCTGTTTCTTCCAATCTCTTCCACCCGAAGCTGTTGGACTGCAAGAAATGGATTGCTTATACCGACAATCATACGGTTGTAGCCGCTCAATCTGAGACAGACGCTACATGTGCTAGTTTTGGTCCGCCCCGGGTATTTTATTTCCTCGGTACCCACCATATCTGGTGAGCATTCCCCTATCCGCCACCTGGGGAGGCGCCCCGTAGGAGACTAGCAACTCCCGGAAGCACAGTAAGAGAATCTACTCAGCACAGTAAGAGGCAAAAACAAACTTTCTTGAATTCAAGGAAACCTTAAAATAACCTTCAATATTTGAAAAAGTGATAAACGTATTCGGATGAGTAGCTTTTAATGAAAATGGGAAAGTATTCCCATTAAAGCATTTAATGGTTTTTAAAGGAAAAACCCCATAATACTGTAATATACTGAGCTTATACACAACTGTATAAACAAGTTGATTATTTGAATATTAATCATTAATTTTTTCAACAATAGCTTCCTTTTTACAACAATAAAATAAATCAATCATATTGAATATGCAATAACCATCGTGAGAAATTAACGTTCACAACTTTTTGTACCAGTAATGATGCATGACATTGCTTTTGAACTGTTGTATTGATATTTATTCATTTGATATTTATTTTTTCGATTACAAAACATAACTTATAGGATGAAAACACAGACAGAGTCCAAAACGTCTTCTCTTCCTGATTTTGATGAATTCCAAATTTTACCTCCTAAAACTCACAACATCACATTTCCCAAAATTCTCAAATGATAGAATGGTTGATAAATAATCGGGGTTCGTATGCGAAATCTAGGTTCAAATTAAATTTGTGTATGATTAAGAGCTTTAAAATATCTATTCGTTTGGACGATTAATATGTTTGCGTTTAGTTCATTAGGTGTGTTTGCGGTGGCGGCGAGCGAGAGAATGCGTTTGAGTGGTGTAGTAGTTGAACTGTGGGAAAACGACGGCCATTAGCGTACAGGTAGTTTAACCGGGGGATTAACGGTTAGTTATGAATTGGAGGCAGGGGCCTCGGTCCGACCCTCTCACATTTCTCGCCGCTCAACTTTTTGCTGCTCGCACACCTACAAGTGTAATGTCTCACTCACCTTCTCTGTCTTTCGCACGTGTTACCCTATTCAAATTTCCCGCCCACGCATTCAGACCGAGCCAAAGATAATGCCGGCTCTGCTTGCAGCCGTCTCCATCGCTTATTTACGACTGTTCATGCTAATCTATCCCTTTTGCGGCCACAATCCTTTCCCCACCACTCCAATGTTCACCATCTATCTTTGCATAATGAATTTCATTGTGTTCCACATTGCATGTATCGATTTCACGTTAAAAGTGGAGTTGCATTATTCATTTTTCAAACACAGTATTCGGAATCATAACACCATTTCAGAGCAACAGCTTGGAAACCACAGGAAAATGAACAGCATTGTTGAAAGATTCCTGACTATCCAGGCGTACCTGGATGGTAGCCGTCTTACAAAATCTTCCTTACTCTTGTTCTTGCTTTTCCTTTCATGCATAATGATGCCCAACCCCAAGTCAAGGTGGTTTCTACTCATTTCCCGAAAACAAACCTGATTTTTATTCCTTGCTGATGATGTCCTCATGAGTCTACTTGTGCGTGAGTAATGAGGTAAAGAATGATAGAAGAATGCCAAGGTGAATTGGAATTGAACCCACGAGACAAAGCAGTGATAGTAAACTGAAATGAGACGCTCCAGACCACGAGGTCTAAACCACAGTATAAATTGCAAGTTTCCTACATTTCCTCATTATGGAAATTGAGTTGTTATTTCCTTTAGTCCTTTGAAACATGTTTCCTACATGACTGAATGAATTAATCAGTTTTTGAACTTCTAAGAACAAAGCGGTTATATTCGATTACATAAAGGCATACACGTAGGCTATGTTGATGAGAGATGAGTTGCTCTACCATAAGGGACAAAGCCCTTGATAGAACATATACTTCATGCTCCATCGAACAATTTTATGGGAACACACGATCGAATGCAAGCAACGTTGAGGAAGGAGAAATTAGATTTTTAATGAGGGATGCGGTCAATCAAAATCCAGTTTGTGCGCTCCTAAAAGTAATCTTCTCGGCTATTGAAGCTCGTCGATGTTTTTGATTGATTAAGCCAGTATTGGAAGAGCTAATAGAGGGAGGAGCAACTGCCAGGAACCTGCTCCTCTATTCCTACTGACCTGTGAATGCAGTAAACTAACGAAATATCATCGAGAAACCACGAGTGAAATAAACTCCTGTATTATTAGTAAGTACACAAAATGTACGAGTATAATAAGAAAATTGAAGAACACAAGAGTATGGAAAATGATATAGTGGTAAATAATAGAATGGGATTGGGAAGGAGATTAAATTAAATTTATTTGTAATTTTAAATAACGTAGGCTGCGAAATCATATCTACATTGGAGGATGAAACCATTGAGATTAACATCATAAATTGTACCTTAGATTGGGCTGGAAAAAGTGCAATTTTGCAAAAGATACGAAGTATTTGGGCTTGAAAACATTAGGTTTTAACAAATTACCTACTAAAAAATAGAAATATTCCTATATTTTTGCAGTATTGATGTCAGGTAATGAGAAATGGAAAAATCTGTTATCAAATAGTGGAGAAACA
Organism: Laodelphax striatellus; assembly: GCA_017141395.1. Lineage (NCBI taxonomy): Eukaryota > Metazoa > Arthropoda > Insecta > Hemiptera > Delphacidae > Laodelphax > Laodelphax striatellus. The sequence continues at coordinate 29,969,074 of CM029532.1, forward strand.
AGACATTGAGCCTCAACTCAAAAAAGGATGTATTTCTATGAATAGATGTCTTTCTATTAAGAGGGGGAAGGTAGTGAGAAAAAGGATGATAGAAGGAAAATAAAACGCATTGTAAGATACAATTGAAGGATAATAGAAGGAGAATAAAACGCATTGTAAGATTAAATTGAATTGATATAGATAAATCAAAAAATATTATAAAACCACTGAAAGATATTGACGATTCCACTATTTTATTGTCAATTCCAAAGATATTGTCAATTCCACTATTTTATTACTCACAGAACACGAAAACACGGTCCAGTGCTATAAAATAATGGAATTGACAATATCTTTTAGTGTTTTATTTCATCATTTAGTTCCATAAAATCAATAATATTTCTACAAATAAGTTCAAAAAATATGAATTCATTATTGATTATTGTAAATGTTATGGTGTGCGCCAAATTAATGCTGGGCTTGGTTCGCAATACACAACCAAAAGAGGATAGGAAAGCAGAGGTGTTAATTTACAAAGTTATCAGCTCTGGTGACACAATTGAAATACACTCACAGGGCAGATGATGAAATGGGGAAACGTACCAAGGGTAATGGAGAGCAGCCACAAGGCGAGGGGAATAGCATTGCAAGCTGAGAGCAAGGAAGCAATTTTCTTTGGTAATTGAATAAGTCCAAGAGATAACACGCCGAGAGTGGGTTGAGCCTTAATGATGCCGACATTTCAAATTCTAATTCTTTGCAGGGAAGAAAAGGCAAGAAGGCGGTCTTTGAATTGCAACATATTACTTTTGCAAATGACCCAAGATAAAATTGGTGGAGAGAGGTGCACGAAGAAAGTCTTACCAATGACTAACTGCCCTAATTCGATAGAATCTAAGTGGAAAGTTCATTTATCAATTCGCCAGAACGTTTTCACATTATTTCTCCCGTGGGATTGCGATAGAATTATTAATTATTTTCTATTAAACTCTGCATTTTCCAACATTCATTTTCAATCAGATAAACAGACACCGATATAGTTATTATTAACTCTTTTAAATAGACATCAGTCATCACAATGAGTGCCTCAATATAGCTGTGATACAGTTGAATGTAGTGGAAAACGTTTTATGAAGTCAGAATCAAAATGATTAGACACATTCCAATGCACATAATAAAAAAATATATATATTCGAAGGTTTTCTAAAAGATCAAGAATACATTAATGGAAAATTTTCTATCAATAAATTCAAAATATGAGGATTTTTATTTATTGTAGTCTACGAAGAAATAATTTTGCACTTATTAAAGATTTTTCTATCCAGATATAGATTTTTTTGTAGGATACAATTTAGGATATTTAATAATATTCGATCAAATGTGTAATCAAATTAACTTCAGAGTAAAAATAATTTTGACAATTCTGTGAAGTCAACGATTTGGTTTACCCTACATGCTCCAACATCAATAATAATCGAATCACATGAGCATTTCGACCGTAATTTTTGTAACATACGTTAACAAAATCGCTTCACAGCGGACTCGCTCTCAGAAGCCCTCCTCATTCATATGCGATTCTTGAACCGTTTGCAGTAAGCATCCTGTGAGCGCAACCTTTGCCTCTCTTTGAGCCGAAGTCCTGTTTGTTGAGGCTTCACATTGCGTGGGAATAAAATGTGGCACAGCCAGTGGCAAAGGAAATGTGGCACTGGATGGGGGACGTTGTGTTGATGTCGAAGCGGTGGAAGTGCACTCACAAGTCTACAAACAGTGCGCCTAAAATAGGTGATGCTATCTAAAACGTGCCACTCAAATGGCGAGCTCTCGTTTAATCCGATTTGCTTCTACATTTTAATTAACATGAACGCTGGCTGTCTGCCTCGTGATCAGTGCCTCTCGAATCCGGTTGTCTTCTCTAATCATTCGGCATTCCTCGCTCAATTATAATCACTTGTCCTCCCTCCCCCACCTCTCTTCCTTACACTCTCCACGCGACATTCGCCCATTCATCACGTCAGTTTCATTGATTTCATCTCAATTTGACGTCTATGTTGAAGTTGGATAGCTTCACAATAATAATCGAATATTATTTCAGTTCAATTGATTTCTACATTGAAGAAGGAAGGCTTGACAATAATGTTATGACAATATTATAATAAACAACTATAAGGTATTAATGATATTAATATCACCGACGATGCACTTCCACAAAAAATCATTGACCTGAGAAGCTCTTGATGGAACAATTCGAACAATTTCGGAGAATTTTCTGAATCATTGATGTGAGATACTGATAATTGAAGAAGTCGAACGATTTCGAACACTGATGTGAGATGCTTTCAATGAGACAAATCTAACAATCTCGGAGATTTTTTCACACTGCAGATATTTTGAATATGTAAAACTGCAGGAATTGTGAACCTTTAGATATTGTCATTCTTTGGTAATACAGGAATAATCAATCTGTAAAGGGGAAACAAGAGGGCTTGCGACGTAGAAGACATTCCACAGGTATTGGTACTTTAGAAAGTTTGATAAATACTCTACTTGTTCCACGCATCATTCACGCATGTACAACTCAAATCTAACTTGAAGACTGAAACGTTGTGATTTCCTGTGATTGATAGCTTTTCTTGGTTAATTTTCATTCTTCCTCTTCTGAGATGATTACAAACTTCAAGTTCACTGTTCTTTGAGAAAGCAAGCGTGCATCCTTATAATTATCTCTACGTGTACAGAAAGTTTAAATTTCTGATTGGATTTGTAGTTGGTTGTTTATGGAAAAGTTTCACTTCACAAATCTGCTAGGAATTTGCGACGGCAAAGGTCGTAGACTTATCTAGAAAAATTAGAGGGAGAAGCGCTGAGTTTGGGTTCTCAAGCTTGGCACAGCATTGATTTTCGATAGAAAGCGTTTTACAACTTGTTGCACCACTTTTTCACTAGAGAAACAGCGCTTATAATGTTCGGCATCAGAGTTATCTCTTGAGACATCCCTGCCCGACATAAGAATCCAATTTGATGATATATTGGAATATTGTTAAAAACCACCACAAAAAAAGAACTCATTCGATATCATCAGGTATGTGTGGTCTATCAAATAGCCTATTGACTACATACATAGCCAAATCCTGCAGAAGTTAAGTGGATGTGGGTGCAGCGTTGGGGAAAGCGGTCCTCACAAAACTGTGTTTTGTGTTCATTCTGATGTATTCAACAATTTGGTAGGATACACTATTGGTAGGATATAATACTCAGATGGAGGAATCTTAATCTGTAATCCATGCGTTATCAGTAATACCACAGCTACAGAGACTGTATAATCACAGTGTGGTCATTGGTATGAAAAGGTCCATAACAGTGTGTTGGAACATTTCTATTCCCGCCAACGCCCAACTTTTAAATTTTGATATGGGATTGCAAGCAAAGATGTACCAATTCACTTATTTTCATAGAAACAACATCAAAAATAAATTTTCCAACATAAAAAATAGTTTCTTTACTCTTGGTATAGCTTTGACAGTTTGAAATGATGAGAACTAAGAGTGATAAAGGCAAATTTTAGGTAAGAAGTGAATCACTCAACATAACATACGATTTGCCTATCATTTCTATTCAAATCTTATGGGAATTGGCAAAAGTATGATGGATTTGTCCTAGCTAACCAATCAAAAGAATGACCATGTCCACACTTATACAGTATCTGTAACCACAGAAATCTAAGATTATGGGATCTCCACTAAAGATGGCTGTGGTAACACTCTACCAAATACAGCTTGAATCAGATCAATACTCATGAAGGATGTATTTAAGGTATTCAACAGTGATATTCAGTAAGGTATTCAACAGGTATTTTACAGTGAGGTGCATCTTTAAATTGAAACTCTAATGGAAACTTTGAAGGTCTTTTACTATTTGCAATACATCCAACATCAAACTTTAACTGAGACTTGCAATAATACGATCGATTCCTTATGCACTGCAAACTTCCCCTTGAGACGTTGCAGTCTACACAGAATATAATAGAAAATTGACCCCGAACAACGCCAAGGTGCATGACGTGCTTTGAGTGGTTGAAATTTCAATTCCATCCCTTCCTACATTGTGTAAAGCCGCTCCTTGCTCATGCACACGTAATGGAGTGAGACCTCGGCCTCAGTGTTTGGTCTACACTACAGATACATGATGGTCCCACGCTCTATTCATACTCTCTTTGAATGATGCTCAGATGTGTTTCAAATCTATATTAATAAAAGAGAGTTGGTGTCTGTACGCTCGCTTATAACTCGAGAACGGCTGAACCGATTTAGATAATTTTGGATTAGTTTGAATTGTTACAGCACTGGTTAACATAATATGTATTAAAATATAAGAAAATCCCTTTATAATTAAAAAATAATTAGTACATTAATGACCTAACCTATCAAACATTTTACAAACCTATGTTCAAACTTGCCGGCCAAACCGTACAACGGAAAGATGAACGTGCTTCAAGATCAGAAAAATCAGCAAACATATCCCAAGTCCCAGTGGCCCAGTGGTTAAAGCATCTAAGAGATTGCGGGTTCAAATCCCGCTCCGTACCATTTCTTTTTGTACCAGGTTTTCTGCTCTAATTATTTTTTACGCTGGGGGGGGGGGGGTAGAATGAGCCTTTGGGGGGTTTACATGAAGGAGGCCAATTGGGTGGAAGAGGGGGGTGATTTTTTTTGGGGGGGGGCAGTTGCGGGATGACATTTTTTGAGGGGTGGCATGAAGGGGGGACATTTGTGAGGAGTAGAGGGGGGACAGGGGGACATTTGGGGGGGGGGAAGAGTGCGATACGAAGTTCGCCGGGACAGCTTGTTATTCAATAAAGTCAATATTGGTTTACCTTTCGCTAAGGAGAAGCTTGAAATATTTCTGTCACCGATGAAAGAATAGGTACTCACCTGAAAAAAATTAAAAAATGATTAATCCTGATCATGAACCCCCTTTTATAATTTCATACAAGTTTTTTTGGAATTGAAAAAGACGACGTATACAGTTATACACGAGGTATAAAGTCCTGAAGACTTTTTATATAGTATATAAACATATCACGAGAACAGAAACAATGAACCAATTCAAATAAATACAAAAAATTGTCTGCTTTTCAACAACACACATATTCTGGGTGGTATGATACGCTTCTAAGTGGCATGATTTCAACTGAAACATCTCATCAGTATACAATCTGTATTTATTAATCTGTAATATTGCTATCAATATGTTCATTGCTAACGATCAGACATTTCGTCTATGCTAGCAATGCCATTAATACAAAGCTAATTACAATCTAGAATTAGGTATTTCTTTTTTTTTTTTTTATTCGTAATTTTTCTGGAATAATTCTGATACATTTTATGATTCGAAGGTAACCAATTGTAGGCTACAAGGATACAGTCAGTGAATCAAAGTCTGCAAAGTGAGACGCAGCAGGGGCGAGCTAGTGGCGTTTGTTTGTGTTTGTAGCCTAGGACTCGGATTCGGCAACCTCAAATTGAGACTGAGCTAGTCGTTAATTTAGTGCAACTAGCGATTTGGCTAGAACCACCCGATCAGGGGTGCAAAGTCAAACAAATCTCAAAGCTCACTACCACCAACTATCTCGATTACTGATCTTGGTTACTGCTGATGAGATTAGAGGCATGCTGTAGACAATATCGCCTGAACACCGTTGGCATGGTGTTAGCAGCCGCAAGCGATTTATAAGGCCAACGTGCGTCAGAAATTCAGAGTCTAGTAGGCAAAGCAATTTCCAATAAATTTCCTCTCTTCAGAATCACGCAGCCATCCACTCATCGCACAAGCAAGTTCAGTTCCTCAGTTATTGGATTCATCGCGGATTTTCCGGTTATTAATTTCTAAAAGCCTTCACATCCTGTGCAATTTGAACTGTAATTTCTCCTTATCTCTTGCGCTCCCCATCTCTCTCATTGGCGAAACTTGTTGAGTTATGTACGAAGGAATGTTCAATTTTATCCTGCAAAAGCTAAGTGGATGAGGGTGCTACAAAATAACTCTCATGTTTTGAACTGAGACATGATATCGAACAGCGAGGATATACTGTAGCTATCCGTAACAATCTCAATACCAATATAATTTTTACAGTATATAGTGTGACAAATTCTCTTGAAAAACAAATGGCATACGCTATTCCTATGGAAATGTTTGTGGCCTACGAACAAAATCTATTTTTATGATTTGATCTTCTGATCACGGCTGGAAAATCACAATGTGTAGGCGGGGACAAAAAAATTGGCTATCAACTTTTTTCTACAGTACACATCACAGTGCAAAAAATACTTCACTTGAATGGCAACCCAAAGCCAGTGTATGTATAATTATGAGACCTACCTACAGAATACATTTTTTATTTGAATTTCTGTTCCAAGCAGGAAAATCTCAGTGTGTGGCGGGATGACAAAACAATTGGTTTCATTTGTATTTACTAACAGATATTGAATGGTAATTGTGTATGATTATCTGCTACCTACACAATTTAAGTCAGTTGATGAGTTGATATATACTTCAATTTATTAAAACTGACAAGTTCCCCACTAATTCACACATTCAAGATGTATATTCTTATTTAAGGGAAGATAGTTATATTCATGGAAATTATCAGGTTTTATAACTGTGATAAGTATCAAATATGAAAGTTAAGATTTTATGATAACGATTATAGAATCATCATTATTTGGCCAAGATTCATATTCAATAAATATGGAGGAGAGCTTGACAAAGTGTGAGATGGAAAATCGTAGACTAATATGAGTGTGGAGAGACGATGATTGCGGAGAATCTTCTATTATCTTCCTTTATATATATAGTTATGCAAGAGGTGGTGTACCAATATAACTTCCTCCAGACAAGCTATTCAAACTTATTTCAAAGAAGAAAAACAGACAGGACTGATCAACTCAATCAGTTTCGAATAAAATTCGATCAAATCAATTTCAAACTGTAATTTATTTAGTGCAGAGGAAATGAACAGTCAACCAACTTTTTACCTGACGGAAAGGCGTTATCGATTCCAATTAGGCGTATTCGAGTGACATCGTCATAGTCCAGTGAGATTTTGAAAAAAGGACAAAATTGATTAAGCATGTGATGGAATAACGAGGAGAGAAAAGTGAAGTAGAAAATACGCTTCAACGTGGAAGTCTGAGAAAGGAGAGACTGAACTGGTCGGGTCGGAAAGATGTGATGAAAACTGATGGGCCAATTACACGGCAGCAGGGCACCGAGTGAGCAACAGAGACGGTCGGTGCCAAATTGAAGAAGCAGTACTGTACTGCCTTGCATTTCACGATACTTTGCAATCCTAAATTGGAAAATACGAAGAGCGTGTGAAACGAAGACGCTGAAATATGGTCAAACGAAAGAGTCCGAACGTGATGAATGAAATGAAAAAGCGCCTCGCTTCCAACCTTTTGTAGCATGTGTGAGTATTCTGCAGCCTCAGTGACTTTTTTATGTACGACATATACAAGTGTATTTGTGATGTATAAGTACTGTACATGGGGAAAATAGTTCAATTTTTTAAAATTTTGGAAATTGATGAATATACTTTTAGCGTGTTTCAAACCATACCTATTAATAATAATTGAGCTTTGACAGCTTACAAAATTGACACAATCTTGTTTCCATTACTTCAAACCTGTTGCGTGAATTTTTAAAACTTTCATGTTTCATGTTTCGTGATAAAAAGAAATTACTTTATTTGCGTAATAGTATAAATCCTCTCCAAAAAATTCTCCAAAAAAGAATTCGTCACCCGTCCCCTACCCCCGACCCAATTGGAAACGCTGGTGTGGAAACTAAAATTTGTGTACCAAAGAAAATCCGTAAGCTTTCAGTAAGAAAATGTTTTGATATAGCCTAAATAAGAAACCTGTCTCCTCTGCAATATACATATATACATACAATATAATAATTATGTGTAGCCAACCCAAACAAAAATGAAAACTCTGTTCTGAAAGCCATTGACATTGAAGAAAAAATTTTGAAGAAATTTTGGGGGAGGGCGAGGGCGCTCAATCTCACCCACTTAAAATTACGAATTATAAATATGGTAAACTTTCAGAAATCATACTCTCAGTGTTTGAGCTAACAAGTTTTTATGAATTTTTTAAATTATTGAGCGCCCTCGCCCTCCCCCAAAATTTCTTCAAAATTTTTTCTTCAATGTCAATGGCTTTCAGAACAGAGTTTTCATTTTTGTTTGGGTTGGCTACACATAATTATTATATTGTATGTATATATGTATATTGCAGAGGGAGACGGGTTTCTTATTTAGGCTATATCAAAACATTTTCTTACTGAAAGCTTATAAATTTTTTTTGGATTTTTTCTTTGGTACACAAATTTTAGTTTCCACACCAGCGTTTTCAATAGGGTCGGGGGTAGGGGACGGGTGACGAATTCTTTTTTGGAGAATTTTTTGGAGAGGATATCAGTTCTTTTTTTTAATCACCTTCTTGTTATAGAGGTAAAAAACTGCAAACACAACGGATGGGGAGAGAGTTAATTTTTTTTAAACAGTGAAATGCTATGTTATTTGATAAAAGATATTTTATCCTCACTATTTGGGTGCTACAAAATTATTCCAGCTATAAGTGAGCCAGTTATGGTTAATACTGAATGAATGAACAAGACGTTGTGACTGTGTCTGTTGCACCACACCTATCCTTTACTATCCAGACTTTAACGACATATTATCATTGTAGCAACATTAATTCATGTATAAGCTGTTATCCACAAAGTTTGTTAAATAAGATTGAGATTTCGAATTTAGATTGAAATTTTAACCCATTTCGATAGGTCACATGACCACTTTGTTGTAACATGACACATGACAAATTGTAGCTTCTTCAATTATCTTTCAAAACTTTGCTGAAAGTCACATTCGAAAAAGTGATGCTTCACGGTCAAAATTGACCAAATGTAAAAACAAGTGAAAAATTACGATAATTTGATGAACTTTGAAGAGCTGTATCTCGCAAACGATTGGGCCTACAATGATAAATTTGGTCTCAAATTGAAGGTAATTTGATATACTTTAAAAACTATGTACAATGTCCTATATGAAAAACAGATTCTTCAGGGTGAAAATTAGCCAAACGTAAAAAAAGTGCAAAATTCCGCCATTTTGTACGATTTTTGGAGATGATCCGGTAGTTTGCCGAGGTCTAAAACTTGGATTTAGCATCCCAGGACTACCATAAACATTATTAAAAAAAGAAACCGACTACCCTATTTCATGCAAGGTAGACCCTATTTTTGATGACAATTTTACTGGGCTATTATTGAAAAGGTCGAATTTGGCGGTGGCAACAGTGTGAATCACTTTAAGTTTTTAACCGCTAGGATCGCGACATTTACATCAGGGCCACCTAGGAACATGGCCTAGCTAGACACTGAAGCTGACGTGCAGCTGACGTCATCACATCGTGTCCATAACAACTGATGTTTACAACTCATCCCTCCATTGAAATTGGAATTCGTGTTTGGTTTTTCTTGTCTCGAGTTCATTTCAACTGCACAATTACCTTTTGGTGGGTGAGTAGGTCTATTTATTTATTTTTTAAAATAATAAAAATTCAAATATTCAAACTTGGTTGTGATCAGTGGCTGTTTATGAACAGTATAGTGGAGTAGTAGGCCACTTAGCCGTGACGTCACATTTCGAGTGTCTAGGCCATGTTCCTGGGTGGCCCTGTTTACATTCGATAAAAAGCTTCAAATTCTAACTTCAAATTGCAACTTTAATTTTTATTCGGACAGAGCTACAGAGCTTAATCGGACATTAAATGATTTGAAATTTTAAATGTAGATAGTTTAAACATGTCTTCAATCGCTTTTGGTAGTCCGAAATCTCAACTCATTACAGATTTTTCACATCAAGTGCTCAAAGTTGGAAAAAATTGAAAAATCCCAAAATTAGTAAAATGACAAAATACCCGCATATAGTATCTTCGCGAATTTATATCGTAGAAAGTTCGTTCTGATCTTAAATGAAAGCGCTCAAAAATCTAAGAAAATAATGTCATTACAACATTTTAAAATTTTCACTACCTTCCGCGTAAATTGAGATGGCGGCATGCGAACATCAAAGGGAAGCTCGTTACAGAATATAATAGTGGTCCCGGTCTTTCATTCGTATCACGGGGGGGACGGGTGGTGGAACGACCGTTCCACTAGATTATGCATACCATATGAGAAAATTAAACATGAAAAGTGAATATTTCCTAGGAATGTTTCAAGTACATCTGTTCTTTACTCATTCATATCAAGACAATATTCCTTATTATATAAATGTTTCATTCGTTTAGTATTTACTCATTTTGAATTTTCGATATTCAATTCTTGATGAAATTCGAATTAAAATCTTATTGTAGCTAATGAATTGCGAAGAAACTATAATTGCTTGGACAATAATAATTTCTTTCTACAACCTGTATTAGGGTTTGCAGAGTATATTTCTGTACGAAACGATGAATCACAGGACAATTTTTAATTTGTTAGCAACAAATCTCACACGCTCCAGTAAGTAGGTCACTGGCTGCCAGGATTATCTCGCTATCTTCCATTTTTCAACGTTGCTATTGACAGTTTTCGACTGAGGGGGAGTCGGAAAGTTGGAGTTTCGGCAGGTTATGAAAGGAAAGAGTGGTGTGTAGTATGGTTCCTGTTAGTTGTAGGGGCAAGTGGGGGGTGGGTGGCGTATGGCAATGGCACTGAAAGTGGCAGGCTTCATCAATTAAGAGAAGAGCAAACCCGACCCAATGTAGCAAGCAGAGGCTGCGGCCTAATGGAGCGAAATTTATAGGAAGCTTGCCACTGGAGGTAGAAGGTGTCCTATCCTCAGCCAATGCGGTGCCTCACTCTTGCCACCGTTGCTACTATATTTCGCCTGACGACTAAATGCTTCTGGCACGGCGGTGGCGACGATGATCGGACGACAATGACAATGCCGCCTGCCTGCGATCGCACAGATTAGACGCGTCCCACTCCCTTCTTCCGATCGCCGATAATAATCGCAGTCTGCTCCCAAACAGCACCCGCTTCTTCCTACTGAAACACCCACAGCATTCAACGATTATCAAAGCTGATATCAGGTCTATTGTAACAGTTTTTTCAGCGAGAGAATAAACTTGAATTATTTGAAGCAACTTATTTTTCTTGGCGTTTATAAACAGGAATAATAGTTGCATTAGCATACAGTACTAGATTCGCATTAGTACTATCGGGGGAATCCGATGTCACTAGACCTCAAATCTACGACTCAAGTAGAAAAAAATCTAAGAAAAGCTATTCGAAACTAGATTTTCTAACTTCAAATGGAAGGACCAAAAAAGTAAAGAAGTTTCATAATGTGATTAGTTTACAGCCTCGTTTCCTTGAAATAACAGTAACAATAACAGTAGAATTAGTATACTGGATTATCATTAATTGAGTAGCACTATTTATAGTATGAAGAGTTTCACAAATGAGTTTATTGATTTGTTATCAGAGTACATCTTTGAAGACTAAGAGAAGGACACATTCTAAACTGAGTAATTGAACATCTGTGATTAGTTCTGTTAGTGATAACTGTTAGAAGTTAAATGTAATTAATTGTTAGTAATTGAATAATGTTTATGTAGAATCAGATTAAATCTCATAAGAAAATTCACACCACTACATTTATCGGTTGAAAAATATACAGGGTAGAATTACATGATTAGTTGAAAGATTGGCGGGATTATTTTCAAACACAATTTAAAAACGTGACTATTGCTGCATAGACTATTGAAAAAGACAAGAATTTTTAGAAATATGAGCATTCAAGAAAAAACAATTTAATAAACATGAGCTGAGTTTTTGCAATTCAACACCTTGCTTGATTATGAGAGGGTATTTTTAAGACCTAATTTCATGTCTCATGAAGTGTGAATGAAGGCAGTGAAGTGAGAACGAGTGATTTCCACTTGAAAGCTTTGCTTTTGCACAGAAATGAATGCAAATGTTTTATCAACATATTCAATTTGAGTACACTTATACACGGAAATGAGAAGCACATAAAGCGACAGTAAATGAACGTCGGAAAGACGGTTGTGAGTGCAGCATTCGCCAATCAGAATGAGCAAGACACGTGTCGTGTGTTGTGTGTATGTCCCCTGAGTCAGCAACTTTGCAACGTAACAAAAGTGCTAACGAGTTCATTTGTTCGTGATGTATTTCAGGACTAATTTGATCCATTATTTGTGAGTCGATCGTACATATGCAATGAGATCTGAATAGATGGACGGAATCCATTGTGAGCGAACGAGGCAAAAACGCTGAAGTGAAGCGTGATTGCAGTCGCAGCTCGTACAATACAATAAGCGTGGGTGAGAAATTCTCTGATAAAATAATTTTGTTGATCACAGCAATGAATCTCAACAATAATTGTGTGGGTGGATGACAAGTGCTAAAATTATAATTTCAGTACTGGAATAGAATGAGCATTTGAACAAATTAAATCAGCCGGTTGTATGGAGCCAATTAAATGAAACCACCGTGAAATGAGAGGGAAATGCAGAGAAATTTCTACTGCATTAAGTTCCGTTGAGTGACAATAAGCCAAATTCAGACAGACAAGTTGTAATAAAATTTCTATAATAGATTTTCAACATATATCCTATATTATCATCAAATATCCAATAACATCAATTTAAGTTAACAATTGATACGGAGTATCAGTAAATATATAGCTAATATCTAACATAAGGCAATAGGTATAGAGACAAATCAACTAAAAAGGCAAGTAGAATAATAAACAGTTTTCTTAATATAAAAAAGTGAACAATAGAAAGCTGGTATAAATGAATTAGAGCTCAAAAGGAATAACAAAAAACACTCACAAAGGTGACAGTTGAAATGAAGAACTAGGATGAATATAAATGAAGTAAATCATGCAATCGCACTTTAAAGTGAGCAAAAGATCAATAACTCAAGAAAATTAGTGCAAGCAAATTATTAAAAATTCATGCAAAAGCTGGTCAAGTTCACTTCCACTTTCAATTCATATTTCATGCACAATCGTTGATTCATGCTATCTAGTCATAATATCTTTCTCTCTCACATAAAACTTACTATCATTGCACAATTCATAATTATACATTTATGAATAATTCATGATTGATTTCTCAACTTTTTCTAAATTGAACTCATCATGTACCGAATTTTTATTGCATTAAAATTCACCTGTCACCACATCTATGATGTACAGGTACAGAAACTGAAAAAATTAAGCACGTGTCAAGTTTGGAGTTAATGTTTCCCTCTGCTGAACTGCGAATCAGCAGCATGTTGTCTACTATATATTATACTCACTTCTGTTCTTATTACAGTCAGCACACAAAAACATTCTCAGAATGAATGGTGTGTAAGCACACAAACATTTGTTAGGTTTCAAGAGAGAAGAGAAGGATAGCGAGTGGCTTACCGCTAGACGTGCTGCGGCCGAGGGTGGCTGCGTAGCCGACGAGGGGGGCAGCAAGGCCAGGGAGCGGCGACGACGGGAGGCGGTGGCGGCGGAGGCGGCAGAGAGTCGTCGAGGGAGGCGGCTCGAGAGGAGCCGGGCAGGTAGTAGACGATGCAGGAGACGCCGACCAGAAAGAGAAAGAAGATGAAGACGAGATCGAACATGAGCAGCGAGTTGAGCAGCATGAGCTGCATCCTGGGCGGCCGAGCGTCACATCGCTCAGCTGCCAATCACAGCTTGGCCGTCACTGTAGCCGCTGCCGCTGTTGCCTCCGTTGCCGCCTGCTCCAGCGCCCCCGTCACTCTCCAACTGCCGCTGCCAACACACACCAACCAACCAACCATCACCACATGCCATCCCAAACAGCAAAGCATAGTGTCAGTAAGTTCATTCAAATAATTCTCTGAAATATGTCTTGGTGTTTCAACATGCCTTATGATAGGTTGCACCAACTGCAATATTGGGATCAACAGAATTGTGCTCATCCTAGATTAAAATTTATCTCGTTTGGTATAAACCTGAATATGACACTGATTTTATAGCTGGATTGAAATACAAGTATCATAGTAGGGTAGGCCTAAAAAAATTCATACATTATTAAAAATTATTCAGGTAAAATGTTTAAAAATGGATAAATTCTATATTGTTAAAGTTATAAAGATATTTTGTTGTGCTGTAACAGGAACAGTATTGGTTTCTTCTGTATTTTTTCAAATGTTTGATTAATGGCGTTCTCCACGAAGCTTAAACCTATGTAGCAGTTGTGTTAAAATAGTGTGACATTCGACTTGGATATCATGGTATCTCACGAAAACTAACGGATCGACAGATCTGAATATTAGTTTGACTATTCGTTTAAAGCGTAGAAATGAGAATACTGTACAGCCATGACTAATAAATTGAACTGTGTTGTGAATCAGAACAATCTTAATTTATGGATGGATTCGATACTGTTAACAAACAACAATAATAATGATGAATAGTGGCGGCGTCGATTGCATTGTGCTATAAAGGCCAATACATTGTCCTCGACCCCCGAGAGAGATGTCCCATTGTGGCATTTCAATGGCGGGGAGCAGACACAACTTTGAAATATGAGTGGCAAATTTTAAACGGTCATAGCCGACACCAGTGACCAGTCGCAAATTCGCATTTCAACGCTTGACTTATAAGAGAATCAACAACGAATCACGAATTACAATATCGTATCCGAGCATAACTCGGAGATAAATTGATCCATAAGTTGATGTCCGGAGTGGTGCAATGATATTATACAATATTAGCGTACTATTAGTTGAAACCTTGTTATTATAACATGGTTCATCAGTTTCATTTTGTAGCTATAATTTCTAGATAGTAGTAATACAGATTTAGAAACAAACAAGCAGATTAATTTAGAATATCAATATTTGATCTAGATCAAATATTGAATTAAACCGTCATAGAATGATCTATTCAACTAAATCTTTAAAGGGCTCTATAAAATGAATTGATCGGCAGTAGACGATGAAATTTAATTGGCTTCCGTGCAATCCGCCACAAGCAGAGAGTACAGAAGACGTCTCACTTAAATTCTCTCTGGCCGCAAGTATCTCTGAGAATAATAGAGAACTACGTGTTTAAATTAAACTTGTTCACCGGGAATAAATTATTTTGCAACTATTTTCCGAGCTTTCCGCAAATTCCACATTTATTCTCAATCAATTTCACTAACAATCAAGTACAGCGTTACACCATTCACAACAATGAACCATTGTTCACATGCTTCTCCCGTACATATTCAACTTCTTCAGAATAGTGGACAATAGATACAAGTGCAATGGAAGCTGATACTAGTTAAGAAACGTCTTTTACTATACTCGGTTCACGGAGTCGAGAGACGGCCAAAACAAGCAGTTTGCTTTTTTGTGCGTTCAGAAGCGATGACTCACAGCTGTTTTCGATAACTTGCCTGTCCAATTCCAGTTCACAATACGTTTATTCAAGGTCAGACTGGAATCACGTACTGCAGATAATAATAATAAATTTTTCGGTAGTTCTACAGTGGATCGGTCTAGCTGCTCCTAGCTAGACTCTCGCACGCACAGGTTTATTTATATCGTCTCTCCTTTCCCTGAACAGACTATAGGTTGTCTCAGCAAAAGGGTACACTTTCGATTTGTATCACTGTTAAGCTAAATTTATGGAGACAACTGATAGCGAGCACACCTCCTGTTCAGACAAGATGTTTCGGTAGAGGAAGAGTGTTAAGCCGGAGATGATCAATGCAAATGTGCCAGTGTTGCGACCGAGCAGATTCAGTGGCAATAGCCACCGCACCGAGATCTGCTCTGCATTATAATTATTCAAGATCGAATTAAGGCTTTTCATCCGCAATCACTACTGTCATGACTGGCTGCTGGCAGACTCTGGCAGTCCGATACGTCGGATTGAAAGCTGCGCACAAAAGGCTCGACGATGCGAATCTACTTTGTTTCTAGTCGAACAATGTCTTCTTGCCTGGCTTAATGCGATTCTCTCGTTCTGCAAACATGACGCCGCCGCCAACAATTGTTCACCGATCTAGCAATTATCGTTTCATAGGAATCGATTCTGTGTTGTTCACTCCACCTGACTATATTCAACGATTTTACACTATTTGCTAAATTCAATACGACTAAACCTATTGGAGACTATAACGATTTTACTGGCTCTTATAAACTCACCATCTCATGGGTTTTAAAACCATTCAAAACTGTAAAATACCTTTATCAAATGAATAGTTTAAAGTCAGTAATTTCTATCTTGCTTGCATCGATGCCTCTAGCCGATAAGAGATTATTTCAGACTAATATAATTTTAATTGTTGAAGAAAATATTTGAAGGGTTTCTTCATCCACCAATATCTATAACAGTAAGATTTTTAATAATAACCTTAGGCCTTATATATCACAGTTGGGAATAACTACAGCTTATAATAACCTAAGTACCTATCTTAAAGCTGTATAACTATAGTGCTATAATCCAAGTAACAATCAAAGGAATAGGAAATATTCAGTTGTCATTTTCTACCCTGATTAACAAACTTAGGCTCATCCTCTTTAGATAAATCAACTCATTCATAAGGTTAATTGAGATCCAATAGAGATTTATTTGTAACGTTAATTTGTGAAAATATCATCAATACTATTTTTCCCAACTTATTTTGATATGAGAATAGATAACGTTCAGAAAATAAGCAATAAAATGGATCGTCACAATATTTGACTCTGGAAAATGAGTGTTCTGTGGAGGAAGCCGAACACTATCTTCTATGACTATCGGGCATTTTGATTTACAATGATCAAGTCTGGAGTTGACATTGAATTGGGATCTAAAACAAGATTCTCTTATTAAACGTGCAGTCATCCTAAAGAAATGTTCAATCTCTTGCTCAAAGTTGAAACTCAAATCAATTCATCCATGTCTCACTCATACAATTTCAATCTAGATTAACTCTGTAGCTGTTCTAGTGAACAAGTTACCCAGCAACACACGAAATCTCTAGAGTATTTGCACAGAATTTTCGCTAGAGGGTGTCTTTGTATAGTGTAGTTAACCCTATGAGGCGGGTTAATCTTGTCAGCCAGCTCGCAACACAACTAAAAATGGGACACAGGTTGCTACTTGTTCCTTTCTTATACACTGAATTTGTCAACAGCATGACCAAACTTGTTACCGGGAATTCCCAACAAGGACCGTGGACTACATGCTACCGGGATGATGAAGCAGCACAGTTCCCGGGGGATGAGGGACAAAATGAAGAGTGAGTGAGAGAAAGAGAGAGAGACAGCTGTCTGTCATTTGCTGCCTGCAGTCCCACAGGAGGGCGCAACTGCAAGATGTTGGGATAACTCGTGCTCAGAATCCACGCAACGCCTCAGTCAACTGACACACTCAATTTTCTCCATCATCATCCTAAATGACTATGCCTGTAAAAAATACTATCTCAGGTCTAAGGTCAAATACATCATCAGTGATTTCCATAAGTATTCCAGTAAATTTGCCATATTATGTTATACATTATACTTTTATCATCTTTTTTTGTAATATTGTAAGATTTATAATAATTTTTCATTTCCCAGATTTGTTGTTTACGGAAATAAAGTTTCTAAATATATATCTAAGAAGTGCTTGAACAACCGATAAGCCTTTCAATCAAACATGACTCAATCTACTGAAAAGGAGTATAATGATCATGATTGAAAGGTCTATGATGAGAAAGAGTAAGAGTTAAACACTGGATTGGAGTTTTATGAGTTTAATGACCTAACAATTGAAGATCATACATTTTTCAATGTGAAATGATATTGAACTTCGTCATTTGTCGAATTGGATTCAATGTCAAAGCTTTGACAATAAGAACTTGGAACTTGAAACTGAATATCAGGGCGAATTCTCACCAATTGTTCATATTGAAGTTGTAAGGATGAGTGCCATAACTGCAGTTTGATAACCATGAACTGTAAAATTATTTCTCTTCAACTCGGTGTTTTTTACCAAGTAAACACTCCTAAAAGAGACTTCAATTGGATAATTTACTTCAAGAAATTGAACTTCGAGATTTCCAATGAAAAAAATTAGTTGAATCAATTGATGAGTCCAGAATACTTGGATAAAAAATGTATGGACGAAATATTTCTTTTCATTATCGATCCATCACTGTTGCGAATTTGATTCATACAAACTCTAATTGAGGAAAAGCTTGATGGTCTCCATTCTATTCACTCTGGATTGGGGGAGAAAAAATGAGAAGAATAGGGATTGAAACGAAATAAAAGTGAAAATGAAATTTCTGAATGCCTGCCTATCCACAGAAAATATGAATGGATTGCGATTTTTCATTTCGGATTCTCTCCGCTTTCAAAAACTGCTGTGAGATAATTTGAGAGGTAGGAGAAATTCTTTTTCAGTGACACTAATAAAGGAATCACGTTGAAAGTGTATTACAGTTTAGTTGTAATTGCAATATTCCTGAAACAGCTGAGTACTTAATGCGAAAAAGAATGTCTCTTGGAACGAAATAGACCGACAAGATTACTGTTAATAATATTTCTTCGCCGAGAGGCAAGGAGAAGTTTCAGGGGATATTTGAATTGAATAAAGATATTACGCAACTGCACAGCTCTAGTTTTTGAGAGCCAAGTGTTGGTAACGAAGAGGGGGAAATGGAGAGAGCCTTTCAACTCTTCAATCAGAATGAAAATGTGAAAGTTCAGTTCTAAGAAGAATGGTAGAAGTTTACACAGCTGGACTCGGCTTTTTTCGGAACAAAATTTCTCGTTTTCCAACCGAAGTATAGGAAAAGTAAGAAGCGCAGAGGAAACTCCGTTCAACTACAAGTCCGAGAGAACTGGTTCACCCTTCTCCCGTCTTGATCTCTCACATCTCAGCTATCAATCATGCTTCAAAGCCTCCAGACTCTTTAATATTCGCAGATTTACTGTACAAAAGTCCTCAACTTCTTCGATAAAATTAGTGGGATAGTAGTATTACTATAGATTCTGAGTTGTAAATTTACTAATGATTGACCATATTATTGCTTGTTTAGGAGATATTTGATAGAATTAAATCATCGACGATAGTAAAAAAGTATCGCCTCCTCAAAGAATTACTTGTAGTTTCTAATTGAAGGTAAAGGCATAAATCAATAAGGTAGTATGTAGAATGATAATTATAGGTAACTATACCTATCTGTAATTATACGCCTAGTCTCTACAATCAATCTTTGCTGTGAAAATTTTTGAAGCCCAAATAGTGTATCTTTCAGTTTACCGTATTTAGAAATATACCTCCTAGTACAGAAATTGCAGGATCAGTCTCATTAATTAGGCACAAGTAGGGAATAATTATGCACAAAATTGATGAGCTAATAGGCAAAGAGGCTATTAGAGACAAATCTATTGGAACAATACTGCACACCTCGATGATTAACAAACTGATTACTATCAACATCATGAACATAAATCCATATTATGGTAAACTTGATGGAGGTAGATAAAGCTATCCTACAGATACAAAACATACCTATCTATAACATTTGGCTTTCTCAATGGGTTTTAGGCCAGTTATTTTAGCCTTCTCTGAACTACATCCTGTATCTGAACCATTAGTAGGCCTACGCGTAATGATCATATTTTTTATTACATTCTCCTTGCTGTAATGGATGCTCATTTACGATCTTCATAAAACAAGAAGCGAGATCCATGCTGTCGGATGATAGCCTAGAAGTACGGCAGAATGAACAAGCGATTGCGTTTACAACACAATCCGAAGCTCTAGAATGAATTCCTTGTCTCTCTCCGGTTCAGTCTCGAAATGAATATTCTTGTTGTTAGTCTCCAACTTTCAGAATGGTGCTTTAGATTCCTAGACTATTGGTTTAGAGTATTAGAGTATTGGTTTCAAAATCTAGAATTATAAATGTAGTAGGCTATTGTAATTTCCAACACGATTCCCTTCATGGCTCTAAACTTACCTACAGAATCTTATGGAAGAAAAAGCCTAGTTCTTGTACAATTCAAACGTTTCTCTACAGAAAACGAACTACAAATCAACGAGATTTCATTGTGTTGTGGATGAAAAGGATGTTCTGTAACGCATTTTAATAGAGTTGAGAGATGTGATAGTTGCGGAGTTCATGTCTAATTCAAAGGTTGCTCTACAGGAAACAAACTAGAAAATTTACCAAAATTTCATTGAAAATTAATAATATTCTTGAACTTTTTTGACATTTTGTTTTCTATATTCAAGTGATCGATCCCTGATAAGCGCACAATATTTAATCCTCTCTCAATTTTACTTCAATCAGACTATTGTAATAGAATATAAATCACTACGGTACATCAAGATGAACAATATATCAATGATTCACCGTAGAACGTTATAAACAAAAAATCAAAAGATAGAAACCTTCATTAAGAATATAAGTATTCACTTAAAATACGGAACTATCTCCTTTAAATCAGTTTGCATGCAGAATATTGATATTCTCTATGAATCTATTAAAGTTTGAATGAAGTTAGAATGTTGATCACAGATCGGAAGTTGGTGAATATTGAGCCCTGTAGTTTGGAACCGAGAATGGATACGAGTCATGTTTCCATCGTTTCTATTTACTACATGTGGAAACACGATATCGAATCAAGCTAAGAGCTACTCTATCGGATTACGCTCATCACTTGAGGCCAATATCAATAATTGATAAAGTTATAACGTACACTCACACACAGCCCCCGGCCAAGCATCACACGAGAGAGTTCATTCGATTCTTCCACAACAAACCCTTTGACATTACCAAATGGATGATCGGCGCACGTGTACAATATTCGTGAAATTGATATTAACAGTGGATAGAAAATTGCACCAGAACAGTATAAGTTGTTACAAATATGGATAGAATATTGTACTACAATAGTATTAGTTGTTTTAAATATGTTATGTAAGTTATTAGAATATTATTGTGGTTTCGAAGTACAATCACAGACAACAGTTAATTGAATGAGCACGATCAAATGCCTGTCATAAAAGATTTTAGAAATTAAATGAAAATCTGATTCAAGAAACGGCCATGACGCCAATGTATAATGTCATATTCCTTAATTTTCGCAGAGGGAAATTAATGAATGAGGAGAGGAAAGAGAATTTCACCATAATCACGTCTGTTATATCACCAAATCAGCTCACCAATATTTTCCCCTAAAAAACTTGGTGTCAATATCTACATTCTACAGAAACTGGGGTTTGTTTCATAACCCAATACAGGAAAATCGGACTTTTCAAGCTTATTGAACGTACTCTACCATGTACGTTTCATTGGAGGAGTTAACAACAAAATTCGCACTTCCCCAGTAGTCTCTACTAATTCTAATAATGAAACCTCGACTGTTCTTTTTGTCTGTCCGGTTTTTCCTAAATTACACGAAATCAAAATATCTATGAAAGAGACCAGTGATTTCTTATGACCGGTGTAGGAAAGGCTATTACAATGGCATTGATCACTGGCAAAAAGCGACAAAAGTCGGCTGTGCATGATAGAGCTACAAATTAATCATTCAAAATCTACACAAGTACGATTGGGACTGCCGACTTAAATCATCAGTCACTCATAACAAGAGCTTGGTCAACTCCTGTTATGTAATCAATCCACTTGAATTTCAGTGAGTTGCTCCTCACAGTTGAATGATGACAGATTAAGATAACATGAATCATTTCACAACAATTGTTCTAAAAGGAAATAACACTTAGTTGGCAGGTGAGAGGCTTTGATAATGGTGCTTTTGTCGTCGCAGCTGTGAGGAGGCAGAGCTAACACAGGCAATTTAATCGGACAGAAGAAATGACGCGGAAGGAATTGCGCATTCTTAGAGACAGGAAGCGAGCGCAGGCGCTTTGACCTTTTGAGGGCGAATTGAGTGGACGAAATTTTCCCAAGAGACACTTTATAAAGGGGCCTCAGGCTCCATTTAATAACTAAAGTGGCCGCCGGTTGTTCGCAAATTTGGAGCGAGCATTTGGTCGAAGAGCTGCGCCGGCATTAACAATTGAACAAAAGTAGGTGCTTTAAGCCGACGATAATATAAACAAGAGAGCTGCTGCTGCTCTGTGTGGCACCCCAGCATTCTCGGCGGCAGATTCAATTAGAGCGCGTTCGGCCGGGTCAACACAGCAGTGTGAAGTATTTAGCAACAAACCAGGCTCATTATTCAGTTGCAGTGCACGCACCAATCCCCAATACAAATAGTCACTCGACAATATACATTTGTTGACTGTTCAGCAAACATTGACCTCTGAAATAACTTCTCGCGCCGCCGGTAAGCATCATCCTGCTACGGCAACAATGCTCTGCTCTGCCTATATGTGCACTATGCCACCCTTGTGTTGTCAGAGAGCTAACCCGGAAAACGATAACTTGAAAACTGGGATAAACGGTGCGGAGTATCAAGTAACTTGATTACTGTGATTAAGTTGAATAGTTGATACGAGAATAAATACACTTGTATTTTTTGAACTTCAACAATGCTCATCAATATCGATAGGAGTAAGTAATATGTACATCATTCGAGTTTTTCATTTTTCGAACAGAATATAGAACTAGACTTATCATGATCCTCAATCTGGAAATACCCCAAGATTTCTCAAATGGAATACTGTACTGTTTTTGGAAAAATTCAAGTGAGAGAAGAGGTGTCATTATGCATATTTGAAGAAAAAAAATTAACATAATGAAAGTGTTTCATTTGTTTTGAAATATGATACTAGAAACTTCTTATTTGCTCGGAGTTTGGTCAATTTTCTCTGTAAGAAGTTCTGTAAGAAATTCTCTATTAGGAGCGTCAAATATAACCTTTCGGATCTTGGATCTGAAAGTTGATATCAATTCTTTGTTTTCAATGATCATCGTGAATAGGTTTTACGTCGATAAAACCAAACAGATCACAATGATAAAAAATTCTAATCTGGATTTCAAGTATAGCTTGAGAGTATACTCGTTGAAGACTTCTCATTAATTAAGGCTCTTGTTTCGAAACTAAAACAATTCAATTCATTATATCTTTAACAATCATGCTATTGAGTTTTCATTGTTATCTTTCGTTATCGAGTTTCGAATTTATACATTCCGTTTAAGAGAATTTCAGTGGTTTACTTGGAATGCAACTTGTTAAACGAGGCAGCAAATTACAAGAGCAATGCCGCTATGCGAAAATAATGATTTAACGTTTGGCCTGATATTATTTTCTACTGCTGTTGGCAATCCTGTTCTTAATGAGAGTGTTGTTGTGGGATCGTTGCCAAATAGGCATTGTTTTTCCATTCGAGCATGTTCCCCGATATACAAAATTGCTTTTAGGCTACATATGTGAAAAATCATCGCCCCAAAAGTGACAAATAATCGAACGGATTGATATTAATGAATCTGCTGCATCTTTATACCGAAGAGCTTATAAAATTACACAAAAATTGGGACAGTGATCTATGAAAGCGCATGGATGGAAACAGCATTGTGAACTGTATAAGAATAATGAGTTGGAGATGATGCTTGGAATGAAAAAAGTAAATTAGGAATCAGTTCGATTGATTTGAGAGGTTTGATTTAACATTTTCAATAAAAAATGATATGTAATATTATTAGCAGCATCAATTCTTGGCTCTACAATCCTTATAGAAACCTGGTTCCTTGATATACTTCCCTTAATATGTCACGGTCTTTGGCAAACCTTTTTCATCAACACACACCTTTCCTTCTCTGATCTTCCTAAGCATCATAAATCCTTTCAACCCTTTGTCTTACTCCTACGCTTCTCGTTCCCGCAGGATCCTCAATAAAATCTGTTCGCACTTCCGTCATTCTCAGTATATTTACGACCTATTCTCGTCCAAGGTAGTTGATGAAAATTTCAAATCAGGCAAAAAGTTGGCTTTACACATTTGATTGCAAGTGGTGGTGAGTTTTTACATCGCTACAGTCGATTGTAAATGAAATATTGGATTTGGTTTCGAACAGAAAAAATATGAAATTTTTTAGGAGAATCGAGATTCAATTCATATGCCATCACTTATGGCCGTTAGAACAAAGGCAATCCAATATAACCGCCGTAATGACGTAGAATGACGTCATATTATGCTCAATATGAGGAAAAAATTGTATCAGTTCCCCCTCACATGACATAATTTCATGGTGTTTAAATTCAATTGGCTTTCGTACAATCGCCCGATCATCTTATTTCGTTCCAAGTGACACAAAGAACAGAGCCTGTCAATAAAGTTACAATTATTATTCGGGCCGATTGCACGAAACCCGATTGTATTTAACAATTAACCACAAATAAAATTACTTCATTTGACAGAGCTTAATAGATTGTTAAATGGGCTTCGACAAATGAAGTCATTTTAGCCAAAGCTAGGTTAATGTCACGTGCATGTCGCTGGCCCGGCTATGAACGAATTTCAACAAACTAATAATACCAATATTTAGTACCTATTAAGTACTAATTAGTACCTTCCATGAAAAATTCGTACCTCAATGTAATCGCGAGTTGTAGACTCTCCTAAAAAGAGGCATGTCAGCCCGGCTATGTTTGAATTCAATCAAACTAACCACGCAAATACTTAGTACCTAATTCGTACTAATTAGTACCTTCAATAAAAAATTCGTACCTCGGAAGGTGGCGGAGATACACCATGAAAATGGTTGAGGTCAATGACCTCTCAGCCCGGCTATTTTCGAATTCAATGAAACTAATAATGCCAATAAATAGTACCTATTTAGTACTATTTAGTACCTTCATTAAAAAACTCATGACTCAAAAGGTGAACCAGGAATTGGATCATGTTATTTGGGAGCATGTCACTGGCCCGGCTATGAACGATTTTCACAACACTAACTATGCCAATATTTAGTACCTATTAAGTACTATTTAGTACCTTCAACAAAAAATTCCTACCTTGAAAGGTGTATGAGAAATAAATTTTTTTATTTTTTGGGCATGTCACTGGCCCGGCTATGAATGATTTCCACAAAACTACACAAAACTATCCATGCCAATTTAAAGTAGATATTAAGTACTAATCAGATTCTTCAACAAAAAATTCGTACCTCAGAAGGTTGATGAGATAATAGGTAATCAATATTTGATGACATGTCACTGGTAATGATTCACACAAAACTAACTATGCCAATATTTAGTACCTATTGAGTTATACTCAGTCCCATCAACAAAAAATTCGTACCTCAAAAGGTGGATGAGAAATTGAGTAATCAATATTTCTAGGGCATGTCACTGGCCCGGCTATGAATGATTTTCACAGAACTATCTATGTCAATTCTAAGTAGATATCAAGTACCAATCAGATTATTCAACAAAAAATTCGTACCTCAAAAGGTTAATGAGATATAAGGTAATCAATATTTGAAGACATGTTACTGGTAATGATTCACACAAAACTAACTATGCCAATATTTAGTACCTATTGAGTTATACTCAGTCCCATCAACAAAAATTCGTACCTCAAAAGGTGGATGAGAAATTGAGTAATCAATATTTCTAGGGCATGTCACTGGCCCGGCTATGAATGATTTTCACAGAACTATCTATGTCAATTGTAAGTACGTAGCAAGTAGCAAGCAGGTTATTCAACAAAAAGTTCGTGGCGGAAGCGGTTAAAGAGAAATAAGGTAATCAATATTTGAAGACATGTTACTGGTAATGATTCACACAAAATTAACTATGCCAATATTTAGTACCTATTGAGTTATACTCAGTCCCATCAACGAAAAATTCGTACCTCAAAAGGTGGATGAGAAATTGAGTAATCAATATTTCTAGGGCATGTCACTGGCCCGGCTATGAATGATTTTCAGAGAACTATCTATGTCAATTCTAAGTAGATATCAAGTACCAATCAGATTATTCAACAAAAAATTCGTACCTCAAAACGTTAATGAGATATAAGGTAATCAATATTCGAAGACATGTTACTGGTAATGATTCACACAAAACTAACTATGCCAATATTTAGTACCTATTGAGTTATACTCAGTCCCATCAACGAAAAATTCGTACCTCAAAAGGTGGATGAGAAATTGAGTAATCAATATTTCTAGGGCATGTCACTGGCCCGGCTATGAATGATTTTCAGAAAACTATCTATGTCAATTCTAAGTAGATATCAAGTACCAATCAGATTATTCAACAAAAATTCGTACCTCAAAAGGTTAATGAGATATAAGGTAATCAATATTTGAAGACATGTTACTGGTAATGATTCACACAAAACTAACTATGCCAATATTTAGTACCTATTGAGTTATACTCAGTCCCATCAACAAAAATTCGTACCTCAAAAGGTGGATGAGAAATTGAGTAATCAATATTTCTAGGGCATGTCACTGGCCCGGCTATGAATGATTTTCACAGAACTATCCAAGTCAATTCTAAGTAGATACCAAGTACCAATCAGATTATTCAACAAAAAATTCGTACCCCAAAAGGTTAATGAGATATAAGGTAATCAATATTTGAA
The DNA here is from genome assembly GCA_017141395.1 of Laodelphax striatellus. Lineage (NCBI taxonomy): Eukaryota > Metazoa > Arthropoda > Insecta > Hemiptera > Delphacidae > Laodelphax > Laodelphax striatellus. The sequence continues at coordinate 29,995,628 of CM029532.1, forward strand.
GACATGTTACTGGTAATGATTCACACAAAACTAACTATGCCAATATTTAGTACCTATTGAGTTATACTCAGTCCCATCAACAAAAATTCGTACCTCAAAAGGTGGATGAGAAATTGAGTAATCAATATTTCTAGGGCATGTCACTGGCCCGGCTATGAATGATTTTCAGAGAACTATCTATGTCGATTCTAAGTAGATATCAAGTACCAATCAGATTATTCAACAAAAATTCGTAACTCAAAAGGTTAATGAGATATAAGGTAATCAATATTTGAAGACATGTTACTGGTAATGATTCACAAAACTAACTATGCCAATATTTAGTACCTATTGAGTTATACTCAGTCCCATCAACAAAAATTCGTACCTCATAAGGTGGATGAGAAATTGAGTAATCAATATTGCTAGGGCATGTCACTGGCCCGGCTATGAATGATTTTCAGAGAACTATCTATGTCAATTCTAAGTAGATATCAAGTACCAATCAGATTATTCAACAAAAATTCATACCTCAAAAGGTTAATGAGATATAAGGTAATCAATATTTGAAGACATGTTACTGGTAATGATTCACAAAACTAACTATGCCAATATTTAGTACCTATTGAGTTATACTCAGTCCCATCAACAAAAATTCGTACCTCAAAGGTGGATGAGAAATTGAGTAATCAATATTTCTAGGGCATGTCACTGGCCCGGCTATGAATGATTTTCAGAGAACTATCTATGTCAATTCTAAGTAGATATCAAGTACCAATCAGATTATTCAACAAAAATTCGTACCTCAAAAGGTTAATGAGATATAAGGTAATCAATATTTGATGACATGTTACTGGTAATGATTCACACAAAACTAATTATGCCAATATTTAGTACCTATTGAGTTATACCAGTCCCATCAACAAAAAATTCGTACCTCAAAAGGTGGATGAGAAATTGAGTAATCAATATTTTAGGGCATGTCACTGGCCCGGCTATTAATGATTTTCAGAGAACTATCTGTGTCAATTCTAAGTAGATATCAAGTACCAATCAGATTATTCAACAAAAATTCGTACCTCAAAGGTTAATGAGATATAAGGTAATCAATATTTGATGACATGTTACTGGTAATGATTCACACAAAACTAACTATGCCAATATTTAGTACCTATTGAGTTATACTCAGTCCCATCAACCAAAATTCAACCTCAAAAGGTGATGAGAAATTGAGTAATCAAGATTTCTAGGGCATTTCACTGGCCCAGCCATGAATGGTTTTCACAACACTATTCATACCAATTGTTATGAGTTATCTATCACTAATCACTGCCTTCAACAAGAAACTCCATAATCAACACCTATAGAAAAAGTTTCTCATTTATCCAAGAAATATATTTGGAATAATGAAAGTAATACAGTTAAAGTAACGACTTGTATTTCACTGTAAATAATTAATAATATTACTTACATTTTGGACACTATTGGGATGCATTTCACTCTGATGAGGAGCTTTATCAGCCACCGCCACGCTAGTTTTCAGGTTTGGACCGTGTAATGATGTAAGAAAAATGTATTGATTAAAATTTATTGTTCATCTATTACGTTAGGTTTGTCTTGTTTGTAGTGTTTGAATATTTCATATTGTTCTAATGTGTTGAGTTTCTGGCTTTTGTGGTGATGCAATATTTCCATATCTGTTTAGATGTTTTATTACTGTGCCCTGTTGTTACCAGGTGTTCAGCAAATGAGATTCAGTGTTAGACTTAATTTTATAATGTTTTGTATCTTATACCGAAGCTACCTGTTTGCCCAATGTAGTATTTCGTGTATTGCATTTTAGTTTGTAAATTCTTGGTTTGTTGAATTCTTGTTGTGTGGTTCATTTGAGCTCTTGCTGTTGTAGATGATTTTAAACTATTTGTTGTTTTGAATGCTGTTTTGTACCCTGATTTTTGAAAATATGCTATTTTTGTGATGTTCTGTTAAATAGGTAGGTGATGTACTTGTTGGGATTTATTTCTGTTTCTTGATTTTCATTCTCTGTAAAATTTTATTACATTGGTGTTGTATCCATTGCTTTGGGGCCAGATATTTTATTGTGTTCAGTTCTATTTCATGGTTTTCCTTTGACATTGGGATGTATTAACCTGTGGATCATGGAGTTGAAGGCTGTGTTTGTGTTGTGGTGGATGATTGGATGTATTATGTTGGTATCTGGTTCCCTATAGATATTGAAAGTTGGTTTATTATTCTGTTTTTTGATGGTGAGGTCCAGTTATAAAAAATCATCCACAACAGAAAAAACCAAGAGCTCAAATGAACCACACACAACAAGAATTCAACAAACCAGGAATTTACAAACTAAAATGCAATACATGCCCCAAATACTACATTGGGCAAACAGGCTGGAATAGTATAAGATACAAAGAACATATAAAAAGCATTAAAGTCTAACACTGAATCCTCATTTGCTGAACACCTGATAACAACAGGGGGCACAGTAATAAAAACATCCAAACAGATATGGAAATATTGCACACTCACCACAAAAGCCAGAAACTCAACACATTAGAACAATATGAAATATCCATACACTACAAGTAAGACAAACATAACATAATAAATGAACAAATAAATTTTAAATCAAGTACCACTTTTTCTTACATCATCGCCACACAGTCCAATCCCTATAAACTAGCGCCCCTGGCGGCTGGCTGATGAAGCTCCTCATCAGGAGTGAAATGCATCCCAATAGTGTCCAAAAATGTAAGTAATATTATTAATTATTTACAGTGAAATACAAGTCGTTACTTTAACTGAATTTTCTACAAGTATTTCGTCATGGAAAACAACATTGAAAGTAATACTTTCGGCAGTAACTCTTCCCCTGGATAGTTGTGGTACAATCACAGGAACTTCTTTTTAAAGAAACTTCAACTTCATTGTGCAGCATTCGGAATCCTCCATTCCTGAATTTGAAAAAAATACATACATAAAAAATATCAGAATAAATGAAAATAATACCACCCCATCAATACTACTACTAATATTACTAGTACCAACACAAACACTCTAATGTTTGAAGGAACTCGTCAGAAAGAGAATCAGTAGAAAAGAATTGTAGCCTAACAACTTAATAGTAGAGTTTTCATTACCATGCCTTGTTTCAGAAAAACCATTCTTATATCCCTTGCAGACAACACTTTCCTATTTCCTATATACAATATTATCATTTTCAGTTCCTTCCCTATGTAGCCTACTCCTGTCGTCCTCTATCCACAATTCTCTTGAAAATATCCCAAATTCAGTTGAAACATCTCCTTTATTTTAGCTAGTCCATCCCGATTCCCATCATGCTCTCAACTCCGTCTTCCTTAGAATAAGTGAATATAAGTCCATCTATGGACAGCCTATCCACGTTGACGTACACACTTATTCCATCTACCATTCGAGTCTTCCTATTTACACTCAAAACAATATTGAGCGCGTTCTACGAGTCTCGATACTAAAGCTTTCTATGAACAAAACTGGAACCCTTTAGTCTGTATGTATTTTTAAGATGCAATCCAAGTCCTTGTGTCCGGCTAGTATGTGAGCTATGATAGGAGCACCATCCCTCTTAGCACCTAGGACGTGTGCTCGATTCACACCTATGTCTTTATCACATTTCAAAACTTCTTTAAAATCCTTAATCACAGCATCACAGCACACGTCATTTTTAACTGTACTGAGACCTTAAAAATCAAGTTATTTCGTCTATAACGATCCTCTAAATTAGTTTCTTTACATCAGTTTGTAGTTGACTTCTTTTTAGCGCTTGTATCTGTCATAATCTTCTTATTCTCCACCTTGAGCTCTTGAGCGCTTTTTAGCTCATCAATATCCTTTTTCGAGGCTAGTAGTTTTATCAAGAGTGCTGAGTATTTTCTTGATGTTAGATTGTTCTTCCATGTCTGACGCAATACCTGATGCCGATACAACACTTGACAATGGAACTGTAACCTTTCATCCTGCTCCTACTGTCTGAACTAAGTGCCTGTTTCTCCCTTTTACTGCCCGCTGACGAAAAATATTTATCCACCGTATTTGCATTCGATTTAAAGATCAAAACATAGTGAAATTAAACCTTTACAAAATAAACTGTCACCCAGAAAAATAGCCTTTGTTGATAGCTCAATTATTATAGGGATAGGAAACCAAGGAAAAAAGGAAGCGCCAAGAGGCTATTATGGCTTTGAAAAGAATAGAAGCTCCTGAGAACACAGGTTATGAAAAAAGGATCAAGAGATGGATAGGAAGAAAGCAGTATGCAGCAAAGAAGCAGTAAAAATCAGTAACGTTTAGTGATTCTAGCAACCCAATTCAAACAGTAAAAACGTATCAAGCAGAAGGCAATATCCATTTGAACCNCAAATCCGCCTGTAGACCTGTAACCGTCTCAATCGCTGATTGGTTGNGACAAACAGAGCGTTGCTTGGTAACGCTGGTATACAAAACTTATTCAAAAACAGCTGATCGCTGCATCAAAAGAGAACCACAAGATTCGGCGTAAAGCTCAAAACACCCTAATCTTATCTCAACCACTACCACCTAGAGTTACTCTAGGTGGTAGTGTCTCAACTCGCTCGCTGCGTTTCAAGCTGATAAATAACCTGTAAATCTTCACCTGGCAGAACGACCTTGACATTCAGCCTTGAAATACTCCTGAAAATTTCGTTCGAGTTCTTTGCAGGAGTCAAAGTTCAAATCAGGCATAAAGACAGTCTAAGAACGGTATTTTCAGCTATTTATCTGTGGGTTAGGAAGAAATATGTCATAAAATCTCGATTGGTCTGTTCTCACTGAAGGGTTTAAATGTATGTAAATTGTAGGAAAATAATAAAAGGATGCGTGGAAAACTCTAAGAATAGACTATTCGTGCATATTAACTTTAAAAATATATATTTTTATTTAGATTTCAAAGATTTATCGATTTTGTCATGAGCTGAAAACTGTCGATAACAGCTTGACATGATTACAGTATAGATGGGACAAAATTGCTTCGCACTTGGACGGCTGGCTACTACAATCCGCATTAAAAACATTTCCTGCTGCCACAAAATTTCGATCTCAACCATTTTCAAAATAATCTAATAATCTATTTGTAAAATTTCATTGAGCTAAATAGGCTATCTAACCGGAGACACTACTGATTGAACAAGATGGGTTCTAATCAACACATTATTGCACAAAAATTAGGTGAAACCCAGCTTGTTCAATCACTGGTCATGATTCATGTTTAGCCCAATGTTTTTAAAAACGTACCCGCGCTACCACTCTCGCCATAGCCCGACCGGTTCTGGCTATTTTGGCCCATCTATACACACATCTTTCACAAAAACTTTCATTCAATCCTTTCATTTGCTGATTCTGTTCTTTCAAAACTCATTGAACTGATAGTTGTACATAAATTGAACGAATTTCGCACTCTTATTATTGTGAATTGCTTTTAGTATAATTCGCTCATCTAAAGTAGGCTAGTATGCTTGATGTTTCATTGAAAACACTGCCTGTGTCACAATTTCTCCATTATTTGGATCTCTTGTTATAAAGAGAAAAATCACTTTACATACATCACTTCTCATCTTTATTCACTTTTGGAGGTGGAGTTCAATCATTATACATTTGATTCACGTATTTAGCGCACTTTAGCACTAAAAAATATTATTTTTTACCTATTGTAATGAATAGGAGGTTCCTGGAATAGAGAGAACTAGGCAGAACAAAGCTATTAATATAGAAGAACAGGTTGCTGAGTGATTCATTGTTAAAATTGTTAAGAAGGGACCCTTTTTCTAAACATTGCTGCCTGTTCTCAATACATAGTAGGTTTAACAAAAACTATAGCTGGACTTGACTTCAAACATTGAATATATATCCTTTAGGATATATATCAAAGGATATATATTCAATGCTTCAAAGTCATCACTTTGTTGGCCCTCATCACAACCATTGAATATATATCCTTTAAGAAGGACAGACCTTATGGCCAGAATTCAGCCCATTTTTTTTTCTTCAAGTGCTACTTTGAGCGTCTGCCACCAGAATTCGCTGCTCCTTTTTTCTCGCGCTGAAGGTGTGACAGAGAGCGCAACGGGTGTTTGACAGAGAGCGGTGATGTTGAGAGAGATAGAAAGTCTGCCTGGCCGCTCTCCCAAACAACAGGCTAAATGAGTTGAACAATGAGGAATTCTCAGAACAAATTCTTCCCCCACACCACATGTTCAACCTGCGGATAATACAGCTTAACAGTATAAACGCTGGTTTGGTTTGTTTACATTTCAGTTGCCCACTTTCTCAGCAAATCGCCGATGACGAGCACAATGGTATGGGTTGAGATGGATTCTTCAAAGCCCACAAATAATAAGAGTATTCCACATAATCAACTTCAAACCTTAGCCACAATCATGTCTCAACAAATAGCAATAATTAATAGATGATCCTGAAGTTCTCTTATGTCCAATAAGTACTATATGACCTTAAAAATATATCAACATCTGTGGTGAGACTAAAATAATAGCATTTTACCTTGCATGAAATGTGGTAGTCGGTTTCTTTTTTTAATAATGTGTATGGTAGTCCTGGGATGCTAAATCCAAGTTTTAGACCTAGGCAAACTACGGATCATCTCCAAAATCGTACAAAATGGCAATTTTGCACTTTTTACTATTGTACATAGTTTTAAAGAATATTGAATTACCTTCAATTTGAGACAAAATTTATCATTGTAGGCCCAACCGTTTCCGACATACAGCTCTTCAAAGTTCAACAAATTAACGAAAATTTACCCTTTTTTCAATTTTAATTTTGACACTGAAGCATCATTTTTTCATAGAGGACATCCAAAACAAGGTTGAAAGTAAATTCAAATACCTACAATTTGATACCTAATTGGTTATTGTAGGCCCAACTGTTTACGAGATACAGCTCTTCAAAGTTTACATTTGGTCAATTTTGACCGTGAAGCATCACTTTTTCGAATGTGACTTTCAGCAAAGTTTTGAAAGATAATTTAAAAATCTACAATTTGAGACCAAATTGATTATTGTAGACCCAATAGCTTGCAAGATATAGGCCTTCAAAGTTTATCAAATTGTTGAATTTTTCCACTTTTTCTACATTTCTCCAATTTTGACCCTGAAGAATAATTTTTTCATATGAAACATCCAACATAGATTTGAAAGCTGATTCAAGTACCTACAATTTGATACCAAATTTGATAGTGTAGGCTCAACCGTTTGCTAAATACAGCTCTACAAAATTCATCGAATCGTAATTTTCACTTGTTTTACATTTGGTCAATTTTGACCGTGAAGTATCACTTTTCATATAAGACATCCAGCATATTTCTCAAAGTATATTAAATTACCTACAATTTGAGACTAAATTAGTCATTGTGGGCCCAATAGTTTGCGAGATATAGGCCTTCAAAGTTCTTAAAATTTTGAATGAGTGCTAGACAATCACCCTTCCTTCTACTCGTATATATTATTCTCATAATATATAACTGTCTCGAAACTCACTTTCCATACCTTGTAGTATATTATTTCACATTCCAAGCAGAAAAATTAAGTGTCCTTTTGTTGTCCATGAAGGCGCGGATACACCTTACATAGTATGCATACTATGCTAGTTGAGTAACAAGAGACAATTTTTATAACTTATGTTGGCTTAATTTGATTTTTATCTCTACGAACATCCGTCGATATGTGACTGATATGAAAATAACTGGTTATGTGATAGTTAAAATAGCTGGTTAAGTGAACAAACAAGTTTGAAAAGCATATGTTGGCAGTGTTAAAATCGACGTTTGAACATTTTTGTGGTTTGAATTTAACCTTATATTCTCTAAGGTGATTTTTGGAGGTCCGACGATAGCTATAAAACTGAAGCGGCCAGTTAAATACAGTAATATATAGTAAGAAAACCCACGTTTAATATAATTTCAGTTTATAACAATGTTGATTTGAAATGTTCAATTGTATGTGGACAATGCAGTGGATTGGGTCTACACTGGATTGATTGTGGACTATTGGGTCTACAATGATCAATTTGGTCTCAAATTGTAGCTTTTTAAATTATCTTTCAAAACTTTGCTGAAAGTCACATTCGAAAAAGTGATGCTTCACGGTCAAAATTGACCAAATGTAAAAACAAGTGAAAAATTACGATGATTTGATGAACTTTGAAGAGCTGTATCTCGTACAATAACAGTATCAAATTGAAGGTAATTTAATATTCTTTAAAAACTATATACAATGTCCTATATGAAAAAGTGATTCTTCAGGGTGAAAATTAGCGATATACGATTGTACGATTTTTGGAGATGATCTGGTAGTTTGCCGAGGTCTAAAACTTGGATTTAGCCTTGAATAAATAGGACAGGCCTTAAATAAAATAGTGTTACTACTTTACTTATAGCAACAATTTGACGGTTCAATTTAAGATTTAGGCTATTAAAGCTTTTCAATTTTCTGCCTGTTGATATTAAACATTTTCTTTCCTTTTCAAGAAGTGGGTTTATTAATTTATTTTGAAGGTATAAGAATTATAAGTCGAAGCAAGTTTATAAGAAATTTAGAGCAAGAGAGGAGTTTAGGATGAGAGTTCCCACACCTAAAATTTTAGAAATTGAAAACTGAATTTAAATTGAAATAAAAATTTTGAAATTTAAATAATGCTTTTATAAAAGTATAGTGTTCATCCAGTGAGCATACGTCCCAACATGCGGCACTGTGGTTCTGGATGTCCGGCAGGCATTTCCAACAGGCAACCACCGAACACCTAGCTAATGTGGAAGGGGGCTGCCGAGTTGAAGCAGAACTCGAAGCGAAGCGAAATCTTTCAGAGGGTTGTTGTCATGACTCTCGCACACACGCACGCTGACGAACGCAGCACTGGAAATTGAAAGAACTACCAGCGCTGCCTCGCGACTAACGCCTAGAACTAGCGTTTTCTACCTGCCGAATTGGGCTGAATTTTTAACACGGGGTATGTCCTTCTTAAAGGATATATATTCAATGTCACAACAGAAGACCCTAATAAATCTGTCTAGTTCATAATAATGAAACCGTTTGTCAAAAGTTGAATAGAAAAAAAGAAGACCCTTGCGGCTGCTGGTCATGCCATAGCATTGAATATATATCCTATTAAGGATATATATAAATATATATCCAAAGGATATATATTCAATGGCCATAGTCCCCACTATACTAAAACTGTACCAGGGCTTTTGCTAATTGGTGTGAGAATTCGAACAATGGACTTAGAAAATGCCCAGTAAACTTCATCCCGAAATAAAAACAGTTACGTAATCTGAATTACGTAAAGAGATACAGAAAACTGATTTCATATTCGGATTCACTAATAAATAAAAGCAAGCACACAATAATCGAAATAAAGGAAGTTGATTTTTATAATTTTATTGATAAAAAAGGTGGAATAAGTCAGTTATAGTTATTTATGTTTTCACTTTGATATTTCTTCACAGTCCTCTCTAAAATGTATTACTTTGTTAGATTACGACTAGCATCATGATTTAATATAATTAAGCTAAATTTCCTTCTATTCTATTTTATTCAATCTCAATATTTAAAAAAATTAGCGGATAACCTACTCTACCGATAAATAAAAAGTGTTTCACCCTGGGTGAAATATTTCTAATTAATCCTAGGTACACCCAAGAGACAGTTGCAGTAGCCGCATCGCGACTGCTACCATACTGCAGTGAAGCATAGCATAGGCCTACCACATACCACAGAGACGAATAAATCAATACACAAGTGCCTGCAGTCGGTTGTCGCCATGCTGTACTCCATACTATAAAATAATGAAAATAAATAATATTTATTTGTAATTAGAATGATGTAGATTGCTGACACAGTGCCGACCCTACAACTGTCGCCCTGTTACCCAGAGAATTCTTATTCTATAGGCAACTCTCTGTGTGCCCAGCCAGAATCAATATCGTCATAACGATCTATTCAAGTTTACCATTTTATTTACTTTCGTGGAAGCAGAAATTTCTTATCACCTTATCATTCATATCAGAAACCAAAGTTATAATGCCTATAGGCTTATTAATTCCATTTGTGCAATAACTTCATTTAACATTTCTATGGTAACATGTTTTGTCTATTTTTTTGATGTATATGCTTTTAATTTTTATATACAGTATTAAAAAAAATTTATATGTAAAAGTTCAACAGAACATCCGTTTCCAAAAATGTTAAATGAAAGTTATTGCCATAAACCAAATTGAATCAATATACATATTATGCATCTCTTATTAGCTCAAGTTTCTCTTGAGCTGTTGATGGGACTGAGTATTACTCAATAGGTACTAAATATTGACATGGTTAGTTTTGTGTGAATCATTACCAGTAACATGTCATCAAATATTGATTACCTTATATCTCATTAACCTTTTGAGGTACGAATTTTTTGTTGAATAATCTGATTGGTACTTGATATCTACTTAGAATTGACATAGATAGTTCTGTGAAAATCATTCATAGCCGGGCCAGTGACATGCCCTAGAAATATTGATTACTCAATTTCTCATCCACCTTTTGAGGTACGAATTTTTTTGATGGACTGAGTATAACTCAATAGGTACTAAATATTGGCATAGTTAGTTTTGTGTGAATCATTACCAGTAACATGTCTTCAAATATTGATTACCTTATATCTCATTAACCTTTTGAGGTACGAATTTTTTGTTGAATAATCTGATTGGTACTTGATATCTACTTAGAATTGACATAGATAGTTCTCTGAAAATCATTCATAGCCGGGCCAGTGACATGCCCTAGAAATATTGATTACTCAATTTCTCATCCACCTTTCGAGGTACGAATTTTTTGTTGATGGGACTGAGTATAACTCAATAGGTACTAAATATTGGCATAGTTAGTTTTGTGTGAATCATTACCAGTAACATGTCTTCAAATATTGATTACCTTATATCTCATTAACCTTTTGAGGTACGAATTTTTTGTTGAATAATCTGATTGGTACTTGATATCTACTTAGAATTGACATAGATAGTTCTGTGAAAATCATTCATAGCCGGGCCAGTGACATGCCCTAGGAATATTGATTACTCAATTTCTCATCCACCTTTTGAGGTACGAATTTTTTGTTGATGGGACTGAGTATTACTCAATAGGTACTAAATATTGACATGGTTAGTTTTGTGTGAATCATTACCAGTAACATGTCATCAAATATTGATTACCTTATATCTCATTAACCTTTTGAGGTACGAATTTTTTGTTGACTAATCTGATTGGTACTTAATATCTACTTAGAATTGACAAAGATAGTTCTGTGAAATTCTTTCATATCCGGGCCAGTGACATGCCCTAGAAATATTGATTACTCAATTTCTCATCCACCTTTTGAGGTACGAATTTTTGATGATGGGACTGAGTATAACTCAATAGGTACTAAATATTGGCATAGTTAGTTTTGTGTGAATCATTACCAGTAACATGTCTTCAAATATTGATTACCTTATATCTCATTAACCTTTTGAGGTACGAATTTTTGTTGAATAATCTGATTGGTACTTGATATCTACTTAGAATTGACATAGATAGTTCTGTGAAAATCATTCATAGCCGGGCCAGTGACATGCCCTAGAAATATTGATTACTCAATTTCTCATCCACCTTTTGAGGTACGAATTTTTGTTGATGGGACTGAGTATAACTCAATAGGTACTAAATATTGGCATAGTTAGTTTTGTGTGAATCATTACCAGTAACATGTCTTCAAATATTGATTACCTTATATCTCATTAACCTTTGAGGTACGAATTTTTGTTGAATAATCTGATTGGTACTTGATATCTACTTAGAATTGACATAGATAGTTCTGTGAAAATAATTCATAGCCGGGCCAGTGACATGCCCTAGAAATATTGATTACTCAATTTCTCATCCACCTTTTGAGGTACGAATTTTTGTTGATGGGACTGAGTATAACTCAATAGGTACTAAATATTGGCATAGTTAGTTTTGTGTGAATCATTACCAGTAACATGTCTTCAAATATTGATTACCTTATATCTCATTAACCTTTTGCGGTACGAATTTTTCGTTGAATAATCTGATTGGTACTTGATATCTCCTTAGCATTGACTTGGATAGTTCTGTGAAAATCATTCATAGCCCGGCCAGTGACATGCCCTAGAAATATTGATTACTCAATTTCTTATTCACCTGTTTAGGTACTAATTTTGTGTTTATGGCACTGAGTATAACGGAATAGGTACTAAATATTGGCATAGTTAGTTTTGTGTGAATCATTACCAGTAACATGTCATCAAATATTGATTACCTAATATCTCATTAACCTTTTGAGGTACGAATTTTTTGTTGAATAATCTGATTGGTACTTGATATCTACTTAGAATTGACATAGATAGTTCTCTGAAAATCATTCATAGCCGGGCCAGTGACATGCCCTAGAAATATTGATTACTCAATTTCTCATCCACCTTTTGAGGTACGAATTTTTTGTTGATGGGACTGAGTATAACTCAATAGGTACTAAATATTGGCATAGTTAGTTTTGTGTGAATCATTACCAGTAACATGTCATCAAATATTTATTACCTTATATCTCATTAACCTTTTGAAATTTTGAATTTTGTTGAATAATCTGATTGGTACTTGAAATCTACTTAGAATTTACATAGATAGTTCTCTGAAAATCATTCATAGCCGGGCCAGTGACATGCCTTAGAAATATTGATTACTCAATTTCTCATCCACCTTTTGAGGTACGAATTTTTTGTTGATGGGACTGAGTATAACTCAATAGGTACTAAATATTGGCATAGTTAGTTTTGTGTGAATCATTACCAGTAACATGTCTTCAAATATTGATTACCTTATATCTCATTAACCTTTTGAGGTACGAATTTTTTGTTGAATAATCTGATTGGTACTTGATATCTACTTAGAATTGACATAGATAGTTCTGTGAAAATCATTCATAGCCGGGCCAGTGACATGCCCTAGAAATATTGATTACTCAATTTCTCATCCACCTTTTGAGGTACGAATTTTTTGTTGATGGGACTGAGTATAACTCAATAGGTACTAAATATTGGCATAGTTAGTTTTGTGTGAATCATTACCAGTAACATGTCTTCAAATATTGATTACCTTATATCTCATTAACCTTTTGAGGTACGAATTTTTTTTTAATAATCTGATTGGTACTTGATATCTACTTAGAATTGACATAGATAGTTCTGTGAAAATCATTCATAGCCGGGCCAGTGACATGCCCTAGAAATATTGATTACTCAATTTCTCATCCACCTTTTGAGGTACGAATTTTTTGTTGATGGGACTGAGTATAACTCAATAGGTACTAAATATTGGCATAGTTAGTTTTGTGTGAATCATTACCAGTAACATGTCTTCAAATATTGATTACCTTATATCTCATTAACCTTTTGAGGTACGAATTTTTTGTTGAATAATCTGATTGGTACTTGATATCTACTTAGAATTGACATAGATAGTTCTCTGAAAATCATTCATAGCCGGGCCAGTGACATGCCTTAGAAATATTGATTACTCAATTTCTCATCCACCTTTTGAGGTACGATTTTTTTGTTGATGAGACTGAGTATAACTCAATAGGTACTAAATATTGGCATAGTTAGTTTTGTGTGAATCATTACCAGTAACATGTCTTCAAATATTGATTACCTTATATCTCATTAACCTTTTGAGGTACGAATTTTTTGTTGAATAATCTGATTGGTACTTGATATCTACTTAGAATTGACATAGATAGTTCTCTGAAAATCATTCATAGCCGGGCCAGTGACATGCCTTAGAAATATTGATTACTCAATTTCTCATCCACCTTTGAGGTACGAATTTTTGTTGATGGGACTGAGTATAACTCAATAGGTACTGAATATTGGCATAGCTAGTTTGTGTGAATCATTACCAGTAACATGTCTTCAAATATTGATTACCTTATATCTCATTAACCTTTTGAGGTACGAATTTTTTGTTGAATAATCTGATTGGTACTTGATATCTACTTAGAATTGACATAGATAGTTCTCTGAAAATCATTCATAGCCGTGCCAGTGACATGTCTTAGAAATATTGATTACTCAATTTCTCATCCACCTCTTGAGGTACGAATTTTTGGTTGATGGAACTGAGTATAACTCAATAGGTACTAAATATTGGCATAGTTAGTTTTGTGTGAATCATTACCAGTGACATGTCATCGAATATTGATTACCTATTATCTCATCAACCTTTTGAGGTACGAATTTTTTGTTGAAGAATCTGATTAGTACTTAATATCTACTTTAAATTGGCATGGATAGTTTTGTGGAAATCATTCATAGCCGGGCCAGTGACATGCCTAAACAATAAAAAAAATCATTTCTCATACACCTCTCAAGGGAGAAATTCTTTGTTGAATGTACTAAATAGTACTCAATAGGTACTAAATATTGGCATAGTTAGTGTTGTGAAAATCGTTCATAGCCGGGCCAGTAACATGCTCCCAAATAACATGATCCAATTCCTGGTTCACCTCTTGAGTCATTAGTTTTTTAATGGAGGTACTAAATAGTACTAAATAGGTACTATTTATTGGCATTATTAGTTTCATTGAATTCGAAAATAGCCGGGCTGAGAGGTCATTGACCTCAACCATTTTCATGGTGTATCTCCGCCACCTTCCGAGGTACGAATTTTTTATTGAAGGTACTAATTAGTACGAATTAGGTACTAAGTATTTGCGTGGTTAGTTTGATTGAATTCAAACATAGCCGGGCTGACATGCCTCTTTTTAGAAGAGTCTATAACTCGCGATTACATTGAGGTACGAATTTTTCATGGAAGGTACTAATTAGTACTTAATAGGTACTAAATATTGGTATTATTAGTTTGTTGAAATTCGTTCATAGCCGGGCCAGCGACATGCACGTGTTAATGTCCTTTCGTGCTATCCGTTTTATTTCTCCTGGAGAGCAGAGCAAACAAACATACTTCTAGTATTTTTAAATTATTTTTCAGGTGATGATTATGATTGATGGGAATGAGTGAGTATCAAGGGTAAACCCAGGGGCGTTGAGGGGATATATCCCCCCCGAAGTTATAAAACAAAATGGAGTCATATACTTATATGTATATGTATATATATTATATTTTGTATTAAAGAGGGGGACATCCCCCTCCGAAAAATGTTTCTGGGTTCGCCCTGGTGTGTATTGATCTTAGGTTAAGGGATTTCTAGTTGAGGACATCAGTGTCAGTTGGAAAGCTCAGAACAATGCAACATTCTGCCGCGAAATGAATTTGAAATTCCGGATTAAGCGCATCAAATGCGAATAACTCATTCACGTTCAAAAACTAGGTCAGTTGCATCCGCAGCTCGCGGCAGACTGCAGGCTGGTCTCCAGCTCGTAATTGAATCGCTAACTTCACGATTAGTTGGACATTTGAAGAGGTAATTGAGCCGTCTCCAGTTGAGGTTTTCCAATTAACGGCGTACAATGCAATCTCTGTGAATCTCAAGAGCCTTACCACACTGTTATGAGCACGAATCAAGAGTGATTAGGATTCCAAAAGTTGATAATTTACAAGATTTTCATGTAGAACTGTTTTGAGGTAAACAGAACATGTGAAATATAGGTAACTAACAAACTAATACAACGGTTTATCTAAGCTTTAGATTTAGAGGGGGTTAGGAGAGTAATTCCAGGCAAGTTGAGCCTCATGCACATCTACATACAAGTAACTTCCAGATACAGACATTGCATTCTATGTCCGAGTGGTCCATTGCTGGTAGATGTGGATACAATACCACATATACAGTACTCGTTAAAATCATTATTGAAAAATATCATGTATGTCTGGGTTTGTCAAGTTACGAGTCTGTCTATGATTTTAGATATGAAAGAGGCTCAACACGATGTTATTGTCACGGCCTTCGAGAGAAGGTAGTCTTTCATAGTGGCACGTACGGTTTAATTAATTTCATCTCTAGAGTTCGTATAGTTTACATTGTTGGCTCACGATTTTCATTGGCTCAGAAATCATTCTCACGATTTTCGACTTTTAACTTTTAAATCATTCTTCCAAATTCCAAGGCTAATCAAGACCCTCAAATAAAGTATTTCGATATACAGATTCATATATCTCGATCCATGAGCATGAACATGCATACGTCAAAAAAGTCACCTACAAGATAATCAACAGATGAAATCAAGTCTGTCTACACGGTTTCAGCGCTTGCAGGAAATTCCAGTTTTATAGTTGTGATGTTGGAAAAATTCTTTTACATAATGAAAGGGATTTTTAATAAGTATTCTCACGATTTTCGACTATTAACTTTTAAAAAATTCTTCCAAATTCCAAGTCGATAAATCGCAGTTATTTTAATTCTTAGGAGTGATTTAATTCATCGTCATTTGAAATTTTATCAAAATCAGGAAGAGGAGACGTTTTGGACTCTGTGTTTTCATCCTATAAGTTATATTTTGTACTCCATCAATGAATAAATAAATAAATTTTCGTCCTCAAGAACCACTAAAAAATCAATTCGATATCGTATTTTATATGATTGTGACCTGATATGAAGTAAAGTTGTTGGACTGCGTTGGAATCTATCTCAATTCATGAAAAATGTTCGCTGAATTACAGCAGGATCCTTTTAACTTGTCAGAAAACAGCTGTTTCGGTATAAAGTTAACAGTGATTTTGACACAATTATCAAAATGCTTAAACATCTTGAAGACCTTTAAATTTTTTAAAAGACCTTTTTAAAGAAGACCTTTCAAAGAATAACTTTTTAAAAGACCTTTTCAATAATCTGCGAGATTCAGCATTTGTAGGTTAAGTATTGTGATATTGCTCGTCGAAACATATGTTTTCTGACAAGTTAAAAGGATCCTGCTGTACTTCGTTTCATGTGAGCCAGGTGGTCAGAATACGAGTATATTGGCTCAGTCAGACTGTGTGAATTGATGCTTTCTATCGAAGCACCTGGGAAGCGAGAAAACAAGTCGAAATAACATGCTGAGTAGAATTCACTAATTGAAATAGAAAAAAATTACTCAATAGCTTTTTCGAAACGATCTCTGAAATATTTGAAAATAAGAATTTAAAATATTTCAATTACAGATCCATTTTGATTTCTAACAACGAATGATGTATTTGTTCAATACTCGTACAAAATGAAAAGTTGGTCAATATCCGAAATATCCATTCAAATCATATCATAATGTAATTGAATAATGGAAATCACATCCATCACACGAATATGAATTTTACATTAGCTGTTTGAAAACGTCTATAGAATTTGGAACAGAGACGAGTCAAGTGGAAGGGTAATGAATACACCTAGTGGATGAGCGCCGATGCGTTCAACGGATGAAAAGGGATTTGATATTCCCCACCGTCATTACCTCAACTGCGGCGACTCCTCCACATTTTACATACCAGGCTAAAAACTCACATCAGCAGCAGCTGGATTGTTTTTGAAAGTCAAATCCACAGCGACGAACTTACAGTAATTGGTGTGCACTATGTAGATGGAAAGTTTGATACTACTTCGGGTACGATTTCTATCAAGATCATCCCAGAGTTATTGCTTCATTTCTGTTGCAGCATATTCCATAGATGGATGGACTGAAGGTTTTTTTTCATCCACCCAAAGCAGATATTCATAGCCACACTTGAATGAGTTCTATTACATACTCGAGAATCATTCGTTATTTTGAAAAGGTGGACCAGATACGAGTGAATTCACGAATTTTAAAAGACATCATTGCATTGACAACAGTTCATTGACAATATTGACTCCTTCTCTGTTATTGGTTCGTTCTCGTTGCATCAGTTCTGTTAGATGACATCATTTTGCAGAGGTTGATTTCAGTTGAATTTCCATGTGTCTATCATTGTAATCAACGCAGGCATAAAGAGAATTTTAGGATTGTTGGATATTGAAATGATGATAGATATTGAACAACAATGTTGTTATTGAAAAAATCAGTTGAAATCGATGAGTTATAAGCTAGGAAGAAAGCCCATTGAACACAAATATAGGTATATTTAGTGAAACGATACATCATTCTTACATAAATACGATACGTACATAACATAACTACAGATAAGTACAGTAGTATCGAAGAGAAAACATTACGTATTAGCATAAAGCTAAGCAAAGTAAAGCTTAAAGCATTACGAACCTAACCGTAACCATAATTACTTATGATGCTTTCTTCACTATGATAGTATGATGTGGGATTTTCTAAGTGTTTATCATCATTAACAATCACATGTGACTGTTGTCTCAGTTTATGTTTCTATCATTATAAATATAAAACAATATTAATATCGATATGCAGGCCTGAGATGAAGTTCAAGATATCTGGACGTATATATCACTTCATCGAGGCACAAGATTTGTTTCGACGACAAGAGTTGATGGCCAGCATTAGTCAATGACCGTAGCACTATTATCGTTTATCGTTTTGCAAGGAAGGCTTCATGGTTGAATGCAATGATTATTCAGGAACGACCTCAGCTGGTAGTAAACGATAATCTGGGGAGACATCGGTTTTGCTCTTATCTGCTCATTCCCCGTTTTGGCAGGCTTGCTCGATATCGGGGCTCCGCCTGCTTTCCTATCCCTTTATCTTGAGCCTACCTGCTACTGCTGCTGCTGCTGGTGCTGCTGCTTCCTTCCCCTTCAGTTCTGAGCACAACTATCGGATGCCTCCGCACTCCCAATTACTTAATTGCACCAATTACATCTCTTTCCGCAAAACCATCGATCGCTTCTGCTTGCCTGCTAATCCGCAACCACTCCAAACTTCTTTGCATCACCAACATTTAGAGCATTATTACTGGAGAGGAGTAATAATAATTGAAACATAGCACTACTCAGCATTCTACAATTGAATAGCTTTTTAGATTACGGTACGTTCATCAATATCTTCTTCAATCGGTTGTGAAAATTTAAAGTTACGTGAGTTGGTTTGAAACTTTCCATAGAAATTTAAATTCCAGTTTTTTAACTGGAAATTACCAAAAACTACCTGAGAAGATGACAATCCTTGGAAGAAGTGAAAAACATGCATGCCAGTTGAATAATTCAACTGATTCCGAGAATAATTAATATCGCATAACTATTAGACTTTTATCAGTAGCTGGCAAAAACTGAATTGAAATAGAAGTTTACTGAATTAGATGAATTTCAAACCAACTCTAGAATACTTTTTGACGTCTTTAAACTTTGGTTGAAGCGGTTGAGCAGAATCAGGTGTGCTACAACATTTTACTGAATAGAAATAAGTTCATGGATATATTGTTTGGAGGGCTCAAATTTTGAGGTATGAATTATCGAGTTCAGCATCACCGGAATTGTAATGCAATTGAACTTTACGTGCATAAACACAGTGAGATTGATTGGGTTTTCGATTCTTGATCAAAGACAAATTCATTGTTTCAGTATTGCATAAAATTTCTGTATCACATTCATTTATAATCTCTTAGCTACTGATCAAACTTAAAGCATTGCACTAAGCTCTAAGCTAAACGGTATTGAACTTTTACATTGCATTAATATCAATCAAAGTTTCTTTCTATTGTATAATGCGGAAAAGTACAATAAATTAATGGAGTGCACTTCATCAATATCAATTAGTGTTTCTAATGTATAATCGTTGAAGTACAATAAATTAATTGAAATTATTTGAAACATTCCGTATTTATAATTTAGTCTGAAAATGTTCTTTGCCAGAGGATGAAGATTAGGACATTAACTACACAATACACTGAGTGGCTAATTCAAAAGTGAATTCTCGAAATATCACAGCCTAAATGAGTGTGAATCTCTTGAAAACTCATTCATACAGTCGAAGCCACTGACTATGAGTCCACAGGGATTTATCAATCATTGAAATTACAACGCTTGGGCTTCGTGAACCCCAACTTTTCATTTGAAAACACTGGATGATTCTCTCATGCAATGAGCACTGAAGGCTTAGTTTCAAATCCCACGTTACGCTGGGCTATTATCACAACGCTTTCACGAATAAGACTGCTGTATTTGACGGATGATTTTAATGCAATTTAGCTGTTGTTCTCGCGTCCATCCGCACATCAGAATGCTCTCATTAAGAGCCCTAAAATCAGTTTTATAACCCAGAGATGTGTGTATCCATTATAATAAGAGTAGGATTTGTTCACTTTCATAATAATAATGTTTTAATGGACTCCATTTCTATTCACAGCTTTTGAATGATTGGGATTTGACTCGTCTTCTGTAAATAATAATCCCAAATGTAAATTAGGAAGCTACTGTTTTCCATTAAATTATTTCGGATTTGATCATGTTCCAAAAATATTTTCGAAATTGATCACAGGCCAATCTCGTCCTTTGGAAGAGACGTGAAGCCGTCAGTCACAGTCCCAGATGCCTGAAACTTAGTCGTCATCTCTCATTACTCCTCCCATAACCTTCGCAGAAGCCTAGACCTCGTGTGGGAATCACCCTCACAAAAAAAAACAACGCTAACGTTGATGAGTAGCACAGAGATTCTGATAAATCTAATTTTATTTGGTGTTAAATGTTGAATTTCCATACATATACATAGTTTCCCAAGACTATAAGTAGTGAACACAATTCAACCAAATTTCCTTAATTACAGTACTAAGTTGTGTACAATAATTATGTTTCTTATTTACAAAAACAAATCCAGTTCAATTTACTGATTTATCAAGGATGTTAGTGCTACACAAATCATAATGAGGTTAGGAATATTCAGATGAAATATTCTTTCAATTTCACAATATAATGTTACTTACTAATTTCAAGATTAGGATATTGCCTCTTGTATGTTGTTACATAATACCATAGAGTAACTATACTTTATACTCTGTTGTCTGTGATTATACTATGTTGCCTCCGTAATTTCCATTCATATACATTGTTTCTCGAGACTATATGCAATTAACCCAATTCAACCAAAGTTCAAGAATTATCATGTACATAGTTTTGCTTTGTTCTATAGCACAATTTTGTATTTACAGGAACCCTGTTTAGTTCTATCAACTAGGTTATCGAGAATGTTATTACTATATAAATCTTGAGGATATAATCCTATTATATTAAGCGAGCAATCTCTGTATGTTTATATTTATGTATGTATTTATGTATGTATTTATGTATTTATGTATTTATGTATGTCCAACGGATCTCGAAAACGGCTCTAACGATTTTGACGAAATTTGGAATATAGGAGGTTTGTGATACAAAAATTAGTTTGCGCCGGGTCTCATCCCTGGGATAACTCGCTAAAGGACCTAAAAAAGGAGAAATTGATCCTTTAAGAATCAGCTGACAGAAGAAAGAAATTTCCGTCGGCTGTAAATGATGAGAAAGAGTGAGAGCGAGTGAGTGTGTGAGTGAGACAAGATTATTATTTCAGCTGCTGAGACAGTGACAGAGAATCAGCTGACAGGAAGAAACAATTTTCCGTCGGTTCTTGATGTTGTTGGTAAAACCAGCGGTTCCATTACTAGGATATTGAGAAAAATATCGAAACACATAAGCTGCTCCTATTCCCCTTTTTTTCTGATTTTAATTTATCTATAGAAAATTAAAAGGAATTTGAAATTTTGAAAATATTCCATATTGTATTGTTATTTTAAAATTTGAGGCAAGAAGTTAGCCATGTGATCTGTTTTTATTTATTTGAAAAAAAAATCGTCAAGAGTTCATCTAAACAGCTGATCTAAAAATAGTTATCAACCCATATTATTATCTCTATATGAAGCATGTAGAAATAATAATAGTGGTAAAATATTTTTTAATGAAAATAATGAAGTATTATTACTACTACTACTATATGAAGCAAAATTTTACCACATGTGCGGTTTTTCAAATGATATGCATTCAAACTCGATTATTCATAATATTTCGAAAGCTCAGATTACTTTTTTTATAGTGCAATGATGAATCAGTGCATAAGACTGATGGCTGTACTTTAAAAAATTGTTCAATTTCATTCCTTTTTTTCCTTTAAAATTTCCATTCCTGTGCCTTTGTAGGCCTACCCTCGAGCAGAGCTCGGTACCCCGATATTTTAGATGAAGAGAGACTGAACGCTGTTCAAGACAGGAAAAGCCAATAGACGACAAATCGGGACGTTTCTCTCCAACGTGGCTCAACTGAGATAATAGTGATTGTATATGAAATCTATTAGTTGCTAGAATTTCTATGGAAACAATGTCTGATACAAAGTGTGCAAAGCAGGTGGAAGTTGAAGCAAGTGACAATTCCCATCCGCCTGCCACAATCACCAGCCTTCGAACAAATGCAATTTCAATGTTATCTGCATAAACATTTTCGCTTTAGGTTGCGATAGAGCGGAAGCCCTGAGGCGAACTAGGAACGAGTTGAGTATTCAGCGCGGCGGGCGCGAGAGGCGTGAAACATTCTCAACCGCTCGCGGCCCTCTCAAGTTTCGAGAAGAGCTGGCGCTGGAGAGGCCGCCACACCGCGACAAGTAGACTTTGCTGCTTCTGCCGCCGCCGCCGCCTCTGTTGTGAGCAACACCTAGCACTCTCCGTTTAGTTGTGTTATAAATGCTACCACTCTATTCTATCACGTTTCAACATCGAGGAGCTTCATGATTTTGAATACAATGGAGCCGAAAATCGCATTAAAAATAATGCTATTTCATAATCTGAGATGTTTTCACGATGGACTAGTGATCAGACTTGAGCGTTTTGTTTCAACTTACCTCTATTCAAGCATAAAAATTAAACATCAATTGAATCATCAAAAAGCTTTGAAGTCAATCAATCGAGCATCGACTAACTTCGAGAATCTAGCAATTGACGTTGAGAAGCTTGATAATTTTTATTACAACGTAGCCGAAAATCACATTGAAAAAGTGCTATTTCATAATATTAGAAGTGTATTTATGACAACTGTGTGATTTAAAAGATCTGAGTACGTCTTTTTCCAAGAACAAATCCTTTCTTTTAGCTCTATTCTCGCATTAATTAAACATCAAATGAAGTTTACTTCTAAGTATTTTCTAGGCTTGTGTGTGGATAATGAGACGGGTGATGATAAAATTCGAATTAGATTATTGCTTTTTGTGCAGCCAGAACTGAGGTGTCCCCCAAAACACAGGAGTTTCCTGTGAGAAGGATTTTTCTGATCAGCGATAAAACAACTCGGGTAGGGCCACTACACAACATTGAATAATATCATGAGTGTTGAGAACTCC
Source organism: Laodelphax striatellus (assembly GCA_017141395.1). Lineage (NCBI taxonomy): Eukaryota > Metazoa > Arthropoda > Insecta > Hemiptera > Delphacidae > Laodelphax > Laodelphax striatellus. Next base: position 30,018,954 of record CM029532.1, read on the forward strand.
CCTATGGCAGTGAGCAGTGAGTACATATTTATGAACTAAAACTTGGTGTTAAACTCAATATTGTTATAAGAAGAATTGGAATAAATAGTCTATTTAGTAAAATACTCTGAGCATATATTTGAAAAATGAAATAGAGATTTTAATAGGAAATTGTATGCAAATACTAATTGTCTTTGCATACATGTACAATTAGCTACTTGTCTAGAAGACAGAAATCTATCATTTGCCACCTACAGTTACATTATAACCTGCGGTAGAGAAGAATCCAAATGTCAAACAAAATATCCAGCACAAAATGGTCTGGGAATATTTGAGCTGGGAAAGAATGAAGCAGGTGCTAAGGGAGCTTAGACAGTCTAAAGGTCAAAAGGTTAGCAGAAGGTCCAAAGGAGCCACACAAAGTATATCCAGGTGAATTCCCCAGTTACGAGATAAGTGATGCACGGGAGATAAAGAGTGGATGGGGAGGGGGAGTGGAACAAGAGATTAGCAGGCGGGACGAGAGGAGAAAGAGATTAAACGACTGTGCTTTTCACAGTCATCATTAGGCCTATCATTCGTTTTGTTTTCACATGGGAATGGGGGAAGCAACAAAAAACGTTTATTACCTAAAAAATGACTTTGTGACTTACTTATTAGGCCTGAACAAATCACCTAATTAGCTAACATTATACCTGCTTGTGAATGAAGGAAATTAGTACTAGTACTGGAAACTGAAACTCTTTATAAAGGCCGATCACAAGATTGAAAACTTAGACTTATAAAGTAAATGAATTATTCATTTCCAAAACAAACTGTACACTAATTTATAACTATAACAGTGATTCAAACATGTTGAAAAGTATGTTGAGAACGATAAAAATGCCATGCGTTATATTTTATATGGAAATTAACCTTCTCTTTGATGGCAAGCCATGTACGAAGAAGGTTCTTAATTTTCTGAAGTGATAAGTGATTGTGTAGATATTATTCGGTATGTTTTTAGTAAGTATATCAAGATGTCAGTTGGATTAATATAGATTATTATTAAAGGTGTGATGATCTATCGGATATAAAATTTAGTATTCAAAAATGCAAAGATAATATTACTCAGAATGGACACTGATTCCTAATTGTTAATCAGAAATTACTTTTCGAATATCAAGTCAGTGCAGGAATATTACGATAAAATTCAACTGTAATTAGATGAAATTAGAAACTTTATTTCATCCACTGCGATCGAAGTATCGTAGTCTAATTAATAAAAATTGAATAAGAAGTAATAATTTGAATAACCCTCTAATGCTATTTACGAGTGAAACTACCTCAGAAACCCAATTCAAGATAATCCAAGCAGAATCAATAAATTCAATGAGTTTAAGAAAGCAACAATCGAAGCTCGACAAGCTCGGAATATTTTCTCAAGAGAAACTTTCAAAGCGACAAGAAGAAAGGTGAGCTGCTTTCCCCAGTGAGTAATAAATTCGTAATTTAGAGCTTTAAAGGGATCACCGAGGTGGAACTTTATAGAGACAACTTTATATCAGGAAATTTATTGAAACATTTCGCAGCCTGTACCTTTCAACTCTTTGCTATGGCGTTGTACGGAGATCGACAAGATTTTATACACTCCTTTAAAAAGTAGTGCTCTGCTGACATAGTAAAGGTTCAAGATGATTAATGACTAGAGCGAACTTTTTAGTTTTGTCATACACGTAAACATGGAGGACGGAGCTCTACGCACATGGCAATACTTAAACTATTACTAATAGCTGAAATACTGTGATATTTACTATGTGGGTAAACTAGACGGGAATGTAGTATACATTCAGGTGTTCATATTCTACAGGAATTTATAAAGCAAGTCCCAAAACAAGGGTAGTAACACTATGGGGATATTGAGAGAGAAAGAGATTTATTAGATTTATTAACCAGTTATTTGATTTTGTGACCTTGTTTAACCTGGTGTAGGGCCACTCAACAAAATTATTATATTCCCCTTGGGGAATATAGAGGATACTCCTCTTTTAGTTTTATTGCTATTAACCGACATGTATAAGGGTGATATTTGTTGCTATTTCTACAAACCAACTAATTTCAATAGATTACTCACAAGAATATCTAGTTAATAAAAACCTTTTCAAAGAACTACTTCTATCGTTCTAAATCAATAGGATTCTTAGCGGAAGATTGAAGTACTGTATATAGAAAAGAGAATATTATCGTCAAGTGAACTCATTGATGAATTGAATTTCAGTGAATTTCACATGATCTTTCCAATCAATTCGTATTATTCAACGTCTTCTAGTGTTCACTTCAGATATTCGGCAATTTCTGTTCCTTGACAGACTTATTTTTTTTTAATTTTAAATGCGAAAAAAAATTTCTAAGGAGTATTTTATAGAAGATTTAAATGTGTAGATCTCATCAAGAAGATGATTGCTAGCATCTTTTTTATGCGCAGATGAAAATGAATTCAATCACAGTGATATTTTCAAAATTAAGGTATGAATTAGGTTGTTATGGGAGTTTCAAATTAAAACAAAATCATGAGTAAATACTATATACTTTTTACTCTCAGAGGACAGTTAAGAAGCACAGAACTACTAAAAATAAAGCATATTAGATCGTCCATACTACAGAGAGTATACTGTAATATAGACTATATTATAGTCTATATCTATATACTATACGAGTACACTCTCTGTAGTCCATACAAGAGAACACTGCATCAGCACAGCCACTACCATCTAGAGTTACAAAGCCATAGCGCTAGGTTATGACGTCATCAGTGGTCGATGGGCTGAATGTTGATCAGCTTAACTACTTAAGGTCAATTCCCACATTGACGACAACGACACGACGACGACATTCTCATTTCGTTCTGCGCATGCGTCATCAGCCCGCGCTCTGATTGGTCCATGTCTATCTTTGTTTACAAATGTAGCTGTCGGCTATCAAGCTCTCAATTCTCAAAATTGCAGTACCGGTATGACTTGAAAAGGTTTGTATTATGATCTTATTTACTGATTATTATATTTATATTGTCGTACTAATATTATTAATATTAATTGACAATTGATTCCGAACAGCGAACATTCAAACCTTGTCACTTAACCTAGAAATTCGGCTGGTCAGAAATTCTAAAACGATGGACCAATCAGAGCGCGGGCTGACGACACATTGACGACAACGACACGACGACGACATTCTCATTTTGTTCTGCGCATGCGTCACCAGCCCATGCTCTGATTGGTCCATGTCTATCTTTGTTTACTAATGATAGCTCTCAAGTCTCAAAATTGCAGTACCGGTATGACTTGAAAAGGTTTGTATTATAATTTTATTTACTGATTATTATATTCATATTGTCCTACTAATATTATTAATATTAATTGACAATCGATTCCGAACAGCGAACATTCAAACTTCCTAACCTAGTCACTTAACCTAGAAATTCGGCTGGTCAGAAGTTGTAAAAGGATGGACCAATCAGAGCGCGGGCTGGTGACGCATGCGCAGAACGAAATGAGAATGTCGTCGTCGTGTCGTTGTCGTCAATGTGGGAATTGACCTTTAAAAAGCTTTATTAGTCGTAATACGGTAATAGAAACTATTAGAAAGACTAATTCAAAACATCTCATTTCCCAAAAATATTTCTCTTAGTAGAAAATACACGTTAGCCTTTGAGAAAAACCAGTTCCAGCTCCTTAGTTGAGAATTATATATTATGTTAGGCAGGTTGAATGTAGGGAATAGAATAGAATAATCACTTTATTCACGCAGATTACAAAATATGTCGCTTAAATTCTAGGTCATAAAAGTCATTACAATGAACGTCATTTAAAAATAATAAATACAGCATAGGTATAAATTTTAATTCAAGATTTTTGAATACAACTCAATACTAGTATGATATATTTTATTTAAATGAACGTCGTTGGAAATGTAAGTAATTGATTTTTTATCTACATTAAATGGCGGAGTTTGGACATTTGAATGTCCATTCTTGGAGAAGGATGTGCAAGGATATCCTTCCCATCAACACTCAGGTTTAATATGAACTGAGTAAAAATTATAAGTACATATAATTACGTATCATTAATAATACTGCAGAGGAATTCCATATCAATCAATAGGAACTATTTATAGTTTATCATTTTATGGATTCTATGTTTTTCTGAATTCTAAATTAGGCTTTGTTTAATAATGTGCAGTACAATTTGTTTAATAATGTACAATATGAACTGTTCTTATTCAATCTTTTTAGAACACTATTCACAGTTTCACACAATATCCTGGAAGATAGGTAGTCAGTCAGTAGAGTTATCCAATTATTGTTCAATTTGTGTCCAATTTGTTCAAATCATATTCAGTTATATCAACATTTTCATGTGGCATCTGAAAAAAAGATACAATATTCAGTCGACTCCAATTATTTTAGAACATTATTAAGCATGAAATGATATAATATGAAGTTATTGCAGATTGATTTATTAGTACTGTAATTGAAGCATCCAATCAAATGTATTTTAGTGGGATGGTAGTCATAAACTTCTACAGAATGCTGTTGCATGGCTAACAAGCCCACGATCAACATAATCATTAGGCTGATTGCATATTGTTTATGAATAATTATAAATTTCGTTGATTACTGTATCTACAATCATAAATACACAAAAAAGCATTCGATGCTATTAAAAAATGACACCTCATTGATGATCTACTACTAGAAAGCAGTACATTACATTCCAGAAAAGGAAGTTAACTCAATAGGATTGGTGTCAATTCATGATGCATGGCTACTCAATCCATTGAAAAAATGATGAATTTTTGTTTCTGTCAAGAAAACAGTAACATTAACAATCACTTTACTTAGAAAGTTGTCCATTTCAACAGCATTCAAATTCTTTGCAAAAAGTTTATAATTGAAACAAAACGTTTCAGGTTAGGTATGCCATCAAAGCATTTGCAAAGATTGTAGAAGTATTTGAAAAAAATTATGAGTAGCTATTACACTTAAATAGTTTATTAATGTTCAGTTAATGAGTAGATTTTGAAACTTACCTTGACTCAGTGAGCAAAACTCATCTTTAGTCTCTGAATTCACAAAATATACTCCGTACTTCAAAGAAATCAAACACCATACGTAGCTGTAGCCCATGTGGTTAGAATGAGAAAGTAGAAAACAAACAAGACTGCCCATCCACTAATAATGACGTCACAAGATTTTGAACAAGCAGTGCTATGGCTTTGGAACTCTAGGTGGTAGTGGCACAGCTGAACCCTCAGCAGCACTCTTGTCAAGCGGGTTGCATAATTTGCCCCGTCTGATTCAAAGCAGTAACATGTTCAGCGTTTAAATTTTTCAATGAAAATTGCAATTTATCCTTATCCTAATTATAATGTCCTATCATAATGATAAGTAGTATCATATATTATACAGTAGTAACGTTTCCTTATCATTATTCATCTAATCTTATCCTAAGTTTACATTTATCCTCCACATTATTGATAAGTCTTTATACCATACTTCAAATTCCATATTGTTCTCAAAAAACTTCCAATGAAATACTAACTTATGATCTGGAAGCATATTTTCTAATTGTATCTAACCAATAATATTTCATATAATGATAGTTCTCAAAGACATGTGAGTGTTTAAATGAAAACAGAAGAGGGAACGTGTGGCTCTAACGACTGCAAAACTCATTACTCCCACACATTTCCAGAGCAGAGAGCACATATGACGTGCCATTACATGTTCAAGTGTGTAAAGTCTATCTAATCGTTACGATGGTTGGAAAATTAGCATTAGATACAGATGAGAAATTAGCAACAGCGCCAGAACTCGAACAGTTGTTGTGAGTTTCAACATTACTTGCAGGTTTGGAACTGAGTGATGACCGCATACACAACTACTTGGATGCGATGAGATAGTTCTTGTCATCAAGTAACTTATTCCTCAAAGTTATATAGCTCAGCATCTTGTTCGTCGCATGATAGAGAACGGCGCTTTGTCTATGCCAGAGTATTTTAATCATGAATATGAATTTATCTGTGGGTGTTGAAGAAATTTTCAACTTTTCCAAGACACATTATCTACAACTTTTCTACATAATGAATGCGGCATTAGAATGAAGACGAAAATTACTGTCAATTTCATTGTGAAAGGAAAAATGAACTCGATTTATAACATTGAACACGTGATGTGTTTCATGAACGGGTTGAATCTTTGATTCAGTGACTAGCTGAAAAACAGACATATAGCTCTTCAAACAACAGAGCAAGTAGGAATATATTAATTTTGAATTCGAATGAAACTATTTTGATTGAATTCACAGGGGCATCCACTTTAATTAATTAAATAATTTTAATTGAATTATGGATGATATGAATGAAGGTGGCAGAATATGAACAGAGCAATTTTGTTGAAATATAGTTGAGTGATGATGAAAATATCTCGCGGTCAGAGGAAAGGGTTATTAAAAAGCGACGAAATCAAATCATACCACTGTACAAAGGGAAGTACAGGAATCAATGTTGTTTATAAGGTAATCATTGAATTCAAAAATTTGTAATATGAGTGGATTCTTTAATTTTACGAAGAATATTTTTGGACAAATAATGTTCAAAAACAAAATTATGACAAAATCTTGGTTTTCCAAATATAGTCTCGGAAATTGAAATCTCATTGCTTCAGATTGTACAGTGCAGAATTCCATTCAATACCAAGAGAAAAATTATATGAGTTATTTTATTCTTCAAAAAACAGGATCTGAGTTCTTATACACTGCCTCCAGCCTACTCTTTATGGATAAGTGCTCTTATCTGCTGCTTTTCTTTCTGTGATTCTTTCCAAGAGATTTCCGTCTCGCGCCATCATTTATTACTGTTTCCCGGTTATATCTCATTATTCTTGTACAATACACTTAGAATAAGAAACGCGAAATGTCCTACAACAATACGAGAACTCCACCCTGATAAATAATTCAAGGGCGTATCTGTCATTCTCATTCTATTTCTGTTCCGTCTAGAAAAGTTGTGCCTGTCCTCACGCTCGTGTTGTATGAATCATTGCACTGCTTCCTTCTTTGAATTCTTCCTGATATTTCAATCTCTGATGCATCCACTTTGGTAGCAAAACTTGGAAAACTTTATCTTCTCAAGAAAATAAAACTTGGAAAACTAGATTACGACTAAATTCTAGTTTTGATCAAGACGTATTATCATAGACAGAATTTATTGGAGTTTTCTGAAAACTTGAGCTGTAAATGAATAAAAAATAAAGAGATATGATTATCCATTAACGCGAGAATTATAAATTACTTTTAATAATTTATGCCAGGATGAATCTTTACCAACAACAGATAACAAAACAATAAGAAAATCCATTACAGATACGAGACAAAATATTTTGGTAATAGTTGAGAACTCAGGCATGAATCAAAAGTTTCGTTCAATTTTTAAAATTTGCTTCTGTGACATTGAAATTCTTGTTTGCAATTTTCATGCAGGATGAATAAATTCATTGCACTTTTGATCTTAGAATTATTTTAGACTCAACAAGTATTGCAATAACAATACCTGAGACATCTGAGTAGGATAGTGATAGATCCACACCTAGGTGTTCAAATAGAGTATGAAAAAACGCTCAGTGAAAGAGGACCCCAATACTGGGAACATTTTATAACATTTTAGAACAATTGAATAAACCATTTTATGAGGAATCAACAATGAAAATTGTCATATGTACATATTCGCATAATTGAACGTGAATAGTTGTAGATCCACAATTATGGCAAAAGAATATAGAAAATTTATATTTATAGTTGAACTGATATTTCCCTTTAAAAATGATACACAGAAAAAACAATCAGGATGCATTCCTGATGTGAATAGCTTATCTATGATTTGAAACACACATCACTCTGAACTTGGAAAGATTAATCATAATTCTTCTAACAAAACCAATCCTATTAAATTGAAAGTTATAAACAATAATAAATTGTTTACGAAATGAGATGAAAAGATAGGGAATTATATTGAGAAATCGATCAGGAGGATAATAATTTAATGAATATAATATACATTGATATACAATAATACTCGTATACATCAGGAAGGAACAAGGAATTTCAATTTCCGCTATTCATAATATGTGGTTGAGATTGAATAGAAGATTTTCGACTGTTTTGCAATGACGTAGCTGGAGCAGATTGAAAAAGCGTATCAAACAATGTGACAGGCATGACAGCCGAGAGTGGCAATTGGTGGTGTCCGTCACTTGGCCAATAATAATTTTGTCTCGTCACTACTAGTTGAAATTGCACATTGCTGCGGAAGCGGCATTGGCGCATGGGAACATTTGAATATTATATGCAATTCACGGTGTGGATCGATACGTTTCGTTTGCATAATCTGTGAGCTGTGATAAAGAGACGCAATCCGGTTTGTAGCTGCCGCCGCCGCCACAAAATATTTCTCTCTGTTTCCATTCTATCTGCTGTTTCTCGTTGCGTGAAGTCGTGTTGCACTAAGGATTCGACTCGTTCATCTTTTTTTCATTAGAATCCAAGTCATGCCCCAGAACGTAGCTGCGTGCTTTTGTTTCTCTACCTTTGAGCATGCTATCACTGCTTTATGATTTTGGTTCCTACATTGATAATATAAATTCAGTTCTTGAACACTATTCCATATTCTTTAAATAGAGTGTAATGAAAGTGAAATCAGATGCTTTTCAATTTTTTCAATTATATCACTAACTGATTGTATTCAAGATATCAGATCTCTTCAGTTAGTTGTTTTATAAGATCTTTTCAACTTGAACCAGCTCAAGTTGAATCTTGCTTGATTTGTAATACAATCATATCAGCAAGGTAATTCGTTTATGAGCAACTCAGGTGACATTGTTTGAGTTTACTTATCCAGTTACGGTTTGCGTTCCATCAATTTTTGCATAAAAAGCTTTGCGTTTTGTGTAAGATGTAAAAAGAGCTGCATCGTATTAGAGAGACTAATGAATTGTCTCGTTGTACAGCTCAGTTCTTCATGGCACATTCAGTAGATAATATTAACAATTTAGAAAAATTAACAGTTACCACTACATAAGAGAAGCATAGAATATTTTGTGAGTATAAAGAGTCTCCTATGAGATTTAATTTATATGTATTCAAAATTCATAACGGATTGCATTAATGTATAATCAGCAAAATTCAAGTACTGTACAAACTCAAGCAAAGTGGCAAAAGCAACATTGGGTAGCGTTTCCCTCTTCTCAATGAGAGTCTTGAGGCTGGCTGTAAACTGACCGGACTTATGGATCGGCCAACTGTTCAAAGCTTGCATAAGGTATTGGATCTGAGTATGTGTCAGCACATATCAATTTCAAGTTTAACCGCTTTGCCACCCCATTGCCATTCCCCAAAACAGTCTACGCTTGAACTAACATCTAACTCCTACTGGAGAAGGCACTCATGGAAACTTCGTCAGATAAGCCCCAGTTGTACGATTGTAAGATTTGTGAGGACCGCAACACTAACCCTCCTGACCAAACATTTCGACGAACCACCTTCAGTCTGCTGTGAGATACAAGCGCACATCTCATCTACCGGAATTTCAACCGATTTAATATGAAGTGTGGCGTGTCTCGAATGTGCTTTCCATGTGAAACATACGAAGCCTTTTGTAACCTAATTCTGAGTACATAATTTCAGTTCAGTTAAACTATGATTTTCGTATGAAAAGAACAGAAAGGTGCTCCAATGTATAATTATTAATCAGCAATATGAGCACTATAAATAATCACTAGGACAACTATGATGCCACAATTTATTAGGAGTAATTTTCAAAGTTCTTAAAAATAGCAACTAGTTCGTAAAATCTTGGTTTTCGTTAGTTCAATTATGAAGAAATAAATTTTCGTACATGTAATTTGGATCACAATTTTCAAGTGAGATTACATGATAGATGATAAAATTAGAGTTCAAGCCAATCTATAAACAAAATAAAACTTTTAAAGAATCATTAACATTTTTCCAAGAGCATCAACAAACAATTATAATGTGCTGAACATAGAAGAAAATATCTCATATAGGGTGAGTTCTGTTAGTGTGGAATGAGGTTTGTAATGTAATTTTATCTATTCGATCAACTTAGCTTTTATGCACCTGCATGAAAATGAAACAAGGAAAGTAGTGGGTCTGTACAACCTAGAGGCTTGATAAAGTTTCAACTAAAATATCAAAAAAATTTCGAATCAAATGGGTTTTCAATTTCAAAGGAAATCATGGAGCTTCTTTTCTCGAATGTGGTAAATGTTTTTTTTCAAAATCGTTTAATACTGTCACTGGAAACAGAAAAAGTATCAAATGCCGTTGAAAAGGTATACACGAGATTGGATAAGCCATAAACGGGCTTTGATTGGGTTGGAGGACTTGATTGCATATCGCCGGCGAGGCATAACGGAAAGATCAAACCGATGCGATGCAGCGATGTGCAGCTGAGCGGAACATGTCACTTGTCAAGCGTTTACGCGGAAATGGGAACTGAGCAGGCGACTAGCTACAAATAGAAACATCTATTCCATTTCGGAGAACTGAACCTGAAAGTTTTTAATCGAAATACAAACGACTTTGTGCGCACACGTCATTTGTCACAAGTGAAAGTATTTTGTTATTTGGGATGTCGGAGCTGGTTTGTAGAACAGCTGTCACCGTTTAGGGGTGCGGTATTTGGGGTGGAGGGGAAGCGGTGATTGAGCACAGCAGCATACCAGGTTGAGAACAGCTTGTCGCGTATAAGTTCATTAGCGAATGCTCAGTTCGTGTATGTGTGCGCGCGTTTCTGAGTATGTGTGGCTGGAAGTGTGTGTCGCGTTCAGAAGAGCAGCGAAGAGAACGAGAAGCAGTTGTCAAATTTTTGCACAACGATCCTTCACGAGACAGCAGTTGATCACCTGTCTACTTCAAACAAGTAGCGGAGTCCGTGGTGTGAGTGTCGGCATTCCAGCTTGGTTGGCGGAAAATATCACTGGCCTAATGGAAATCGACAACACAACCAACAGCTGCCAATTCCACGTGACGGTTTTGTGATACAGATTCCTAGAGTTCTTGAATTAGAGTGATATTTTTGGAAAAAGTAGGTTCTCTAATTACATAAGTGTTATAAAAATCAATATTATCCAATTCGAGAGAAAACACTCTGATGGCAAATAAGGAAGGAATATAATGGGAATTGGGAATTGCTCTACTCCAGCATTAATCATTTAGGCGGCTCGCACACCAGGGATACGCGACCGAGACGAGAAATCGCCTGTACTGGTGAATTCAAATATTTATGTTTCTCAGCTAATAAAGTTACAATATTCACATCATGTGAAGCATAAAATATTTGAAAACTAGCTAGCATTCAAATATTAAAATTTGCCGGCATTACAATTCTACCAGCTGGACAACGTGTAAATTTGGAGACTTTACATTTCATTCTCATATGAATAGAAGTTGAAAAAAATTTTCAAGATTGCCAAACCATAAGAGTTCGATAAATATGAATTCAAAATCGATCCTTCAGCTTCTTCAGAAATGTTTATTCAGAAATTGTTTAGAAGAGTCTCAATCATCCATCATGTAACCCCGTTTCACTTGAAGGTAATGGAACTCGTTCAAACGTGATTGATGCATTTGTTTATACAATAACAACATTGCACCCTACCAATAATTGGAAGATTACCAGCCTCAGCCCGAAGTGATTCAATCTCACTTAAGAAGTGTAGGTCCATTGCTTATCATTACCATCTCATGTAAATAACGTAACTATCATTCTCTACAAAAATAAATAAGAGTTGCGAATATGTCTAAGGAGAGACGAATTCCTCCCAAAGAATTGCTCTGTAATAGTGAGATCCGTAGAGCATAAGGAATCACTAGATTGGAAAGAGAATTTTCATCCTCCATCTGGAACGAGAAACAGTGGAATGATTGGAAACTACGACAGCAGAATGGCAATCCAAGTCGGTTGAAATGGAAGGAGTAACAGGAAAAGGGAGCTGAATGAAAGCGAACTCGCCAAGAGACGAGTGGAAAGAGAAAGAGTCCTTCAGATTGACTAGGCGATGCCTACTGACACAAACACGAAATACGCGCGCGTCACATAACAGTCCTTATTAGCTTGGGGATGTTGCAGACAGTAACTGGCATCTCGACAGGATCCCCGCTATTCAGGCCGGCGCTTACAATCATCAGCCGAGAACCGAATGAAACAAAAGAGACTGTTCAGTCAAATATCCAGAGACTTCAGTCTGAGTACTCGTAAAAAGTAGTATTTCCAGCTGGAGACAAGACCGATCCCTGTTGACATTCGAGATGCATGCGAATGACTGTTGTGGAGAGCACACTGCTATCCCAATGGACATTTCCAATTTGTCTCTCCATCGTATTCTTCTCCAACTTTCTTTATGACGAAGCCAAATAATATGGTATCCCACACAAGCTTAAAATACTCCCACATCTAAGCGTATCATTCTTCTCTCCCGTCATACGAATGGATGAATCTCGTGACAGATTGCAATTACGAAAATTGAAATAAGGGATGTGGAGTGGATGTATCAGACAAGGAATTCTCTGGTAGGAATTCCACCACCTCAGAAATAGAAGTTTACTTAACAAACGGTGAAACGGACAGAAATAAAAGACAAGTAATCTTAAAGGTTTTAGAGTTGATAAAACATTTAATCAGTAAAATCATTACTTAGAACTTTCACCTAAATCAAATCTTGATTAAAAACTTTGAAACTGATAAATACATGAGTAGATGATAGATAATACATGATAAATACACGAACCATGTAGTTCTCCCACAAAGAGAACAAAGTTGAAAAAAGTGACAGAGATCTAAGATGGCGTCTGCTCCAATGCTCCCAACATTTCGAATGAAAATAGGCCTACTCCCTAGTTATAGAAATGTGACTACGAATAGTAAATTCGAGTAACGCCATAGTGAAGAATGAAATTTACGTGACCTATAGCAAAATAATAAAAGACTGAAGATAACCTAACCTTGAAAAAGGTTGAATTAGCAAAAGCAATTAAAAAAGGTTAAAAAGCAATATCAGAATTATCACGGTTAGTGCAAGCTATACAATGTTGAAGAAACTGATTTGACACTAACATTTTCAGAGTCGCGTATGTGTATAAGCAATCTTCTTCTCATGCCACATTGATCCCTTTGTACTATAGGAGAACGATATTATATTTTTCCATAATCAAACGATTATAAAATTCTTGGGAGCTTCACTGGAAAGAAATTTTTAGAAAAGTGAAAAACTGAATACAGAAAACATTCGGAGATATTGAACTTAGGAGGAACATGAATAGAATACACAGAATTCCATGAGTTTTTCATAATGAGAAATTAAAAATGGATTATCATATACCATAACCGATTAACACAACTTAAAAATTAAATATTCATCGCAAAAATATGAGAACTGAGAGAAAATGTGATTGAATTAAACGAATACGCTGTGTAAATTGTTTTCCCTTTCAATCACCTCACATAAGAAGTAATTGATAGGTGGAGCTTGAAAAATAGACAGTAGAATAAGGAACTAGCTAAGAAAACGCATACCAGGAGTTTGCGACTGCAGGGTTGTAATGAATATTGGGTTTCTGCATTATTTTGTGTACATATAAGGAGGTAACCTGACAAACAGGTTGCGTGACATGGAACCTTTCAAAGAAATATGGAAGAGGCTGCAACATTGCTCGTGATAAGATGTGGGAGGGTGGAGGGCGAAAAAAGGAATTAGGGCAGAAAGGTAAGGAGCTTACTTGCACGCGCAAACATTGCTCCGACTGTTTTTCTTTCTCCCACCGAACAACTTGCTCGAAAGTCCAGATAACACTGCAGAAGCTACGCATGTGTTTTGGTCGCGGCTGCTTTCCAAATAGCAGCCTGCAACAAGCGCCAAATTCACCGCACTGCTGGAACATTCAAACCAGATGTCAGCTTTTCGAGCAGAGTGGAATGCAATCTAATGAGAAAAAGACCACGGTTGACAATACTCGGCCGCAGACATTTCTGATACGGTAAATCACTGTTCACAGACATCCTTCACGTAATTCGGAAATTGATTGTTGTTGGACGAGTGAGAGGCGAACTCTGACAAAAGCTGGTGAAACCTTAAAAAACATAGGCAATTGATTGTAGTCCCGGGAAAAATGCTGTGATAGATGATTTTTCTGATTGCGGGTAAATCTGGAGAGAAGCCTCTAATAAAGTTTTACTGACTATTGAAGCTTACTATCATTAAATCAATTTTATTGGAAAATTTCTAGTAAATGATTATAACTACTAAATCGCTGCTCATCCACAGGCATTTGCCCATGTGAGGAGTCTCCTTCAAATTTATTTATATAATTTTGTTCTAGACTGTATAAGAAGAAGTATAAATCCAATTTCAATTTCATCACAATTTCAAGTGCAGTGAATACATAATAATTAGTTCTACCATCTATTAAAACTCCATTAATGTACACACTCCTAAGTTGTCTGTTGTCTAACATTCTCTGTGAAGAATTTCTTCCTTCCTATTCTTCCTTCTCTGTGGTTGTCTCTAAAACTACTCAACACTCCATTATTAAACAAACATACACTATTAGGCTAGGCGTACTTTAGTACAAGACGACATTAGTCATATTTAGGCACAGAAATTCACATAGCTGCTTATGAAGCAGCACACACCGATGCAATGACAAATCGGTGTGTGTTGCTTCATAAGCAACTATGTGAAGTACTGTGACTAAACGTGACTAATCTCGTCTTGTCTTGACTAACCGGTGTACGCCTAGCCTTAATTGAAATTCTTCAAAATATGATTGTTCTCGAATTATTTGTTTTTCCCTGATTGATATCTATCAATGACACAGATTTGCCGCTTGGCTAGATCGGACTCCCCGATATAGTTATGATTGTTTATTAGTCTGATATCGATTAAGCTGTGAGTTCTGAATCTAGATCCATCTATGAGAAAATGGAAAAGTCAGGCCTGGATTCCATACTTCAAGATGATCAAGATATTTCAATAGTTGTTTTTACAGAATTGTATTGTAGCTTCAACAAAAATTAGAGAACTCCCTGAAATGTAGATTTATTTATACTGAGGAGCAACAAAACCATCAACACCATTAGTAGAAAAGTACAGTACTTTCAATTATCAATATAATTATATGCAATACAAATTTGATACACACTTACAAATAATTGATCTATAGGATACAAGGAATGGGAATGGGATACAGGAATGAGACTTAAAACTGATCAACATCGATACAGTAATGATCTGAGTATCAATGACGTCCTAGAACGTCGAACATTGTTGACAAATTCATGACCTTCCAACTTCAGCTTCGGCTATTTGCTTGAATCTTATTTGAAACACGAGTGCAGTCCAGTTAGCTAACGACTTTGGGAAGAATTAAGAAACGTCGACTACTTAATGGGCACTGAAATAAAGTTCTATAGGGGGCAAATAGCCTTTGCAAGCCCATTCTCGAACTCTTTAGACAGGAACACATCCACAAAAGTTGGTCTTGATCACGCTATCCGTAACTTGACCTGTTTTCCACCTCCCGACAAAAATATATATACGTACCACATCAAGGAAGCTATACATACATTCGTTCACCAGCAGTTTCTACATATTTAACTGCTCCCATTCCACCTGAGCGCTTTACTTGATTGGAATTTGGTAAGACCATTCACAAGAGATACATATTACATACAGTTCTTACTCCAGCCTCATTACAAAATTGAGACTATCAATTTCAATGTCTTGATAAATTTCAAGTTTTATTTTTTTAACATGATCTCATCTTGAATAGACAAAAAGCATGAAAATGAATACTCAAAAGAGGTACTAAGAAAATCATTGGACTAAATCGGAACACCAAAAGTTTTTGTTAATCTATTTTTTAATAAAATATGCATTTTTAACAGTACTAACGTAATATTATAATTATACTAACGTAATATTATAATTATAGAATGGATATTTTGAAAACATAACAAGCTTTTATTCAAATAGAAATCAACATTAAAGTTTTAATGCTTATTATTGTTGAAATGAGCCTTGCTCGAAGTACAATATGAGTATTGAATACTCAAATGGAATTTTCAATATACTTTTTCAACACTATAAGTGGAATACAGTATTATATTTCGCACCTAGGGCGGAAAATGTGTGTTTGCCGGCTTGAAAACGTTCATCTCGAACTTGAAGCGTTTGAGAGCCGGCAAAACATTTTTGCCCGCGTTGCGTACGCTATTTTTCGCCAAACCACAAAAAACAAACAAATTGAAATATAAACTTAGTGGCCTACAAAACTTCAAGGTTAGGATACTAGCAAGAACTCATACAATTTTGTTGATCAAGATCATTTTCTATTCCGCCCTAGGACTGTACAGCCCTCCAGCTGACCTCTTCAGAAACCGAACTTATCCGGCCTCCATATGACGTACGAGAAACAGCTCATTACGTCCTTATGTGGCGAAAAATAACTATAGTTTGAATAAAACAAGTGTCACTTGGCCTGGTCACTCACTAGAATTGTTTTAGTCAGAATACGACCGATCATCTGAAACAAATGATCACATTGAATCAAATGGTCAGCTGTTCGGACATCGGACGCTTTCTGACAAAAACTGTTTTAGATTCACCCCAGGCTAAGTTACAACTTGTTTTATTCAAACTGTAATTCGACAATGACAAGTCAACACGTGTACCAATGCTGGAGAAAGCACTAGACTGTAGAGTGGAATGCGTAATTGTCATTTTAATGGGCAATAAACACTTAATAAATTACGATTGAAAGCCTTGTTCCGCTACCTCGAGCACTTGCTCAATAAAATGAACAATTTGAAGACTATTTAATTGCTCCTTTACCTCACCGGCTTCTGATTTAATTGCTGCTCGGTTAGTGGTCGATATTCAGCCAGAGGCTCATCTTGAACACGAGAGTTGCGTTCTGGGAAATGATGCCAATAAAATCTAAAATGAAGATTGTGTGGTTCATATCAGTTGTGAGCGGAGCGCATAGCAATGCCTTCCGGTGGTTTATCCTTTCTCATTTTTCATTCGAACAGACATAGGTTGTTACACGACTTCTTGTTTAGGGACGTGAAATAAATCGAATTCTGACCCTTCCATCGAATACACCCAACATTGACCTACAATTCGTTTCACACTCTCTGAATCATACATCAGGAAAGGATTTGAATCGATTTTTGTGGTTACCCTTCCAAAGTACTGTAAAATTGTATGGTTCTAGTCTAGATTCTAAGCGGGAGAAAAATGATTTTCTGTAAAACTACACGCTACACCAGACCATTTTTATAAGATACCATTCATTTTATTAGAGAACAACAAGATAAGTATAGACTGGACGGAATAAATAGTTTGATAATTTCCTATATTGAAAATATTGATTGTTATCTGTAGTAGATTCAATCAACTTTGAAACATGAGGCAGCATAGTTTATAATAATCACACATAATCAAGTCACCATTGAATGTTTTTTTGTGTTCTCTGGGAAAATCAATATATACCATTTCAAAGCAATCATTAAGAATTAAGACTAAGTGAGCCGTAAAGTTCAGCTATCCAATCAGCTTGTATTCTAAAGATAGGTTTTCGCTTCTGCAGCTGAGCAGCAGACTCCGGCTACTGCTAGACAAAATAGCAACTTTTTCGAATAAATTGTACCTAATTCGTATATTGAATACTGAATATTAATAAATTCAGTGAATTAACAATATTCATACTAAATGGTTCTTATTTTTGCATAGTTATTCTTGTATATTTTCATTTCAAGTTTAAATCAGTTGCTATTAGAAAGTTGATGTAGGTCATGAATAAAATCGAAAGAAGCTCACGAATTCCTTATGAGACTCATTTGAATCCAAGGAAATTTCTCTACAAACAACATGGCTAGTCTGTACTGAATCATAAATTGAAGTGATAGGAATAAATGATAAGATATAATTCTGAGGAGAGCTCATTCGTCTTCACTAGAGTATCTTTTCACAGAAACGATAAAGTGAGAAAGAACACAGAAAAATATTGAAACGATAGCTTGACTTACTGTTTCTCGTAACACATTGTGGCTGTATGACAGAAAAAAATCGGCTCTATCTTATCGCTGCTAGGCTGTCATTGCGAAGCCCGTTTTTCTGTGGAAGTTAGTGCGATACAAGCAGTTTTTCTGCGAGAGAAAGACGGCTAAAAGATGACGCCGCGATGTAGTTTGGGCGATAGCAATAATCAGAAAGTGCTGTTGTGCCTTTATTGGGTGATGGATTTTTTCGAAATCCCTCTTCTTGTAAGATGAAGTTGGTAGTTATCTTTACTTATAGCGTTAAGCCTGACTTGATTGATTCGATTCCTCTTCATCTATGGAGAGAGGCTTCCTCAGTGTGCCTTATCAGCACAATATCGTCGCCAAGTTCCCAACGTGCTAAAAACTACACTACATCCGGCAGCAAACTTATCTCCAAAACTTATCACCAGGCATTGTTATCCTTCTTCTCACTAAGCTGGGCCAAGTAAGCTGAGCCATGTATTCAATAGCGACACAGCCATAGAAAAGCCCAAGTATTGACTCAATGATATGCTTGTTCTTCATATTTTTCGCTCATCATTTCTATATTATTCGCATATATCAAGGTGTTGTAGTATTGATAAACTCTATTTGTAATACTTATGACAGTCAATATTGAATTGAAGAAGCATGATCCTGAACTTTTTGAGACTTTAATAAATAATTTGAAATACAATTTATGATTGAAACACTATTAAAAGAGTATTGATCTATGGTAGTATAGTACTGTACAGAACAGCAAATTGAATGAATGTTGAAATCATGGTCTATTTTTAATTGATGGACGTAAGTGATAATTCGAAATCCTAGACCTACTTTGCTGGTTCAGCATATTCC
Organism: Laodelphax striatellus; assembly: GCA_017141395.1. Taxonomy (NCBI): domain Eukaryota; kingdom Metazoa; phylum Arthropoda; class Insecta; order Hemiptera; family Delphacidae; genus Laodelphax; species Laodelphax striatellus. Next base: position 30,037,926 of record CM029532.1, read on the forward strand.
TCAAATCACACCCAATAGGGTCTCACCTCCAAAAAACCATAACCATAAATATAATAATAATAATAATAATTTACTTTTCTTCCTCTATAAAAAACTTGGAGCTCTTATCCTGATAAAGTCTTCCTTACACTGCTACTCTACATCATTCTCATCATTCATGTTTTGCGCATTGACACTCTGCCCAAACACATTCATCTAAAGATGATTTCAAATGAATGCAAGAATAAGGTCCTAACACGAAAATTTCGGTAACGTAACGTCATTGAGAATGCATAACGGCGTAACAATGGAGCCTGTCTTCTGTAAGTTTCGCAGCAAGTAGACAGAGAATGCTGCTGTTGCTGCTGTTGAAGTTTGAAGCGTCGGAAATGATTAGATTGAAATGGCGAATGCTGCTGTTGCCGCTGCTGCTGAATGTTGGAGCTCGTCTGCTCGCTTTTCGGGCTAAGTGCCGGGTTTGCAGTTGGATTTTTTCAAATGTAGCTTGCAGCGATGGATGGAATAGAAGTGGTGGTGGCGCCATCTAAGCTGCTTACTCGACATCACCTTCTTCCTTCTGTCCTTTTTCATCTCTCCATTCCTCATCTCCGCCCATTTGTCTTGCATGCTTCTTACGTCCTATGCTCCATGCTTCAGCAATCCGTCTGCTCTTTTCGCATCTCAAATTCCTTCTCGCTAAAAATCGCTGTGTCTAAACCTCGCCGCGCGTTCAACAGGCACCATTCATTCTCTCCCCGTTCTTATAAGTTACGGGGGATAAAATTTTATATTCTCATCAAAATAAAATCTCTTACAAAAATAATTTCCTAAGGGGCACATATGGGATGTTGTTCATAATTCCCTTGTCTATTTTTAAATTAAAACTTATTTGGCAAAGTTGAATATTTCAACGCAATTCTTTTCCAGAATATATTCATGAATACTAACTGAATTATATTAAAACTACTCATGCTTAACATAATATTCCATTATATTTTTTTCAAGAAGATCCCATTCTTTCATCATAGGCTATATTCAACTGAATCAATCTGTTCTGACCACATTCAACCAAAATAATAATAAAATGAAATGAAACTAACAGCATATTTGTCTGAGTTTTCCAAATTTGGACAAGATTGAAGCGAGTTTAATGAAATCTATGTTTAGATTTTTCTAGCTCTAATTGTGATATGTAAACAAGGGTAGACGTTGTGTGGATTGTTAGTGGTCGACAGGTTGGCAGTTGTTTAATTTCAGTCGAATAATGAACGATGGAAGTTTTACTTCTGACAAGCGCTGAAATTCTGCGAGTTGGAATGAACAGCAGCCGGCCCGGCCACTGCGGTTTTTCATCGGATCGCCAAGCTGACATGATTAATTACAACAAACCAGCCACTAAAAGTATTGATGCCATCGCTGCACAAATCAGGTTACTGGGTCAACTATCGGGAGGGAAAATGGACAAAAGTCATGGAATTTCAAACCGAAAAATTTTAGAATTGTATACCAACCCACAAGTATAGCTCACACTAGCTTCAACTAGATAGGTTAATAGATTTCCATAAGCAGACGCAAGTTCTGATCTGAGAAATCAGAAACAGTAAATAGTATAGTTACCTACACTCCCTCATTTTCAATCGGTCACCGACTACGTCACCATCAAACTGTTACAATAATTGGATGGATATTATCTCATTTGGTATTTCACTGAATATTGTTCATGTATTACGTGATATTATTGATTTAAAAGCCACAATCGTGGTACTAGATAAGTGGTTAAGTGATAATATGGAATGATGGTTTGAAATTGAATCCATGTTTCGGATTACAGAGCAAATCCACTCAGATCCACACGAGCGGGGGAATTGGGCATGGTGGAACTGGACGATAAAAAGCGAGATGGAAAGTGTGAGAGTCTGATGAGCGAGATGAGTAGAGGAGAGAGAGAAAGAGATAAGATTATTCACTTTACTCGTAGTGAGAGAGAGAAAAGGCAGAATTTGAACTGAGTGGGAATGTGTGTTTTGGTTAGGAGAGGTGAGAGTAAAAGTGAGATGGAACGGTCTACTGGGTGAGTGAGTGAGGTAGGGGAGTTGCAGTTGGATTGAGTGAGTGATAGTGAGAGGAAATGATTGTGGATCTGTATTCGGTGAGGAGATGTGAAAATGAGTGAACGAGTGAAATAGATGGAGGGATTTAGTGGGAGAGGAGTGAGAGAGTAATAGCGTCACAATAGGAATGAGCATTTGTCTTCATTGCTCCTGCTAGTATGCTGATGTTCGTGCAGCCATTAAACATAGGAGGTGAGCAACACCAGCATAATTTACACACAACACGCACCATTGTAGCGTATGAGTGATTCGCACAGAGCCGCGTTCACAAGCACTGTCCCATGATATGTATGGCGTGAAGGGCGCCAAACGGCCCTGTATCACTGTTCCTACCTTCGACGCCTCCCCCCCCCCCACAACCACTCATCTGTTTACGCACATATCTCTGCAATGCTCTTCAACTACCCCCACCATCACCCTCAAGCGCCGTCACACTGCAAAATACAACTTCCCCTGCCGACACAACCCTGTTAATTAACTACCTATATACGGTTCACCAGCTCATAAACTCGCCAATTTACTTATTTACATGCACTCAATGTTTCAATCTAGCGTATAAAATTTGAAAGTTAGCTTGTCAATCATTTACAACGCTGTGATAGCTTTGAAATGACTATGGGTTTTCCTAGTAAACGTGGAATGGAAACGATTGGAGCATGTTCTTGCTTAATTGACTGTCAGTCAAGAGATAGATTATCGATATATATTTAATTTATTTCTCTCCGAGCCTCGAAATCAATGAAATGAGATAAGAGACCATTTGAAATGAAGTATGGATATCTTTTAAATTTCCAGATCTCATCCAACTGGAAAGTATTCAAGCTAAACATCGTTGGAGCAACAAACCCCGGAAATGATTTTTCGGAATATCCAGGCAGTATTATTATCCGAAGCACTATTTTTGAGAGAAGAGATCAGAGACCAAAAGTACCAGCACTATACATTTCGTGATGGAAATTCAAAATGGTGAGATGTAGCAAAATATCGGAAGATGGTGCAAAGAAGAGAATAATCGTGAAGGAAAAATTGAAAGATAAAACGCTGGAGGCGTCAGAACAGAATTATTAACGATGGGTCCCAGATGCGACCTCCAAAGATTCAGAAAGATGCTTCAGTCATGGATATACTGTAAAAAGTCAACTCTCTCTTTCATAAAGGTCACTGAACGTCTTTTGTGCGGGAAGAAATTAAAGTACAGTATTTAAAATGGTTGAAAACAAATGAAAGTCGTATGAAATTTTTGAAGAGAATCTATCACAGCTGTATCAAAGCAATACAGTCTTGGAAGCTTCAGCAATATTATTCACACTTCACATTTTAATATTACTCGTAATGATGTAAACAATGAAAAACGTTTTGATAATTGAATGAGACATACTCATTGAATGATGAAGAAACCTTTTAAAAGCCAAATTGAGTAAAGTTTCTGTCAGTAAAATTTCTCTCTAAAATATAGTAGATTCTTGACAGTGTTATAGAACACGATTTTTCCAATAGAATGAGTGTATAACAATAATTTGTTTGTTGGTGCAACTTTCATCACCTATCCATCTTCCGAAGTAAAACATTTTATCAACTTCCAGATTTAGCAATTCTTGAAAAACCCTTAATTTTCTTCCTGCTGCGGATGATGCCTACATAAGTTTATTACTTGTGCGTGAGTAATGAGGTGAAGAATGTTACGGAAAAATGCCAGACGGAAACGGGAATCGAACGCGTGACCGGTGCAGCGGTAGCAAACTGAAGGTGAGGCGCTCCTGCCAACTAGGCTAAGCCGGCACAACAAAAATTATTTTTACATGGATATAAATTCTATATGTTTTATAAAATTGAAGAATACTATTGAAGTTGAATGTTCGGAGCGACTTATTAGTCCAGGCAGTTCATCTAGCTCATCAGTAATTGAGTTATATCAATTAACTCAAATTTACTCTATTATTCTCGTTTCAGGTTTCAGCACTGGAATTTATTCCAGTGTTATTCCATTGTGTTATTCTGACACACTTATCTGAGATCTCTCATTTAATTGAAATTTTGAGCATAAAACACTTCTACCTTCATCTCCAGGAAAAGATGGTAGCGTGTTGAAGATTAGATCTCAGAGAAGAATATTGAATGAGGGAGAAAGTAAGTCTAGAAGAACCCCAGTAAATAACGGGGATGTCACTGGAGAGAACATAACCACGTAACATGAACATGAACATACTCTCACTTGTTTAAAACATGAACATAACAACGAAGAGCTGACAGACCGAGAGCCAGGTTACACAACGCTCGAACAATCTGTTCTACTTTCCAGCAAAAAAGGAGGCAAAAATGCGCCACAGGACTATGTGTTTCAGGATCTACATACCAGAGACAAGACTGCAATTTATTGTGACGATGATCTGAAGTTACGTGGCTTGTTCGGGCATTGCTGGAATTTCAGGTTTCGTAGGAGTTCGGCTGCAATGTGTGTTGGTTGGGAGCTGCTCGCTAGATGCGCCCCAAACAATGTACACTCTAGCTACATGGACAGCCGCTAATTAACCGCACACTATGGCACTGCTCTGCTATACTCTGCTCCTGGCATTTATGATGCATCCCTCTAACCAATCACTTCCACTAATCTTTCACCACATGCTTCTACTAAGTGTAGGTGTGAATTAATATGTGTGGGAACTGTAATTAATTAATTATGCTAAAAATTCAATAATATTGCTAGTCCTTTTAGATGACAGCCTTTCTTGATGAACATTTTGAGATATGAAAATAATCAGTTTTATAATAATAAGCATAATCCCAGGGGAGTTGCTAGTCTCCTACTGGGCGCCTCCCCAGGTGGCGGATAGGGGAATGCTCACCAGATATGGCGGGTACCGGGGAAATAAAATACCTGGGGTGGACCAAAACTAGCACCAAGGGCACGACGGTTCCACATGTGAGTGGCGGTACCCCGACAGCGTCTGTTCCACATGTTAGTGGCGGCTGCCTTATCACGTTGCAAGGCTTCTCAACCTTGCTCCTATCCCCTAGCTGAGGCTAGAAAAACCATTGAGAGTGAAATCATGGTTCGTGTAAGTAATGACAAAACTACCCCAGGTGGTAAAATCCACCCACCCAATAGAAAGGTGGCAACCAGTCGTTCGGATTCTGGGGAGACTGGGCCTGCACGACTTATGAGTGAATCGGAGCACTCTGGTAAACTTCCCACAAGCAAAAAGAAAAATTTCATTGGCACAATAAACATACAGACACTAATACAACCGGGAAAACTACATACATTAACAGAAGAATTGAAAAAACAGAAAATCCAAATATTAGCGGTACAAGAGACAAGATTTCCTGATAATGAAACTATGGACTACAATAACTTCAGAATTTTCAAGAGTGGAACAGACAGAAAAATCGGAAGAGGGGCAAACATGCTTGGTATGGCCTTCATTGTTGAGAAATCATCTATAAAATCCCTACTATCCATAAAATCCGTTAACAATCGTCTTATGCTTCTTAGGATGAAACACAGGAATAAAAACTACACGCTAATTAATGTTCATGCACCATGTAATGTTGACAATAAAAGGACCAGTGAATGTGGATAAATTTTGGGAGCGATTGGAAGTTGAAATGTCGAAAATACCAAAACATGATGTAAAAATCCTTCTTGGAGATTTCAATGCACAAATTGGTCGAGAAAGGAAACACAGGAAAACGGTTGGTTTATACCCAGCGCACAAAATGACCAACAGAAATGGTATGAGACTGATCCAGCTTTGCCAACAATTTAATATGAAAATCAGCTCAACATCTTTTAAGAAAGTGCCTAGAAAACAGAAGACATGGAGATCTCCCATAAACCAACTGGGAGGTTTCAAATAGACCATGTGGCTATCTCGTATGATTTTCAAAAAGAGATCAGAGACATACAGATTAGAAGAGGCGCAAATATTGACTCTGATCACTACTTGACTAGAGTTCGAGTTCAATTCACCCCAAGAAGGAAAATGCCTAGAACACCACCAGCAGTCCCAAAATTCAACCTAGTAAATCTAAAAGAGTCCGAAACAGCATCAAAATGGGAAAATGTTCCTGCAAATAACTGGCAAGAATTCAAAGAAAAAATAACAGAAATAGCAAAGGAACACATACCACTACAAAAGAAACCAAAACATCCATGGTGGAATAGGGAATGTGAAAAAGCAGTTGAATCACGCAAAAAATCATTTGAAAAATACTCTTCAAATAAGAATGAGATAACCCACAAAAACTTTCTAGAAACAAGAAAAATTTCAAACAAAATCATCAGACAAGAGAAAAGAAAATATGTAACTCAACAAATAGAATCGATTGAAGCTGACTTTAAAAATTTTAACACACACAGATTCTACAAAACGTTTTCAAATCAAATTAAAGGTTACATTCCTCAAAATGTTTGCTTCAAGAAGCCAGATGGAAGTCTTGCACTTAGCAATGAAGAAAATTGTGAAGTACTAGCTAATTATTTTGAAAACCTTCTAAACTGTCCAGAACCTGTAGAAATTCTCCCGATTCTCGACCACACACCTCCACAACAGGATGAATCATTACCACCAACAGAAGAAGAAATCATCAAACACATAGGTAAACTAAAAAATAACAAGGCATCTGGAGAAGATGGGATTGTAGCAGAATTTTTAAAAAACCTAGGGTATAATTCGAGAAAAGAGCTAGTTTCAATTATCCAGAATGTATGGATCACAGAGGAAATCCCTGAAGATTGGAAATGTGCTCTAATACACCCATTGCATAAAAAAGGAGATAAGACTGATGTGAATAACTATAGAGGTATTTCTCTTCTTGCTGTCGCCTATAAAATATTATCAGCTTGTATTCTTGAAAGAACCCAAAAACAACTGGAACCCAAAATCTCAGATTTCCAAGCTGGATTTAGACCAAATCGATCATGTCCAGAACAAATATTGAACTTGAAATTAATATCACAGATAAGAAAATTACGAAGTAAAGCCACAATATACGTATTGGTTGATTTCAAGAAAGCCTATGATTCAATCCACAGACCAACACTATTTAAAATTCTTGAAGAGAAAGGCCTGGATCGGAAAACTCAGAAAATCATAGAACAAACATTGACAAACACAACATCAAAAATAAAATTTATGGGAGAACTTTCAAAGCCTTTTGAGATAAAGACTGGTGTTAGGCAAGGTGATGGATTATCACCACTGCTCTTCAACATAGCTCTTGATAGAGTAATGGAAGAATGGGAAAAGAAACTGAAGGAAGTGAACCACTGGAAGCCAATCTCGCTGGGAACCAAGAAAAATAATCTTCAAATTCCGTACTTAGCTTTTGCAGACGACCTTGCTATAATGTCAGATTCGTTGGAAAGTGCAATAAAACAAATAGAATTTTTAAAAGAATGTGCTGAACAAGTAGGCTTACAAATATCATTTGAAAAAACTGTTTTCACAGCAACAAATATAGAAGTTACTAAATTACAAACAAAATATGGAACAATTAAGAAGGTACCATACTTTAAATATCTTGGTGAAATTATCTCAGAAAAACATGCACAAAATGAAAGAATACAGAAAGCTCGTAAAGGCCTAGGGCTGGTGCAATATATTTATAATAAGAGATGTATGTCTATCAATACCAAAATCAAACATTATAACGCAGTAATCAAGCCAACAATGTTGTATGCCAGCGAGACCCTGACACTTAGCAGAAAAACAGATATGGAAAATTTGAAAAAAGAAGAAAGGAAGATAGTTAGAAAAATACTTGGACCAAGAAAGACCGAAGATGGTTTATAGACTACAGAAAACGGCCAAAGTTGAAGAATACTCTAACATGAGAAGCAGACATCAGGAAAAGGCGCCTTAAATTTTATGGTCACATAATGAGGCTTCCAGATCACAGACTTACAAAAGAATAGTAACATATGTAGCAACCCTTGGTAATGGAGGTGCATGGATGAAAAACGTCAAGAAGGACTTAGTACTGGCTAACATTAATGATGATGAAATATACAACAGGAATAGTTTCAGAGAAAAGGTTCGAAAAATGGGAAGTTAAACCAGAGATGACTGTGCCAAGAGTAGGAACAAAATGGAGTGAAGAAAGAGGCGGAGTTCTCACTAAAATGAAAAACTGGTGGATTAATAAAAGAACAAGAAAAACAAAAATGAACCAAATTTTACTCAGCGTCTTCCATCTGGGAGCTTGACGGCTAATAATAATAATAATAATAAGCATAATTATGCATATATTATAAGCATAATGAAAATAAAAAACTTTTCATATTATTTTTATCAATAATGATTGGAAGCGGATGCAGCAGGTTTTGCAAGTATGTTGAGTCAATTTGCAGATAGTGCTTGCCGAGTAGTTTCAAGTGCAAGTTGAAGCCAAACTTGGAAGTGTCAAGCCGAGTGAAAGTTTGCCAAGCACTTGGCTGTTGCGGATGTGTTGTTGGAGCTGCTGCTGCTGCGGCGTCGCCTATAGCCGAAAGCGTTTTATTTGTATTCAATTGTCTCGTTTGGTGGCCGGTGTGTATGAGTATGGCCGTCTCGCACGCGCAGCCTCCAGCAAGGTAAATTTGAGGAGGGTCGAAGGTGCAGGACATTCACCCAGTAGTGGTGGCGGGGGGAGGGGGCTGGTTGAAAGGGATGTAGCGTTAATTAACCCGACCTATTCCGCAGATGATGCAAATGTGACGTAGCACTGTGTGTGGCCAGACTCAAAGCGCCATGTTACTACACTGCTAACTGTATGCCCCGAATATGTAGCCGCTTAATCCTCTCCAGCAAATACGACGGACCTTGTACACAGATATATTTATTCGTCTTATCGTTGAAATGCCGTTTTTCCACTCACTACAACGTGGTTTCAAAACAAATTAATCAAAGATTTCTTCATCTTATTTAGATTTTTTTGGTAATACAAACACTTTCGTAGAAGATACTACGGTACTTGAATACTTAAACTCAAAAAATACTTGAACTTTTTTTATCGTATGGCTTTTATTGGTGGGGAGACCCTTACGGGTAGGTTCCACCTCGCCTCATTGCACAATTCTTTGTGTCTTTTTTGTGTCTTGTGGGTATATTGTCTCTTTCCATTAAATTTCTCCTTTCAATTGTAACACTGTATCATGCTTACGTTTGTTAGATGAGTTAATATGCTTATGTAATTTTTTTGTAATGGATTGAGAATAAATTTGAATTTGAAAAACCACAAAAATCATATTGAGGATATTGATGGAGAAGCACGTCGTAATTTAAAAACTGATAAATGTTATTTTTTATTGGAGAATCAAAGCTATTCCTCTTAGGGATCAAGTATTAACACACAAAAGGGTATTCTTCCTATCCATTTTTAAATTTTCAACCGATCTTGCAAGGTTCAATGTTATTTCAATTACATGGAAATCTTCCTTCTTGTTCAAGCTCTCAGACCCAATCTATTCACCAAGTTCGATAATGCGAAGAGGAAACTGTGATTGATAATGATAATTGCTTCACGGAAGTGCTCCTAACAGTCAGAAAAAAATCTTTTAAACTTACTTTAAATAATAACGTCTCTGTAATAACAAGCCTGTAATTTGAATGAAAATATATAATACCATTTCTTCAGTCTTTCAAAATTATAACACTAAATTTTAGGACTTACAACGCATGACTGTTTCGTATTCTAGTTTAGTTTTAAGAATAATTGTACTTGTCTCAGCTCAACAGAGTATTCAAATATTACCGCCACAAACCCAGCCTTTACCCTTTCTCTTCTAATCACTTTATACTAGTACGCATGCGCGGTTTATTGTCTGCTCATAACAGCTACCCCTTTGTCCTTCGAGTTCAAGTCTCTCTCGTGTTGTGTACTGTCTCAAATGCACATCAACCGCAACCTCTCGTTAAGCCCTCATTATTAATTTTTGTTCAAAACCTCAAATAGTTCAAATTACCCCTTTCAAAAACCTCATACATAAAATACTTCATCATATCAAATTTACTTTACCCGTAATCAGTGAAACACCCCAAAGTGCTACGCTTCTTCATCGGCAGTTCCCGTTCCATGTGCGCACATGCTGCAAGATCTTCAAGTGTACAGTGATTGGGACAAATCAAGGTATTTCTATCATTTATTTTATTTTTTAAATATTACAACCTCAGGTCCTCCATTTTCCCTATGAATTACAGCCTCTTTAAATTCGATTCACCGCGTCGCTCAATCCTCACAAAACATTTGGCCGTCGAGACCGGATTTTGAATCAATTAATCATTTTCACCTTATGGAAATACATATTCACTGCTCAATAATAAAAGCTATCAATTTTTGTTCAATTTCAATTCTATTCAATTTTTAAAACTTATAAAGTACATCGTTCTAACGATTTCCTTATCAATGCTATGCAAGTTGTAGATTGTATTGTGCTCGTTTGGCATAAACAACTCATTGTTCTGTTGTGGCGTGATTATAACGGTATTCGTAGTGCTCAGGTTGACATTACAGCTGTGTATTGCGTCACGGTCAACTTTGTTTACATTGAACTTGAAAAACGTTCACTAGGTTATGCTTTCAAATCAAAATAAAATAACTGCTGATGGTTTGTGGCGTATTTCTAATTGAAATAAATACTCATTGTTATTCTATGAACTCAATTGAAATAAATACTCAATGTTATTTTGTGAACTCAATTGATAATTGTATTCAATTGTTTAAAACTACATTACTTATTACAAAATTGAAATATTATTCAATTTATTCGTATTATACCTCGGATGTTTAAGTTTACTTTGTATTTAATTTGTAACTTGAATGAATTCAACTCAGATAACTGTTTAATTCAATTAAATTCTCAGTATATTCATGCTTATTGTAAAACCGCATTACTTTGCTTTATTATTCGATTCCATTTGTGAATGCTTGCCAATTATCACTCAATTTGTAATCGCAATTACTACCACAGTGTGTCGAGTCATTTTATCAGCTTATTATCACTATTATTAGTGCATTTTTCAATTAGATATTGTACCTCACGTTATTATATTGTCAACTTCAATACTTGTGATAACATCATACTATAATCCAGTAACTTATTTAGTTATTATATCGTTGTGATTAAGCTGCCAATGAATGCTTATCGTCCCTCGCTTGTTTCTAATGAAAGTTAAGATAATTTCTAGCGTTTCAATATCACTTCATGAGTCATTATTCAAAAAATAATATTATTTCTTCGTACTTCAATTTCCTGCTGAATCTAAATCATTCACCAATCCTTTTCCCTACTTTCTCTTCAGGGGCCTCCATCACCTAAGACGCCACGTCAGCCCTCTTGGCGCGACTTTATCCTTTTCAAAATATTTCCTTTTTTTCAGTACGTAATTAAACCTCTATAATGGCTAGATCTTTAGCAGTGATCACCGCTAAGAAAAATAATGCATTTGAACAAATTCAAATCTTATATGATATGTCAAAAAAGATCTCTGATAAGGATATTTATCAGAAATTACTTGCTCGTTCAAAATCTTTGAACAAATTAAGATCAGACTTATTAGACTCACTTGATTCTTATCATGAATTACAATTGGAAGTAGACAAAGATTTCCAACCCAGTTATGCACCGCTAAATAGTGCAGATGAAATGATCGACTATATTAATCTAACGTTACACAACTTAGAAACTAAATTGAATCAGTCAAAAGTAAAAAATGAACAGCCAGTTCGCTTACCTAAGCTTGATTTGAAACAATTTTCTGGAAACCCTCTTGATTGGATTTCATTCATTAATTTATACAATTCAAGCATTCATTCAAATTCTACCTTGTCAGGTGTAACTAAGCTTCAATACCTGTTGAGCTCTGTCTCAGGAGAACCTCTCGATTTTATTAAATCATTGCCAATAACTGAGAGTAATTATCAGGTTGCGTATGACTTGCTTTATGAACGTTACAACTCACCTCGCCGTTTGATAACATTGCATCTCAATAAAATTCTCGATTTATCCAATATTACTCATCAACCGGCTCAAATGCGTAAATTTCTGAACTCTTACAATGAAAACACCCAAGCTTTAAAGGGTTTAAAAATTGATATAACCGCTAATAACCCTTTACTGTGTGCTATGTTGATGCGTAAAATGGACAATAACCTCCGAAAAAAGTTTGAACATTTTCGTTCTTCGAACAAATCTAGCGAATCTGTACTTACTGAATCACAAGAAATAATTACTTTTCTAACTCAGGAGTGCAATGAAATTGAAAATTCAAATCTCCACTCTACTTCCACCTCCAAAACCGCTACAATGTCTACTTCAGTAAATGAAAATAAATACTTTCCTAAAATCAATAGGAGTACCTCTACAAATAAGGTAGCATTGATTACTACTTATGATGAATCTAAAAATGATACAAAACCTTTTGATTGTTTTGTTTGCCACAACAATGAACATAAGATTTATTCATGTCCTGTGTTCAAAACCAAAGCACCCAAAGCACGTTTTCAAATTGTCAAAGAAAATAAAAGATGCATTTCTTGTTTAGGAAATCATACTCTTGAAAAGTGTAAATCGAAATCAAACTGTTTCACATGTCATAAACGGCACCACAGTCTGTTGCATTTCGAAAATAACAATTCAACTGTCAACATGACACCTCTTCAACCAGCAGCCATGCAGCTTCCGTGGGTCAACCTCAAGTCAACATGACACCTCATTCAGTAGTATTGACCACTACTGATAATAATCAACCCTCTCATTGTTCATCAAAATCTACAGTGCTATTGGGAACGCTACTTGTTAAAATTACCTCTCCTCATGGAAACAGTTATGTTTTCCGCGCACTCGCTGATTCTGGTAGTCAGTCATGTTTCATCAATGAACATGCTGCACAATTATTATGTGCACCTCGTACTAAAACAACCACAGCGTTGTTGGATTTTCTCAAGCCCCATCCGTTCTAAGGGCCTCACTTCTCTGTCTATTGAAACTCTGGGTGGAAAAGTGATTTCACTCAATCAAGAGTTCTTGATTATTGATAAAATTTGTGTTGATCTACCTCACATGGAAATTGCTTCTGAGGTATTGGAAAAGGTGCGACCATATATTCTGGCTGACCCTACATTTCATCTAGCTGGAGGCATTGACATTCTGCTTGGTGGTTCTGTTTTCCTCTTCTGCTCAACCAGATCGTCCATCATCTTGGTCCTGGTTTGCCTAGTTTAATTGGGACTCATCTTGGTTTTATGGTCATGGGAAAGACTCCATGCAAGCCTAAAGCTGATTCATCCATCACTCTGCAAGCATCAACCACACTCTTGGCTATCAACAATTTGGAATTACATAACTCTCTCCAACGTTTTTGGCAACAAGAAGAGCCTCCAATGGCGTCTAAAAAATCTGAAGAAGAAAAATTGTGTGATGAACATTTCCTCTCAACCTATTCACGTGATGAATCTGGACGATTTTGTGTCAGACTGCCATTCAAGGCCAACCACCCCCCTTTGGGTCAGTCCAAAGCCAACGCTGAACACAGATTGAATTCAATAGAAAGAAAATTCAAGGCTCAACCTCAATTTCAGTCTTTGTACAATGATTTTATGTCAGAATATTTGACATTAGGTCATATGGAAATGACTAGCGCCATTGATCTATCTACTCCGCATTATTTTCTACCTCATCATGGCGTCCTCAAAGAATCTAGCAGTACTACACGTCTACGCACTGTATTTGATGCTAGTGCTAAAACCTCAACTGGTGTTTCCTTGAACGAGATTCTCCTCACTGGAAAGAAAATGCAGACCAACATTTGTGATTTGTTGCTGATATTTCGATTGCACAAGATTGTTTTTTCTTGTGATATACGTCAAATGTATAGGCAAATTAACATTCACCCTGATGACCAGTGCTATCAATTGATTTTATGGCGTACTGATGCTACTCAGCCTGCTTCTGTCTTCAGATTGACCACTGTAACATATGGCATGAGTTGTTCTCCATATCTTGCTATTCGAACTCTTCATCAACTTGCCACTGAGGAAGGAAATTCCTACCCAGAAGCAGCTGAAATTCTACGCTCTCAAACCTTTGTTGATGACATCATTGCTGGTGCCAACTCCGAAGAAGAGGCTTCAAGGCTACAACAACAATTAATCTCTCTACTACAATGTGGTGGCTTTCAATTACGAAAATGGACCTCAAACTCCAAAACACTTCTCTCTACTCTTCCTGAGGGTCACCTAGAGACACCCGCATTTCTTCAGGATGATCAACAACCTCATTTCACAATCCTTGGTATCCAATGGTCAGCAGCAAATGATTGCTTTGCCTACAACCTCAACCTACCTCATGATGCTACAACCAAGCGTGAAGTACTGAGTGTTATAGCCAAGATCTATGATCCTGTGGTTCTCTCTCACCAGTGGTTCTGTGGGCTAAAAGTTTCATGCAACTACTATGGACAAAGGGCCTAGATTGGGACCAACCTCTGCCTTCTGAACTGCTTGCAATGTGGCAAGGCTTTGTTGACACCTCAGCCACACTCAAGGATATTTCCATACCACGAGCTCTACAAGTGTTGCACTCAGGCCTTATTGAACTACATGGCTTGCAGATGCTTCTGAACGTGGATTTGCTGCAGTGATATACCTCAGGACACCACAAACTGACACTTCTGCTACTGTCCAGTTACTCATCTCCAAAACCAGAGTGGCCCTCTGAAAAACTCACTTTACCACGACTGGAATTGTGTGCTCACTTGCTTGCTCAATTGACCTCATATGTGATCTCAACTTTTCACAAAGGCTGGACTTTTCTTCTATCACATTATGGTGTGACTCTACTGTAACCCTGACTTGGTTACAGACTCCTCCACATCGTCTCAAAACTTTTGTAGCAAATCGGGTTGCTCAAACTCAGGAATTGGTACCCACAGACAGCTGGAGACACATTTCTGGTGAACAAAACCCTGCAGACTGTGCTTCACGTGGTATAATGCCAGCTGACCTTCCTGCTCACAACTTGTGGTGGACCGGCCCATCCTGGTTACAGATGCCCACCAACCTCTGGCCTATATCTGCATTCACTCCTGTGGAACTTGCTGATACTGATGAGAGCAAACCTCTGTCGCCCATCACTCTTGCTGCTACTGCACCGCTTGAATGGGATCTCCTCCATAAATTTTCTCACTTCAGTAAACTTCAGCGTGTTATGGCCTACATCCTCCGCTTTGTCTTCAATACTCAACACCCGCAAAAGAAGACTGGACATCTCTCCACCCAGGAATTGACTACTGCCAAACACACAATTTTCAAACAAGTTCAAGACTCAGCATTTCATGAAGACATTGCCATGCTGAAAATCAATACAATAAAAACTCCACTGCATCCAACTCACTTCGCTGCCTCTCTCCATTTCTTGATGATGATGGTCTCCTTCAAGTGGGAGGACGTCTTAGGCATTGTCAAATAATCTACAGCCATTCTTGGCACTCTTGTAAATAGTATTATGAACTTCATTGTCATTCACTAGTTGTGAACTTAATTATTATTAGTTATTATATTTTTTACTATTCTTGTTGAATCCAGGTGGATTCAAGGCCCCCGCTATGTTTCGTATTCTAGTTTAGTTTTAAGAATAATTTTATTGTTACTACTTGTCTCAGCTCAACAGAGTATTTAAATATTACCGCCACAAACCCAGCCGCTTTACCCTTCCTCTTCTAATCACTTTATGCTAGTACGCATGCGCGGTTTATTGTCTGTTCATAACAGCTACCCCTTTGTTCTTCGAGTTCAAGCCTCTCTCGTGTTGTGTACTGTCTCGAATGCACATCAACCGCAACCTCTCGTTAAACCCTCATTATTAATTTTTGTTCAAAACCTCAAATAGTTCAAATTACCCCTTTCAAAAACCTCATACATAAAATACTTCATCATATCAAATTTACTTTACCCGTAATCAGTGAAACACCCCAAAGTGCTACGCTTCTTCATCGGCAGTTCCCGTTCCATGTGCGCACATGCTGCAAGATCTTCAAGTGTACGGTGATTGGACAAATCAAGGTATTTCTATCATTTATTTTATTTTTAAAATATTACAACCTCAGGTCCTCCATTTTCCCTATGAATTACAGCCTCTTTAAATTCGATTCACCGCGTCGCTCAATCCTCACAAAACAATGACACTGGTGAGCATCATATTTTGTCTGAGGAAGGTGCAGTTCTCAGAATCTGCTGAGAACTCTCATAATGGAAAGCTTATGTAGAGCTATCCAGCTTCCTTGGGATTTAAGGAAATGAGTATATAAATATAGTTTAGTATACTGGGCGGGCGATGGGGAGACACACAACAAAGGAACCAGGTCAGAACTCCAGCTCACAAATATGTGAAGGGCTGAGACTTTGGACAGTACTAAACAAACCAGTGCACCAACACACGAATCACATCTGCATCTCTGTTGCAGGTCAGGTCTCTCATTTTGTAGCTTAGCTAAATCAGTTTCAAATGCATTTCCGATGAATAGCCCCTGGAGATAACCCCCGCATACCCTGAGCTATTGCAGCCATACCCTTGGTGAATCGTAGATGCAACGTGAGTAAATGGGGTCATGAATCCTCTACAGTTTCCACAGTAAGGAGGTAGGTCAGTATTGAATCAATGGCCGAAATTCATACGCCTCATTCTGAATAGTCACGTGGGTTTGATTCCTATAATATCATCCATTCGACTCTTGGGCCAAACCTAAATCGAGATTTCTTTGCATTGGTATTGGTGTTACTGGCATTGGGATTTCTTTTCCACTTATTTTGCTACAGTTGGGTTTGATGGACTTTCGTAAAATCCGATGGTGCCGTAAGACAGTTTTTGATCACATTCAATATTTTGCTACCGTTGGTAACATTTCTTGATCCTTTACCCACCAGAAAGGCTTCTGGAAAAGCTTCACAAAAAGCATTGAGGCTTATTTATATTGGATATTGTAGATTCCTCATAGGCCTCCACTTAATTTGCTCTCATGAGCAAAAATTCACAAGTTGAAAGGAATAAGCTGGTAAACGCTTTTAGCCGACATATACAAGGTCAACGACTTTGAGTGATAATCTCACGATTGTGAAATGGAATTACAAGGATGAATGATTTTGAATGAGGCTTTCAACTAGAAAAACGTATCCTGTCGAATACCATAGGTGAAAGTAGTAAAACTAGTCCATAATGCAGAGTGATAGTTCCAATATTCAATTTTTTATTGTGACTATCACTCCACAGAGTGATGGATGCACTTACGGTTATGCATCTATCGACACATGTGTGTGTGGTGGGTGCAGGTGGAAGTCATAACACACGTGTCAATAGAGATTGTTGCCTCAATAAAATTTATGAACGCTGGGGAGCGCTCATCCGCAGCTGAGTGCAATAGAAGGTCGGGAAGGTAGGAAGAGTCAAGCGTCACTTTGCACTTGTAGTGATATTATCGGCGAAACGAAACAGATAAAATATTCACTGGGATGCCGATCGGTGGAAGCGACAGCCAGTGGAATTTCATCGCAGTGAAAGGTGTTCTGTCCAATGGACTTTTATTACCCTGAAAAGATGTGACAAAGAGGGTGAGGGCGTTATGTAAGGTTGGGTAGTATTAAAGGGATGAAGGACGAAAACTTTGTTCAGGCCTGTAGCAGAAGTTCTATATGGAGCAGGGCAGTGATCGATGGAGACAGAAAAAGGGCGAAAGGTGACGAGCTAATGTTGATGTAATTGTCAGAGAAAAGCCTTCCTCTTTTCACTACCCGGACTTCAACAGCCCCCACTCTGCCCCCCTCTATCGCTTCTTTCTTTGCTACCTGCAAATCTCCACTGTCAAGCAATATTAAAGAAACAACGCCAAACGGAAAGGAAAAGACCCTCAAAACTCTCTTCTCAAAATTCCAAAACCAACTACAAATTCCAAAGCCATCAGGAGCTATAATGGTCACCTGTGACCAGAAAAAGAGGTAATTCCTGGGGCCACAGATGGTTTTAAGGTTGAGCGGGTGCTATAGTACTTTACTGCTTAGGAAAACGGTTAATCGCAAGGGACTTATTTGTTACTTGGAATCGTTCTGTTTCTACATTTCATATAGTGTTCAAAAAATGAAAATAATTCGAACGTAATAAATGCAAATGATTGAATCATTAAATAATGTATTTTTTATCAGCAATGGGAACTAGCAAGAGTTACAAAAAATTACAACCACGAGAACTGGAAAGCTATTTAAAATACAATGATACTTTTCACCTTTGATATTTTTACTTTTAATAATAATAGGATTTCCACCTTATTAATATGCAGGATTTTCACGATGAAACCTATGCTAAATTCTATTCAAAATGTATAGTCCGATTCACGTCAAGAAGTCAGCATTGTTTATATGAGGAGCATTGATGCCAAGTTTCATTGAGAGAGAAAGAGAAAACTGCAACAAAACCTGTTTCATTGGGCGGGCGCACTGTGTGACAACAATGCACAGTGCGGCAAATTCATGCACGAGTGCGAATGGGATAGAGACATCAGCAACTGCCTTGTGCTGAGCACAGGATAGCATAAACTGCCAAAATCTAAGCTAATGCACTGACTTCTTTGAATCGTGAATCGCACTATAGTAATTCTAATGTTTTTCGTTAAAATCGATTTTATAAGGAACTAATAGCCCTATTTTACAATTTAATCATCGATGTTAACTCTGGGTTTATATCTTATATTGGTAAAGTTAGACAAATGATCTGGATGTTAACATAAGGATAAAAAGTTTAGGACCAGTGACATGAGTGGGGAGTAGGTTTCTGGATTGATTCGGTAGAACAAAGGAAGTTTCAGAAGAATTACATTGAAATATTGTTTCAGGATTAGATAATGTCTGCACTACACAGTATTCATCGCTTTCTCTTGAATGGTTGTTTCTATTCCAAGTGATTCTATTCATCTAGTTCAAGTAGTGGAAACACTGTAATCGATAGACACAAACTGACCATGGAGCGAACGTCTGGAGCTGATCGTTAGGGTTAGAGAACCAGCAGAGGAGGCAAAGTGGGGATCTTTAATAAAGACGGGTTGCAAGAGTTTCTGCCCGGATTTCCTTCAGATTCGTAGGAATAGCGACGACGTTATGGATGCCATCCCCTCCCCCCCCCCTCCGCCAACAACCAAGCCATCGCAAGAAATCCCTCTTTTATGAAGGTCCCTTTCAACTATAAGCCCATACGCTCACTGTTACACGGTGCATGGGAAACATGATTGAAAACCTCCTATAGGCCAGAAGTATAAATTTTATTTTGAAAGACATCAATATTGTCAGGGATAAGAATGGGATATATCCTCTCAATCCTTCAATTACTTATTGCTAGTTCAATGGATACAGTCATGATTATTCGTGACAGTCTTCATGGTCGTATTCAAAATTGATACAGTTTTAGGCCAGGCGTACACCGGTTAGTCAAGACAAGACAAGACGAGATTAGTCACGTTTAGTCACAGTACTTCACATAGTTGCTTATGAAGCAACACACACTGATTAGTCATTGCATCGGTGTGTGCTGCTTCATAAGCAACTATGTGAATTATTGTGACTAAACGTGACTAATCTCGTCTCGTCTTGTCTCCAAATATTTTGAATTTATCCAGTAGGCCTATAACATTTTTCATTGAAAGAATGAATGGATAAAAATTATTTCACTTGAAACTGCTTCATGATACAATATTTTCAATTGAAAATATAACATTATGCTAAACGCTATAACATGAAAAACTAACAGAAATACATTAACCAACAGATAATGTAACAGAGCTATAACATGAAAAACTAACAAACTTATCATTTGATTAGCAGAAGATTGACTGGGAATCGTGAATTTTGTCGATGTTACAGTAATTAGTATATTAAATTAGCCTAAATTTATTTTTTGACTCAACGAAAGCTTTATTTTATGGACTCAAAGGTTCTCACTATAAAAGTTCAAACAACATTCTCATTTCTTCACAAGAATATTAATTTATACAGGGTGTCCCACCAAGGTCTTTACAACCGTTAACCATAGATTCTACATAGCATTTCCAACAAAAAATGTTCAGTAAAATTTTTTCCTATCGACCTTCGTTTTCGAGATTTATCGATATTTTGAAAGTATGCCTACTTGCTGTCATTAACTACTCGATAACTCGAAAACCACTTATTGAATTTCAATTTTAAGGACATTTTTGATAAAAGCATAAAATTGTACATTGATTTGATGTGCTATTCATGTACAAATTGATCATTGAGCTTTCTTTGTTATGGGTCAAAGTTCAAAAAGAGTGATTTTTCGAATATGTTTCAAAATTTCAAATGCAATTATCTCGTATAACTTGATCCTCTCGTCAAATCTTTTCTAAGACACATAGATAATAATGAGTAGCAATGGCGATTGATCTATCTGTAGTACTGTTCACTTTGAAAGAGCATTGGGCATTCATTAGAAATATTTCATCCAAGAAGCAATGTCTCCAGTCTCCATCCTTTTAATCTTTCGAATTAAATTTGTCTTCTTGGGCGGACAAATCTTGTGCATTCACAATCAAAGACGAAAATCCAATCACATTCTTCGGAATGAGTCAGAATGAAATTGGAATGAAGCTCCGAGCACTGAGCGAAATTCGACAGAAGGACAACTTTGAGTCCCTCAACTCAGAAATATGCAATAACTTTTTGCCCTTATTCTTTACAAATTTGTAGAAGTCAAAAGGATCAGAGAAATGAAATGTTACTTGAGAGAGCTTGGCAGAGATTTCAAATAATCCGACTTGGGAGCGCAGAAGAAAGTCTACCAGGAAAGCCATTGAATAATATCCACAGTGGGCTTGTTTGACAAGCGCCAAAGGGAAGATAGATTTCAGATGTATTATAAAATGAAGAACCGCACTTGCTGGTTGACTTCCATGATCTCTTTATTACACAATATCTCCACTCTGTAAAAGTCGCTTTGCATTCATTAATGTATCAATTTCAAACCTCAAACTAATAAAATTTATCAAGTGAACATGATATTTGACATTCCGTTTACAAACCAGCCAACTATTCAGCATGTTCATTGCTTGTAAATTCTGTTAATCTGCCATTCCCTCCTCATTCTACCATTACAGCCGACATTATCACACCTATAGGCAGAACTAGAAGCTACACATTACAGCAATGTTACAGCATCACATTGACCGATTCACAAATTTAATTATAACACATCTGAGCTATTCGGAAACGGAATGTTAGGGCAGCTATCTCAACTTCAATAATATGATTAGGTTATTATTATGGATATGGGATATCAACCCTATGTGGTTACAATTCCCATAATGATGATAGATTGTCATTAAGATACAGTGCTTATGCCATTGGACGATAACAAAGATGTAGCAAGTTGAGTATTCATTCATATTAAAATAATTGGGACTACTATAATACTATTCTTATAATTAATTACAATTAACTGCAATCTTCGTAACTTTGCCACGTAAGAAAATAATGGGAACTTTTTGCTTGTAATAATCAAAATGAGTATGATCAGTTACTGGCGTTAGGCGCGCTTTAGGTTTTAGACACTCTTCAGAAGAGGTTTCAATGAAGAACATTTTCGTTTTCCGCTGCCTCAAATCTGATGTCAGACTTTTATTATACCAGAATCATTTCAGGGCCTCTGGCGTAAAGACATTAGCGTAGGAAGACACTTCCTTTTTTCCTGTAGTCGATTCTCAGAAAATTATTGATAAAAACCTCTAAAGAATGCCTCTGAATCTGTTTCACTTCTACACAGAAACACTTTATATGGCAAAAATTATTCGTAATTCTTTAAAAGCATCACAATTTATTGTTAAAGTGTATTCAGCATAAAAAATAATTGACCCAGGGGACTGGATGATATAACATGAGCGGATGTCGATGTTACTTTTGAAAATATTTTATCAATTTCGTACAACAGCGATACCTAACATTCTCTCCAACAAAATTCAATTTAATTTAGAAAATATAAGCCAGGAAATAAGAGATATTCCATTTTCTTAAATTCATCCCAGCTTTTAAATTCATCACACTAACCTGAAACTAAATTATGCATCCTGCTAATTGAAAAATCATCTTTAGAAACGTTTCAGTGAGGGCTCATTTATAGTGTTTCTGTGCAGAAATGAGACCTTGCCTGGCCTCGCTATTCAACTTGTCATCTCTCTGATCGTATCGTGCAAATATAATTTCTCCTAGACTGATTGCTACTAGTCGGTTACAAATGGCGAAAATTTTGAAAATTTATTCAATGTAGGAGAAGCACTTCAGTTGAGCAATCATCGTCCATCATAGTCAGTAATCAATGGCATTACAAATTTGATCGTACAGATATATTTTTTTTCAATCAATATCCTTGAAAGTTTCAAGGAAAAAATTATTTTTTCATTTCCTATTCATTATTACAGTCATTACCTGGAAAAGTTTATGGAAAACTGTATTCTTTCATTTCCTATTCATTATTAAAGTCAGTCACTACAGACATTATCAATTTGATAGAAGTTTTCTTATTTATTCAATATCTCTGAGAATAGTGGGATATTATCATTCATTTCTCATTAGTATAAAAATATTACACTCAACTTATTTTCAAGATATGTTCTATTCATTAATATGATTTTAATAACTGGATTTTAATAAATGGAGTGGTCCGTAGCCGAGGGCGATAAGCGCCTGTCTGATAATCCAAAGGTTCCAAGATCGAATACAGTTGCCGGAACGGATTTTGACAGAAACGGCCACTCACTGCAAGCTGGATTTTACTCGATTCATTATTGGTAGTTGTCAGTAACGTCTATTACAATTCTCATAGTTTTCGACTCTGTATTTTTCTCACAGCATCTCCTCTTGCAGAGTTCTCCAACCCTCGGGAAAGATGTTGACCGTGAATCACATGTTACATGTAATTTTCCAATGTGGAATGCTTTTCAATGTAATTATATCGACTAGTTCATGACCGATCTCAAAGGAGAGTTACCTTTTCAGCAAAGGAGAAGTATTATTCTGCAATGTAGTATTACTGTATTCAAAATGAGAAGTATTATTCAGCAATATAGTATTATTCAAAATAGTAAAGACTAATGATTTTTTAAAAGAATTTCTGTTCTTTGAGACTTTTTGAGTCTGTTCCAGGGAGGCAGTTCCGGAAATAAGGGGCATAAAAACAAGATTATCGTCGATGAATTGTTGACGATAACTATTCTGGATGCACTGGGAATATCCTCAGATACAAGAAGTTGATAAGATGAAGGCGTTTTGCTCGAGCGTAACGATAATCGAAATTTGTTGAACGGAGAATGGCAGAATCGTTCACTCCATTCCAGAAGATAAGGTTCATTGCACATCAGTAAAGGTGGCCCTGTAAAGATTTCTATTCTTCTATTGGAGATTTCGCAGCCTAAATGGAAAACGGTGTACCAATACTCTTTTTTCATTCCGGCAGAGAGGCAAGGCAACACTTGATCGAAAGGCCAATGATGAATTCTCAAGGGCTCTACGGCGTCCGTCCAGGCTGGCTTACTCCAAGTTGAAAGCTTTTGAAACAATCCAATGTACCAGTACAGTGAGTTCTGTCGTCGACTGTTGGTATTGTTAAATCCCTTCTTGAATGAATAAGACTTGATTTATAGCAGGATTGGAACTTATCAAATGTACTCAACTACACTGACATTACATGAATTTATTGATTAACTTCACATAAGTTCGTAGTGTAATATTTATTGGAAATTATCTGAGGATAAGCTCAATGAATGTGTTATTGTGTCAATGGAAGGTGATAGATTAGACAAATTTCAGCATCCCTTATGCAATAAAACAATGCTTCAAACGTCAATAATTTTTTTTAATCCGTTCATTTGTTTTCATCAATATATGATACAGTATTGATATCCACAATAAGAAATGTCAGATTGGAAAGTAATTTTCTACACTAGAAGTAATACTATTTCTTGATAATAATTATAAGCATGATAATAATTATTACAAATCAGCAATTGAATATCAAGTGGTACAGAAGCGAAAATAAATACACATCGGACTAGTTATTCAATCACATTAAATGATCCACTACTGTTCTCTTGGGCTCCTTTGAGTCCACGAAAGACGTTCATTTCTTCTGACATTAAAAGCAGATACGTTTTCTTTCTAAATCATATACTGTATTTGATAGCATATACAAAAGTATTCATAAAAAGGAATAAATAAATTGGACCGAATCACTTTGAATCGCTTACATCAGAGCTGATTCGCTTGAGGGCGGAAGAGTCATTGCCCCGCTTTGGTTGGTAATATTTTAGTAAGCCGTGCAAGAAAATAAGAAATGGAAAGACGTATCGGAATGAGCAATAGCAGGTGCTTCGCTGCCGGTTGTTCTTGTTTGCACTCTCTCCAATGATTTCCATTTAGGTGATTGGAGAAGGCTCTCGCGCGGATGAGCACTGTGAATTAACAACGCGGCTTTCTTTTTCAACCCCGAGCGGCAAACACGCCTGAGTCGCAAAAGCCGCGATGAATGAGTGGATAAAACAGGCAAGCAGCCAGTCCCACGTTGAAGAAGCAACACCTTACAATAATCGTAAGATAAGATTGAGCGCAGTTGGTAGCGAAACCCCGGAAATATTTCTTTAGGCAATTCATATTCAAAAACATCAAAGGCAAAAAGTGTGCTGAGAAGCAAGAGGGAGATGTTTCACCTTTCAATAAAAAAAACTCATACTTATTTGAATGGTTTTCCAAGAACTTTTCAAATAAGAAAGGAAATTAATAATAAACGTTTGAAAACAAAATGTTTAGTTAGCAGTTCGTTCTATAAGAACGATTTTTATTATATATATTTAAGAAGTATTTTCTGACATTAATAGAAAAATGAGATTTAAATAATTTACACTAGTAAATCATTAATTTTCTTTTGAATCATCAAGTACACTAAATACATCCATTCCATACTTTGGTAAAATAGAGATTCAATGAAATGATGCATAATTTGAGAGTAAAGTACTGTAATGGATATCTAGTTGGTTTCCGATATTGGTTAGTATATAGTATCTAATTGTATCAAGATCATTTTTAATAATGGGTACAGTTAGCCAAACATAATTTCTATAAAATAATTTTTGAATCAATTGGATAATAGAAAAATATTGAAATTTAAATATGGAAGTTTAAAATAACAAATGTTTAAATCAACAGAAGTGTTGAAAATTATTTCATGTGGAATTGAACAGCTCTTTTTCCATTGAAACTACACAAAAGACCACTTTTTTCATTGAGCAGAATGTTTCATTCAAGAGTTGCAAGTACAAACAGTCTCACCCACAAAATCAATGTTTCCTGGTTCAGAGAACACAGCAGGTTCAAGCATCCACTGAAAACCAACTCTTTTCTAAACAATGAATAATTATTGCCGATTGGTCTGAAAATGAACATATAACAAACAGCCTGCAGTGATTATTCATTGTTGCTTTGAACTCTTTCTACATTGTACATTGGCTTTGTGAGCTTTTGCGATTAGCCACTGAGGCTTTTCATTTAGCCTACATTCTTTTAGTGGAGGCTTTTATTCATTTATTAATAAATAATGTTGTTATAACTCTGCAAAACAAACATGGATCAGGAGACTACACCAAAGCAATATTTTTCAGAAGACCAAGGTACCCTTAAAATATTTTACCAGAAAAAAAGTACTTTACAAGATATTTCAGTCATCAATATCGTCTGAAAGGGGACAGTGGGCTCTGAAACTGAAACCAAGTTATAAATTACTTTTTTACAGAATGAGATGGATGCAGATGATTCAAAATTTGAATATCATGTTGGAATAACTTTGTGATGGAAGCTGGAAATTTCATGGGATTCAATAAAACGATACATTGATGTATGGTTGCACGGTTGCACGTCACAGAGGTCAATAATATGAGATAATGCTTCACTTCATAATACTATGCTATATATGCAATTTATTGTTGACAATGACCAGAATTCTTATCAGATGCACTGCTCTAAATGTTAACATTTTCTCATTTCAGCATGAAAAATGGTATCCAAGTGGAAATAAATAAAATTGGATAAAGACTGAAATGTAAAAATTAATGCATCAGACATATTTCCCTACCCGAACTTGACTGTACGAAATCAATTAAATTTTACTGGGACTTTGCATCTCTTTGCCTAGGCATCCAAAATGTAATTATATAGAGTTTGTGGAGAATTTCTGTATTGCACTCTCTTCAAAACTACAAAACTAGTCTATTGAGCGTAAACCATGTTTACTGGGCACTTCAAAGTAATTAATAATTATTGTATCGAGGAGCATATTATAAGAGGAACACGAACTAATAAGTGCTGTCACTGAGACTATACTCTGTTCAGGGAAAGGTGAGACGATGTAAACAAACCTGCGCGTGCGAGAGTTAGCTAGACCGATTCACATTAGAACTACTGAAATAATATTATTATTATCTGCATTACGTGATTCCAGTCTGACCTCGAATGAATATATTGTGAACTGGAATTGGGCAGAAAATTTATCGAAAACAGCTGTGAATCATCGCTTCTATACGCACACAAATGCAATCAGCTTGTTTTGACCGTCTCACGATTCCGTGAACAGACACAAGGTCTATGTTACAGCACTGGTTGTGGAGCTATAATTGAATGGAGCTAGCTATTCATCAAAATAAGCATTATTTGACATATTATCTATAACAATTAGTTCCATATTTTTTCAAATCCAATTCAAAAATATCAATATTGCAAGCAGAATTGAACGAATGAA
This sequence comes from Laodelphax striatellus, assembly GCA_017141395.1. NCBI lineage: Eukaryota > Metazoa > Arthropoda > Insecta > Hemiptera > Delphacidae > Laodelphax > Laodelphax striatellus. The sequence goes on from CM029532.1 coordinate 30,064,824, forward strand.
GAAATCATTGGAAATTATGAAGGAATTTCTCTGGAAAAAGCACAAACTTTCTCGTAGAAAATGAAAAAGAATCTCAATGCCGTATTGAGCTGTAGGAATTTTCAGCTTATAATTAGAGAAATAGCAAGTTGCTAACACTCAAGAATCTTTCAATTATCCATTAAACCTTTTAAAAACTGAAAACAAGTTCGAAACAAACATCGATCATAATAATATTATACATCTATACACCAATTAAAAAAGCCTAAATTATTACCAGAACTGTTGTAAATTTGATACTTGGCAAGACTATTCAGCACTAAGAATGGAACTGAATCCTCACAATGAAGTGGAATTTATTTTCACCATAGATAACATTACAGAATTCAGTGCATCCAGCAATGTTCAAATTGATTTTTATGGCCGTGGATGTGCCAGTTTTAATTTTACCAGAGACAATCTGTAATAATTTATCAATTATCAAGCCATTTGTGATAATCATTTTCAAGGTTATTTTCCTGGTTTTAAAAGATCTCAAATTGTGAGAATGAACAATCATTGAAATAATCATAATATTATGACACCAGGCAAGTCAAAACTGAGACCTAAACAACCTACAACTTAATCATCGTAATACGAGTACGTTTGCAAGTGAATTTTCAAGCACTTGAGTTGATTTGTGATGAATTCTCAAATTACTATTCTCATTTATAGCACGATCCATTTAACTTGTCAGAAATCAGCTGATCGGTAATAATTAAACAGTGATTTCGACACAATAATCAAAAGGCTTAAAAGTCTTAAAGACCTTTGAAGTCTTTAAAATACCTTTTTGAAGAATACCTTTCAAAGAATAAATTTTTGAAAGACCTTTTCAATAATCTGCGAGATTCAGCATTTGTAGGTATACTAGTGATGTTCTCCTAAATACTCAAAATTATAGAATATAAGACTATAAAATAGATTATTATTTGATTGAACGTTAAGTAGATTGTGGATTGAAAATATAACAGTCCTTCTGATTCGTCAATCAGAAGACTGAATAACTTCTCAAATGACAATTCTTCCATAATATTATGTTACACCGAACAGTATTGGAATGTATAATTAATAATTTTCTTCAATAAGAATTATTACTCTAATCTTTATCTTACTATATTATCACATTAATTTTGTGCTTCATTTTGGTATGCTTTTAGTTATATTGTACCCAGAACCAAATTTACTATGTAATCTGACTGTATATCTCTGTTGATGTAGATTCAAATTCAATAAATACTGCCATTCAATGAATCCTCACAATGAAGTGGAATTTATTTTCACCATAGATAACATTACAGAATTCAGTGCATCCAGCAATGTTCAAATTGATTTGAACGAAAGGATAAAATTGATACTTTCTTGAATAGAGTTAGAAAAGGTGTGGAAGATTACAACAGTTGCTTCAGTATCTTAGAACGTGTTATTTTATCAATTGAAGTAATCAGCGTGTTAAAGAAGGAAGACACTTGCCATGGCAATGAGACAGGACGAGTCTGGAGAGCGCGCGCGGTGTTGGTGGGTGAGCGTCAACGGCGAGAGAAGAAAGTGTCTGGTGTTGGCGGGGGAGCGTGAGTGTCAACGAAGAGAGTTGCTGCGATGTGGATCGCGATGTGAGCGCGGACCGACTGACGAGAGACGACTGATGCTGCCTGAGGGATGCTGCGAGGGAGGACCATCGATCTGAAAGGCGCCGCGCCGCGTAGCGCAGCGACCGACGCACAACGGCCCCGAGCAACACGTGGCCAAAACGCGCCGCTCCGCGCTACTACGCGCACCCCTCCTCACCGCGCACCACTCATTCATTAACACATGCATTTCGACAATTCTCCTGCTAATTAATTATTGTACCAGTCAAGCACCGCTGCATAGAAATGTGTAAGCCACAAAATACGCTCTGCATTACCTTTTTATGATGCACTCGACAAAGCGAGCACTTCATCAAACATTTATGCGGCCGCCGCCTCCAACCGCCAACAACACATTGTTTTTCAATTTAACATATTGTCGTTAACGGTAGCATGTTTTGTACCCATTATAAGGATGTTTTCGAAGCTCTGTCTGGAATTGATCAGAGGTTAATGAGAAGTTGTACTTCTAGTATCAGTATTGATAGACCAGCCACAGATAAATAAAAATTTATTCTCTTCCTAAACGAAATAAAGTATATAAAGTATCCAGTGAGGATAGATGAGTAGATGGAAAAATGAATAAATTATATGCTCTCCCCAACGATTGATCCTATCAATTAGTAAGAGTTTTTCTCAATTTGAGATTGCGACAACATTCTTGTGGGTCTACTTGCATCAAAGTCTACTATCTGCTTTTTCAAACCGTTCAATCTGTTCAAGGAAATTTAAAAATAAATGTTTTGGTCAAGAATTATGAACATTGATACATTGGATGATCACACTGAATATTTCGGCTTGTTTTTACATTTAGATTTCAAAAATATTCTGATGTTTACATTACAATAGAGATGCGAACAACTTCGAGATGAAGGTGAGCTTTCTAGCTTTTGAAAATAATCTTTTAGCTTATTTCAAGCTTTTTCAAGCTTCCTAGCTAATAGAAATACTGTACATCCATTCTGATTCCAGTTCAACTACTTATAAACTACAGAACAAACAAACAGGTATATGTTGTTGAAGTAATGTTAGGTAGCAATATACATTATCTCTAGTGTTGCGACGCGAATTGAACTAACAATTGAATTTCAAAGAATATACTTTTTGAAATAAGGAATTTGTGTAAATTATGTATTTCAAAAAACATAAAACTCGGTCTGTGGCTTGCTAGTAAAATATTCATTTCTGACTCGTGGAATGCAATTTTCAATAATTCACGAATGGATCATCAATTTACTTCGTGTCCTTTTAATAGTTAATTTTCTCAATAATATTAATGTGTATTGTCACTAAATGTCATTTGTTCATTAATTTTAATAAAAAATTATTAATTAAAATGGGATTTACAAGCCTCTGAACATTTAAATGGTGATAGAGTATACCAACTCTACATGATTTTAGAAATGATTTTTGAAACACAAACAAGATACCAAACTAGTATTATGATTTTTGTAATCATGTACAAGCATTCAACTGTGGGAAATACTTTAGAAGAAAATTTAAATAACTCGTTTCAAACAATTCTGAAAATGTGTTCTTGAAAACCAGAAGCAACTGAGGTTTGAGGAACGGAATTCCTGGTGGAGTGAATCCGACCATGGCTCTCATCTGAACGGAGATTTTCTGGCGAAAAGCTATGAAGAATATACACAAAGTGAATTCCACAAGAGGCTCAAGGGAAACATGCAAACTGTTATCTTCTTATTCGTCCAGAGCAAAACCGCATGACTCGTGACTTATTAAAGGGACTATTGCAGCTATGTCGAGAATGGAGGGACATTTGAACACTATTTATGAAATACTGCTTGCAATCTCCGAGTTATGTAGTTAATTTACTTAATGGTAAAGTGCTTGGGGGAAGTTGATTGCAAGCTCTTATTTGGATTAAGAAAAAAATTATAGTAATATTGTTATTGCTTCCTTCTCTTTAGGCAATATTCTTTTTTCAATTTCAACTATTACTTGACGGGTTGGGGGTCTTCGCTGTTTTGAACATTGGGTGGACAAGCGAAAACAGCCAAGTCGGACTTTCGCTGGATTTTTCTTGAATGGTCACGGCGGGTTGGGGGTCTTCGGTGGATTGAACATTGGGTGTAGAAGCGAGCGCAGCCAAGTCGGACTTTCGCTGGATTTTTCTGGAATGGTCACTGGCTACAACGTGTTTTCGGTGGAGTTCCCCCGCTTACCACCCACTCATAGCCGACCAGACCTTGTCGAAGTTGACCGACGAAGAAGCCGGCAAATTATGAAGTGGGTGAAAAAAGTGGGCCAGAAATGAAGTTCATGAAACAATTATTAAGTTAATCAGCTGCGTCTCATAAGCATTGTAAAGTACAGGCTGAGGTGACGGATCTGCAATTGTAATACTTTATTTATTCCATGTAATTTTGTCCGTCCTATTAGCTACAATGGCTTGAAAAAAGTACAACTTGATGAACGAACTCTCGTTATATTCAAATTCAACCTTCAAACTGTTGACATAATTGTTGTAATCCCTAAATATTTTAGTTTTATGTTCAGTGAAATTTTCAATTTCAAAGTCAGTGGTTTCAAACATTTTCAAAAATTTTTTCAATAAATCATTCATATTTTTCATAGCTGCTTAGAGCAAGCTATATGGAAAACAAGTTAAATGTACCACAACTCAGTTGTCATTGACAGGTAGCGTAAATAAGTATTGATTCATCTCAGTTATCAATTATCAATTCATAGATATTAGTTTGTGATACGCTTTGTTCAAAATTCAAATACATTGATATTCGATTCTGAAAATAATATTAGCATAGAATATATTTGAAAAATATGTTTGTAGGTCAGCCTTGAATCTTTCAAATTCCCCACTGTTTTCAAAACATCAAAGATGTGTTCACATTTCTTCAAACTTTGAAAAAAATTAACAGAAAGATTCGTACATAACATAAATAATAATAATATATAATGCTATAAAATGAATAGCTGAACATCTGTATCCTCAGTTTAGCCACTTTGTTATTCTTCAGGTTATTCTACAATTACATTCTTCTCAGAAATTGACATTAGCAAGAACTCTGAAAAATGTTATCGCCGACTATAATAGTTTCTGGTGACAGGTATATTGTAGAGGTGTATATTAATAGCTCATTCGTTCAAAAATAATTTTGCTACCTGACATCTGCAGACTACATTTAATGAATCCTAGAAGAGGAAATGACTCTCGTCCATATCAGGTAGAATCCCAAAATACATTGAAATTCCAACCCTCCAACCTATCCCGCGAATAGAGAGAGATTCAGATTTATTACTTTATTCATGTAGATAACAAATATGACGCCTTAAATTCTAGATTATAATAGTAGATTTATACAACTAATTATTCGTCGAATGTACATAAGTTTATAAATTATGCAATGTGAAGATGTAAAGGAAAAAGATACTGATGTTATACTAATTGTGAGTTATCTACATGAAAAGGCGAAGTTTGGACATATTATGTATGTCCATTCTTGGAAAAAGAGATTTACAGAGAAATCCTTTTCATCAACACTTGACCTTAGTAGAATAAAATATAAATTTTACATATTTTGACTGGAATAAAAGATTTAAATTAGCCTTAAGACTAGAGAAGTACTAATGAAACAATAAAACGATGATATGAAATAAATAAAACAAGTAATTGAAAAATAAATAATTTCAAATGGAAATCGAAGGAATAGCTGAAAAAAATAATTAATCATTAATTGATTGTGATAGAAGATGACATGTCTGATGGTAATGATATTATGATGACAATGAGTGGTCAAAATAATGTTATAATATGATAGTAATAGAAAAACTCTACATTCGTCAATATTGACTTAGTTAAAAATAATGCCGATAGGGAAACATGATACAATACAGTATATAAACATTATGGACGTTAATTAAGATTAGAATTGGACATTATTCTAGAGATAATTTGGAGTTGGATACTAGTGAATACCTAAAATAATAATGATTTGAATTATGAGTAAATTACAATGAGTATGAGGTGAAAGATGACTGGCATGCAGAGATGCAGTGCTTTAGGGTTGGTCAGGCTCAGTAATCTTATCAAGTTGATATTTTCCCAATTTTAGAATGAAGCTCGCTCGACTTAGAGAGAGTGAGAAAGTGTAATATGAAAGTATAATAAGTATACAAATAATTATTCGACAAATGTTTATAATCTTATAAATTTCTCCCTCCAGTTTTATCATTCTGATGTGCTGGAATGTATTTTCTCAATAAGTTTAATTTTTTTTGTTTCTTAATATTATTTTGTATAATTATTGTGTATGTTTATTATTTTGTTGCTTTTCTAAAATGTATGTGTATTTTTGTATTGAGAATAAAAATTCAATTCAAATTATTCAATGAAAAGATGTAAAGCAGTAAAGCAGAAAGATACTGATGATCTTGATCTGATGATACTGATAATTGTGATTTATCTAGATGAAATGGCGAAGTATGTCAATTAAAAGATATCCTTTTCATCAACACTTGACCTTGGTAGAATAAAATATAGAATTTACAATTTTTTTTTAGATAAAAAAATTATCTTGTCTGAACTAAAAAATTATGGAACCTTAAAAGACAAAATAAGTACTAATAAAACAATAAAAACAAATATATTAAATAAAAAAAACTTGATGTGAATCGGAGGAATAGCTGAAAAATAATAATTTCTTAATTGATTATGATGGAAGATCAGATGTTATTTAGAAATGGGAGTGAATAGAATAATTATTATACGGTAGTATTGATTGTTAATGTTTAAACATGTGTAATGGTAAGGATATCATGATGTCGATAAGTTGTTAATATAATAATCCTATTATATTAAGCGAGCAATTTCTGTATGTTTATATGTATACTCGCACTTCGTGCTCGGCAGGGGGCTTCGCCCCCCTGCACCCCCCTGGGGGCTTCGCCCCCCTATGGTCTCCTGGGGGACTTTTCAAATTTTTGAATTTGGGTTCCAAAAAAGTTATTCCAAAGAAGTTATTTGATTTGGGCATGTAAAGATTTGTACAAATATGAGAAATACAGGAGTCTGATAATTAGCCAAATTCGACATGTCCCCCCACTTCCACCTCTAAATATTTTTTTGGGTGTAGGTGTTATTTTTATCAGCTTTTCAGGCCCAAGGAATATTATTCAGACATCGAAAACTTCACTTCTATGTCAGGGACCATAGAAAATGTACCCCAAACATTTTTCGAAAAATTGGCAAAAATGACCAAAATATACAATTGCGCCCCCTGATCCCCCTTGCTGACCTGGTACAAATTTTATTATTGGAATCGAAGCATATCGAGATGCTAAACAAAAAAGGTCCTTTTCACTTTTGCTCCAAATAGTCAAATAGAAAAGTTGAAAAAATTGAGGGGGGCTTGTTGCCCCCCTGACAAAAAAATGTCATAGTTTTGGAGTTTTCTCAATGATTTTGGGTACTCATGAGAACAAAATAACTGTTCCACCTATGCTGGGAGTGGCTTAAAATGTATTTCAGTGGGTACAATTTTTTGAAAAATTGGTAAAAATGGTCAAAATAAAAATTGCCCCCCTTAGTCCCCCTCGCTGACCCGGTACAAATTTTATTATTGATATCGGAGCATATCAAGGTGCTGAACAAAAAAGGTCCTTTTCACTTTTGCTCTAAATAGTCAAATAGAAAAGTTGAAAAAATTGAGGGGGACCTGGTGCCCCCCTGATGAGAAATATTAATAGTTTTGGAGTTTTCTCAATGTTTTTGGGTACTCATGAGAACAAAATAATTGTTCCACCTATGCTGGGAGTGGCTTAAAATGTATTTCAGTGGGTACAATTTTTTGAAAAATTGGTAAAAATGGTCAAAATAAAAATTGCCCCCCTTAGTCCCCCTCGCTGACCCGGTACAAATTTTATTATTGATATCGGAGCATATCAAGGTGCTGAACAAAAAAGGTCCTTTTCACTTTTGCTCTAAATAGTCAAATAGAAAAGTTGAAAAAATTGAGGGGGACCTGGTACCCCCCTGATGAGAAATATTAATAGTTTTGGAGTTTTCTCAATGTTTTTGGGTACTCATGAGAACAAAATAATCGTTTCCACTGTTCCACCTGAGCTGGGAGTGGCTTAGAATTTATGTCAGTGGGTACCTCTCAAATGTAATCTTAATAAAGTGGGGGACATTGAAAATTTTCAAATTTGAGTTCCAAAAAATTTATTTGATTTGGGCATATAGCATATGTTTATGAATCGCCTTGATGAGCTGAGTTCAATGATGTATGGCACAATAATACCCGGTATCCAACTAAGAGAAATACAGCCGTCCCAAAATTTGCCAAATTTGACATAGGTCCCCCAGTGCCCCCCTGAATATTTTTTTTGGGCAGATGACATTTTTATGAGGTCTTTGGGTCCAAGGAACAACATTCTAAGCCCGAAAATCGCGCTAAAAAATCTAGAACCATTGAAAATTGACCCATCAAAATCTGGCCAAACCCACAAAAATGGCCAAAAATGGAAATTGCCCCCCCTGGTCCCCCTTGCCGACCCGGTTCGAATTTTATCACATATTCCGATGTTTTTCCACAATCTGAACAAGTTTTTCCTCTATCATTTTGCTGTAAAATGTATATTTGAATTGGCAGAAAAACTTTGGGGGTCCACATCCCCCCTGAGGGGGGGACGTTTTGAAGGTTTTGGAGTTTTCCCCGTACCTACTCTTGGCCCTCTATCTGATGGTGACCCCAGTTTTTCTCTGCAATCAGCAGTTTTGGCTGTGAATTTTTGGAAAAAACAATTTGGGAAAAAAAATTTTCAAATGCCCCCCTTGGGCCCCCTAGTGAACCCGGTCAAAATTTTATTATTGAAATCGAGGTATCTCCGGGTGCTAAACAAAAAAGTTCCTCATGACTTTGCTGTGCGATGAGCGATTAGCTTTGCAGAAAATCTTTGGGGGGCCTAAACCCCCCTTAGGGGGGGAATTTTTCAAAGTTTTGGAGTTTTCCCTGTACCTACTCCCGGCCCCCTATCTAATGGTGACCCCAGTTTTTCTCTCAGATCAGCGGTTTTGGCTGTGAGTTTTTGTCAGTGAGTGAGTGAGTGTGTCACTGGCCGTTGTAAGTTTACTATATAAGGACTCGCACTTCGTGCTCGGCAGGGGGCTTCGCCCCCCTGCACCCCCTGGGGGCTTCGCCCCCCCATGATCTCCTGGGGAACTTTTCAAATTTTTGATTTTGGGTTCCAAAAAAGTTATTCCAGAGAAGTTATTTGATTTGGGCATGTAACATGATACCCAGTATACAAATATATGAGAAATACAGGAGTCATAATCAGCCAAATTTGACATGTCCCCCCCACTTCCACCTCTGAAACTTTTTTTGGGTGTTGGTGTTATTTTTATCTGCTTTTGAGGCCCAAGGAACATTATTCAGACATTGAAAACTTCACTTCTATGTCAGGAACCATAGAAAATAGACCCAATCATTTTTTTGAAAAATTGGCAAAAATGACCAAGAAATACAATTGCGCCCCCTGATCCTCCTTGCTGACCTGGTACAAATTTTATTATTGGAATTGAAGCATATCGAGGTGCTAAACAAAAAAGGTCCTATACACTTTTGCTCTAAATAGTGAAATGGAAAAGTTGAAAAAATTGAGGGGGGCTTGTTGCCCCCCTGACAAAAAAATGTCATGGTTTTGGAGTTTTCTCAATGATTTTGGGTACTCATGAGAACAAAATAATTGTTCCACCTATGCTGGGAGTGGCGTATAATGTATTTCAGTGGGAACCTCTCCACTGTGATCTTCATAAAGTGGGGGAATTTGAAAATTTTCAAATTTGAGTTCCAAATAATTTATTTGATTTGGGCATGTAGCATATGTTTCTGAATTGCCTTGATGAGCTGAGTTCAATGATGTATGGCACAATAATACCCGGTATCCAAATAAGAGAAATACAGCCGTCCCAAAATTTGCCAAATTTGACATATGTCCCCCGGTGCCCCCCTGAATATTTTTTTTGGGCAGATGACATTTTTATGAGGTCTTTGGGTCCAAGGAACAACATTCTGAGCCCAAAAACTGCGCTAAAATATCAAGAACCATTGAAAATTGGCCCACCAAAATCTTGCCAAGGCGCCAAAAATGGCCAAAAATGAAAAATGCCCCCCCTGGTCCCCCTTGCTGACCCGGTATGAATTTTATCACATATTTGGATGTTTTTTGTCATTCTGAACAACTTTTACATTTACAATTTTGCTGTAAAATGTGTATTTAGATTAGCAGAAAAACTTTGGGGGGCTACATCCCCCCTGAGGGGGGGACTTTTCAAAGGTTTTGGAGTTTTTCCTGTACCTACTCTGGGCCCTCTATCTGATGGTGGACTCAGTTTTTCTCTTTAATCAGCGGTTTTGGCTGCGAATTTTTGTCAGATGCCGAACAATGAAAAATGCCCCCCCTGGGCCCCCCCATGAACCCGGTTAGAATTTTATAACTGAAATCGGGGTATCTCTGGGTGCTGAACAAAAAATTTCATTGTGCCCTAGCTGTGCGATGAGCGGTTAGCTCTGCAGAAAATCTTTGGGGGGCATGAACCCCCCTGAGGGGGGGACTTTTTCAAAGTTTTGGAGTTTTCCCTGTACCTACTCTTGGCCCCCTATCTAATGGTGAGCTCAGCTTTTCTCTCCGATCAGCCGTTTTGGCTGTGAGTTTTTGTCAGTGAGTGAGTGTGTCACTGGCCTTCATAAGTTTACTATAATAAGACTCGCACTTCGTGCTCGGCAGGGGGCTTCGCCCCCCTGCACCCCCCTGGGGGCTTCGCCCCCCATGATCTCCTGGGGAGCTTTTCAAATTTTTGAATTTGGGTTCCAAAAAAGTTATTCCAAAGAAGTTATTTGATTTGGGCATGTAGCATAATACCCAGTATACAAATATGAGAAATACAGGAGTCTGATAATTAGCCAAAATAATTTGACATGTCCCCCCACTTCCACCTCTGAATATTTTTTTGGGTGAAGGTGTTTTTTTTATCAGCTTTTCAGGCCCAACAAACATTATTTAGACCTCGAAAACTGCACGTCTATGTCAGGAACCATAGAAAATAGACCCCAAACATTTTTTGAAAAATTGGCAAATATGACCAAAAAATACCATTGGGCCCCCTGATCCCCCTTGCTGACCTCGTACAAATTTTATTATTGAAATCGAAGCAAATTGACGTGCTATACAAAAAAGGTCCTTTACACTTTTGCTCTAAATAGTGAAATGGAAAAGTTGAAAAAATTGAGGGGGGCTTGTTGCCCCCCCTGACAAAAAAATGTCATAGCCTGCGAGTTTTCTCAATGATTTTGGGTACTCATGAGAACAAAATAATCGTTTCCACCTATGCTGGGAGTGGCTTAGAAAGTACTTCAGTGGGTACCTCTCCACTGTGATCTTCATAAAGTGGGGGAATTTGAAAATTTTCAAATTTGAGTTCCAAAAAATTTATTTGATTTGGGCATATAGCATATGTTTCTGAATGGCCTTGATGAGCTGAGTTCAATGATGTATGACACAATAATACCCGGTATCCAAATAAGAGAAATACAGCCGTCCCAAAATTTGCCAAATTTGACATAGGTCCCCCGGTGCCCCCCTGAATATTTTTTTTGGGCAGATGACATTTTTATGAGGTCTTTGGGTCCAAGAAACCACATTCTGAGCCCAAAACCTGCGCAAAAAATCTAGAACCATTGAAAATTGACCCATCAAAATCTGGCCAAACCTGCAAAAATGGCCAAAAATGAAAATTGCCCCCCCTGGTCCCCCTCGCTGACCCGGTTCGAATTTTATCACATATTTTGATGTTTTTCCACAATCTGAACAAGTTTTTCCTCTACCATTTTGCTGTAAAATGTGTATTTGAATTGACAGAAAAACTTTGGGGGGCCACATCCCCCCTGAGGGGGGGACGTTTCGAAGGTTTTGGAGTTTTTCCTGTACCTACTCTCGGCCCTCTATCTGATGGTGACCCCAGTTTTTCTCTGCGATTAGCGGTTTTGGCTGTGAATTTTTTGAAGAAAAAAAATCAAAAAAAAAAAATTTCAAATGCCCCCCTTGGGCCCCCTTGTGAACCCGGTGAAAATTTTATTATTGAAATCGAGGTATCTCCGGGTGCTGAACAAAAAAGTTCCGCATGACTTTGCTGTGCGATGAGCGGTTAGCTTTGCATAAAATCTTTGGGGTTTAAACCCCTTTAGGGGAATTTTTCAAAGTTTTGGAGTTTTCCCTGTACCTACTCTCGGCCCCCTATCTAATGGTGACCCCAGTTTTTCTCTGCAATCAGCGGTTTTGGCTGTGAGTTTTTGTCAGTGAGTGAGTGAGTGAGTGAGTGTGTCACTAGAATTTGTAAGTTGACTATTATATGACCTGCACTGTGTTTGAGGCAGGGGCTTCGCCCCCTGCACTTCTGGGGGCTTCTGCCCCTATGATCTCCTGGGGAACTTAACAAATTTTTGAATTTGGGTTCCAAAAGAGTGTTATTCCAAAGAAGTTATTTGATTTGGGCATGTAGCATAATTCCCGGTATACAAGTATGAGAAATACAGGAGTCTGATAATTAGCCAAATTTTGCATGTCCCCCCACTTCCACCTCTGAATATTTCTTTTTGGCAGATGACAATTGTATGAGGTCTCTAGATCCAAAACCAACATTCCGACCTCAAAAACTGCGCTACAATATCAAGAACCATTGAAAATAGACCCTAAATAAATTTCCAAAAATTGGCAAAAATGACCAAAAAATACAATTGCGCCCCCTGATCCCCCTTGCTGACCTGGTACAAATTTTATTATTGAAATCAAAGCATATCGAGGTGCTAAACAAAAAAGGCTCTATACACTTTTGCTCTAAATAGTGAAATGGAAAAGTTGAAAAAATTGAGGGGAGCTTGTTGCCCCCCTGACAAAAAAATGTCATAGTTTTGGAGTTTTCTCAATGATTTTGGGTACTCATGAGAACAAAATAATTGTTCCACCTATGCTGGGAGTGGCTTAGAATGTACTTCAGTGGGTACCTCTCCACTGTGATCTTCATAAAGTGGGGGAATTTGAAAATTTTCAAATTTGAGGTCCAAAAATTTATTTGATTTGGGCATATAGCATATGTTTCTGAATCGCCTTGATGAGCTGAGTTCAATGATGTATGGCACAATAATACCCGGTATCCAAATAAGAGAAATACAGCCGTCCCAAAATTTGCCAAATTTGACATAGGTCCCCCGGTGCCCCCCTGAATATTTTTTTTGGGCAGATGACATTTTTATGAGGTCTTTGGGTCCAAGAAACAACATTCTGAGCCCAAAAACTGCGCTAAAATATCAAGAACCATTGAAAATTGGCCCACCAAAATCTTGCCAAGGTGCCAAAAATGGCCAAAAATGAAAAATGCCCCCCCTGGTCCCCCTTGCTGACCCGGTATGAATTTTATCACATATTTGGATGTTTTTTGTCATTCTGAACAACTTTTACGGTTACAATTTTGCTGTAAAATGTGTATTTAAATTAGCAGAAAAACTTTGGGGGGCTACATCCCCCCTGAGGGGGGGACTTTTCAAAGGTTTTGGAGTTTTTCCTGTACCTACTCTGGGCCCTCTATCTGATGGTGGACTCAGTTTTTCTCTTTAATCAGCGGTTTTGGCTGTGAATTTTTGTCAGATGCCGAGCAATGAAAAATGCCCCCCCTGGGCCCCCCCATGAACCCGGTTAGAATTTTATAACTGAAATCGGGGTATCTCTGGGTGCTGAACAAAAAAGTTCATTGTGGCCTAGCTGTGCGATGAGCGGTTAGCTCTGCAGAAAATCTTTGGGGGGCCTGAACCCCCCTGAGGGGGGGACTTTTTCAAAGTTTTGGAGTTTTCCCTGTACCTACTCTTGGCCCCCTATCTAATGGTGAGCTCAGTTTTTCTCTCCGATCAGCCTGGTTGGAGATTTTCTACCTTAGAAGAATTCAGTGTAAGTAATTCAATGGGTTTCATGGGCTTTGCCCCCTTCACCCCCCTGGGGCTTTGCCACTCCATGATCTCCTAGGGGACTTTTCTAATTTCCAAATTTGGGTTCCAGAAAAGTTATTTGATTTGGTCATGTAGCATAATACCTGGTATCCAAATGAGAGAAATACAAAGAGTCTAAAAATTAGCTACATTTGACATGTCCCCCGGTTCCACCTCTGAATATTTTTTTTGGGGGCAGGTATCTTTTATATTAGGTTTTCAGGCCCAAGGAACATTATTCAGACCTCAAAAACTGCACTACTATATCACAAACCATTGAAAATAGACCCCAAACATTTTTTGAGATATTGGCAAAAATGACCAAAAAATACAATTGCACCCCATGATCCCCATTGCTGACCCAGTACAAATTTCATCATAGAAATCAAAGCATATCGAGGTGCTCAACAAAAAAAGTCCTTTTCACTTTTGCTCTAAATGGTCAAATAGAAAAGTTGAAAAAATTGAGGGGGACCTGGTGCCCCCATGATGGGAAACTTTAATTGTTTTGGAGTTTTCTCAAAGGTTTTGGGTACTCAGCAGAACAAAATAATTATTATTTCCACTGTTCCACCTATGCTGGGAGAGGCTTAGAATTTATGTCAGTGGGTACCTCTCCACTGTGATCTTCATGAAGTGGGGGAATTTGAAAATTTTAAAATTTGAGATCCATAAAATTTATTTGATTTGGGCATGTAGCATACGTTTCTGAATCGCCTTGATGAGCTGCATTCAATGATGTATGGCACAATAATACCCGGTATCCAAATAAGAAAAATACAGCAGTCCCAAAATTTGCCAAATTTGACATTATGTCCCCCAATGCCCCCCTGAATATTTTTTTTTGGCAGATGACAATTGTATGAGGTCTCTGGGTCCAAAAACAACATTCCAATTCCAAAAACTGCACTACAATATCAAGAACCATTGAAAATAGACCCTAAATAAATTTCCAAAAATTGGCAAAAATGACCAAAAAATACAATTGCGCCCCCTGACCCCCCTTGCTGACCTGGTACAAATTTTATTTTTGAAATCGAAGCATATCGACGTGCTTAACAAAAAAGGTCCTTTTCACTTTTGCTCCAAATAGTCAAATAGAAAGGTTGAAAAAATTGAGGGGGGCTTGTTGCCCCCCAGACAAAAAAATGTCATAGTTTTGGAGTTTTCTCAATGATTTTGGGTACTCATGAGAACAAAATAATTGTTCCACCTATGCTGGGAGTGGCTTAGAATGTACTTCAGTGGGTACCTCTCCACTGTGATCTTCATAAAGTGGGGGAATTTGAAAATTTTCAAATTTGAGTTCCAAATAATTTATTTGATTTGGACATGTAGCATATGTTTCTGAATTGCCTTGATGAGCTGAGTTCAATGATGTATGGCACAATAATACCCGGTATCCAAATAAGAGAAATACAGCCGTCCCAAAATTTGCCAAATTTGACATATGTCCCCCGGTGCCCCCCTGAATATTTTTTTTGGGCAGATGACATTTTTATGAGGTCTTTGGGTCCAAGGAACAACATTCTAAACCCAAAAACTGCGCTAAAATATCAAGAACCATTGAAAATTGGCCCACCAAAATCTTGCCAAGGCGCCAAAAATGGCCAAAAATGAAAAATGCCCCCCCTGGTCCCCCTTGCCGACCCGGTTCGAATTTTATCACATATTTCGATGTTTTTCCACAATCTGAACAAGTTTTTCCTCTACCATTTTGCTGTAAAATGTGTATTTGAATTGGCAGAAAAACTTTGGGGGGCCACATCCCCCCTGAGGGGGGGACTTTTCAAAGGTTTTGGAGTTTTCCCTGTACCTAATCTCGGCCCTCTATCTGATGGTGACCCCAGTTTTTCTCTGCGATTAGCGGTTTTGGCTGTGAATTTTTTGAAGAAAAAAATTAAAAAAAAATTTTTGATTGCCCCCCTTGGGCCCCCTCGTGAACCCGGTTGAAATTTTATTATTGAAATCGGGGTATCTCCGGGTGCTGAACAAAAAAGTTCCCCATGACTTTGCTGTGCGATAAGTGGTTAGCTTTGCAGAAAATCTTTGGGGGGCCTGAACCCCCCTGAGGGGGGGACTTTTTTGAAGTTTTGGAGTTTTCCCTGTACCTACTCTGGGCCCCCTTCCTAATGGTGACCCCAGTTTTTCTCTCAGATACGCGGTTTTGGCTGTGAGTTTTTGTCAGTGAGTGAGTGAGTGAGTTGTCACTAGAATTTGTAAGTTTACAGGAGTCTAAAATTTAGCCAAATTTGACATGTCCCCCAGTTCCACCTCTGATTATTTTTTGGGGGGCAGGTGTCATTTTTATCGGCTTTTCAGGCCTAAGGAACATTATTCAGACCTGGTACACATTCAATTTTTGAAATCAAAGCATATTGAGGTGCTGAACAAAAAAGGTCCTCTTCACTTTTGCTCTAAATAGTCAAATAGAAAAGTTGAAAAAATTGAGGGGGACCTGATGCCCCCCTGATGGGAAAATTTTATAGTTTTGGAGTTTCCTCAATAGTTATGGGTACTCATGAGAACAAAATAATTGTTTGTTCACTGATATTGTTCACTTCAATATCAAGAACCATTGAAAATAGACCCTAAATAAATTTCCAAAAATTGGCAAAAATGACCAAAAAATACAATTGCGCCCCCTGATCCCCCTTGCTGACCTGGTATAAATTTTATCATAGAAATCGAAGCATGTTGAGGTGCTTAACAAAAAAGGTCCTTTTCACTTTTGCTCTAAATAGTGAAGTGGAAAAGTTGGAAAATTTAAGGGGGGCTTGTTGCCCCCCTGACAAAAAAATGTCATAGTTTTGGAGTTTTTTCAATGATTTTGGGTACTCATGAGAACAAAATAATTGATCCACCTATACTGGGAGTGGGTTAAAAATGTATTTCAGTGGGTACCTCTCCACTGTGATCTTCATAAAGTGGGGGAATTTGAAAATTTCCAAATTTGAGTTCCAAGAAATTTATTTGATTTGGGCATATAGCATATGTTTCTGAATCGCCTTGATGAGCTGAGTTCAATGATGTATGGCACAATAATACCCGGTATACAAATAAGAGTAATACAGCCGTCCCAAAATTTGCCAAATTTGACATATGTCCCCCGGTGCCCCCCTGAATATTTTTTTTGGGCAGATGACATTTTTATGAGGTCTTTGGGTCCAAGGAACAACATTCTAAGCCCGAAACCTGCGCTAAAAAATCTAGAATCATTAAAAATTGACCCATCAAAATCTGGCTAAACCCGCAAAAATGGCCAAAAATGGAAATTGCCCCCCCCTGGTTCCCCTTGCCGACCCGGTTTGAATTTTATCACATATTTCAATGTTTTTCCACAATCTGAACAAGTTTTTCCTCTACCATTTTGCTGTAAAATGTGTATTTGAATTGGCAGAAAAACTTTGGGGGGCCACATCCCCCCTGAGGGGGGGACTTTTCGAAGGTTTTGGAGTTTTCCCTGTACCTACTCTCGGCCCTCTATCTGATGGTGACCCCAGTTTTTCTCTGCGATCAGCGGTTTTGGCTGTGAATTTTTTGAAGAAAAAAAATAAAAAAAAAAATTTCAAATGCCCCCCTTGGGCCCCCTTGTGAACCCGGTTAGAATTTTATTATTGAAATCGGGGTATCTCCGGGTGCTGAACAAAAAAGTTCCCCATGACTTTGCTGTGCGATAAGCGGTTAGCTTTACAGAAAATCTTTGGGGGGCCTGAACCCCCCTGAGGGGGGGACTTTTCCAAAGTTTCGGAGTTTTCCCTGTACCTACTCTCGGCCCCCTTTCTAATGGTGACCCCAGTTTTTCTCTCCGATCAGCGGTTTAGGCTGGGAGTTTTTGTCAATCAGTGAGTGAGTGAGTGTGTCACTAGAATCTATAAGTTTACTATATAAAGACTCGCACTGTGTTGAGGGGGCTTCGCCCCTGCACTTCCTGGGCCCCATTATCTCGTTAATGTAAATTTTCTTGTGTTGGAAATTTTTTAGGTTAGTAATTTTTCTGGTTAGAGATTTTCTAGGTTAGAAGAATTCAGTGTAAGTAATTCAATGGGTTTCATGGGCTTCGCCCCCTTCACCACCCTGGGGGCTTCACCACTCCATGATCTCCTAGGGGACTTTTCAAATTTCCAAATTTGGGTTTCAGAAAAGTTATTTGATTTAAGTCAGTTTATTTCATAAACTGCACTATGATATCAGGAACCATTGAAAATAAACCCTAAATAAACTTCTCAAAATTGGCAAAAATGACCAAAAAATACAATTGCGCCCCCTGATCCCCCTTGCTCACCTGGTACAAATTTTATTATTGAAATCAAAGCATATCAAGGTGCTAAACAAAAAAGGTCCTTCACACTTTTGCTCTAAATAGTGAAATGGAAAAGTTGAAGAAATTGGGGGGGGGGCTTGTTGCCCCCCTGACAAAAAAATGTCATAGTTTTGGAGTTTTCTCCATGATTTTGGGTACTCATGAGAACAAAATAATCGTTTCCACTTGTGCTGGGAGTGGCTTAGAATGTACTTTAGTGGGTACCTCTCCACTGTGATCTTCATAAAGTGGGGGAATTTGAAAATTTTCAAATTTCAGTTCCAAAAAAATTATTCGATTTGGGCATATAGCATATGTTTCTGAATGGCCTTGATGAGCTGAGTTCAATGATGTATGGCACAATAATACCCGGTATCCAAATAAGAGAAATACAGCCGTCCCAAAATTTGCCAAATTTGACATATGTCCCCTGGTGCCCCCCTGAATATTGTTTTTGGGCAGATGACATTTTTATGAGGTCTTTGGGTGCAAGGAAAAACATCCTGAGCCCAAAAACTGCGCTAAAAAATCTAGAACCATTGAAAATTGACCCATCAAAATCTGGCCAAAACGGCAAAAATGGCCAAAAATGAAAATAGCCCCCCCTGGTCCCCCTTGCAGAGACGGTTCAAATTTTATCACATATTTCGATGTTTTTCCACAATCTGAACAAGTTTTTCCTCTACCATTTTGCTGTAAAATGTGTATTTGAATTGGCAGAAAAACTTTGGGGGGCCACATCCCCCCTGAGGGGGGGACTTTTTCAAAGTTTTGGAGTTTTTCCTGTACCTACTCTCGGCCCTGTATCTAAAGGTGACCCCAGTTTTTCTCTGCAATCAGTGGTTTTGGCTGTGAATTTTTTGAAGAAAAAATTGAGAAAAAAAATTTTCAAATGCCCCCCTTGGGCCCCCTTGTGAATCCGGTTGTAATTTTATTATTGAAATCGGGGTATCTCTGGGTGCTGAACAAAAAAGTTCCCCATGACATGGCTGTGCGATAAGTGGTTAGCTTTGCAGAAAATCTTTGGGGGGCCTGAACCCCCCTGAGGGGGGGACTTTTTCAAAGTTTTGGAGTTTTCCCTGTACCTACTCTCGGCCCCCTATCGAATGATAACCCCAGTTTTTCTCTGCGATCAGCAGTTTTGGCTGTGAGTTTTTGTCAGTCAGTCAGTCAGTGAGTGTGTCACTAGAATTTGTAAGTTTACTATATTATGACTCGCACTTCGTGCTCGGCAGGGGGCTTCGCCCCCCTGCACCCCCCTGGGGGCTTCGCCCCCCTTTGATCTCCTGGGAAACTTTACAAATTTTTGAATTTGGGTTCCAAAAAAGTTATTCCAAAGTAGTTATTTGATTTGGGCATGTAGCATAATACCCAGTATACAAATATGAGAAATACAGGAGTCTGATAATTAGCCAAATTTGACATGTCCCCCCACTTCCACCTCTGAATATTTTTTTGGGTGTAGATGTAATTTTTATCAGCTTTCAGGCCCAAGGAACATTAATCAGACCTCGAAAACTGCACTTGTAAGTCAGGAACCATAGAAAATAGACCCCAAACATTTTTTGAAAACTTGGCAAATATGACCAAAATATACAATTGCGCCCCCTGATCCCCCTCGCTGACCTGATACAAATTTTATTATTGAAATCGAAGCATATCGAGATGCTAAACAAAAAAGGTCCTTTTCACTTTTGCTCTGAATAGTCAAATAGAAAAGTTGAAAAAATTGAGGGGGGCTTGTTGCCCCCCTGACAAAAAAAAGTCATAGTTTTGGAGTTTTCTCGATGATTTTGGGTACTCATGAGAAAAAAATAATTGTTCCACCTATGCTGGGAGTGGCTTAAAATGTATTTCAGTGGGTACAATTTTTTGAAAAAATGGTAAAAAATGAAAATTGCCCCCCTTACTCCCCCTCGTTGACCCGGTACAAATGTTATTATTGAAATCGGAGCATATCGAGGTGCTGAACAAAAAAGGTCCTTTTCACTTTTGCTCTAAATAGTCAAATAGGAAAGTTGAAAAAATTGAGGGGGACCTGGTGCCCCCCTGATGAGAAATATTATTAGTTTTGGAGTTTTCTCAATGTTTTTGGGTACTCATGAGAACAAAATAATCGTTTCCACTGTTCCACCTGAGCTGGGAGTGGCTTAGAATTTATGTCAGTGGGTACCTCTCCAATGTAATCTTAATAAAGTGGGGGACTTTGAAAATTTTCAAATTTGAGTTCCAAAAAATTTATTTGATTTGGGCATATAGCATATGTTTTTGAATCGCCTTGATGAGCTGAGTTCAATGATGTATGGCACAATGATACCCGGTATTCAAATAAGAGAAATACAGCCGTACCAAAATTTGCCAAATTTGACATATGTCCCATGGTGCCCCCCTGAATATTTTTTTTGGGCAGATGACATTTTTATGAGGTCTTTTGGTCCAAGAAAAAACATTCTGAGCCCAAAACCTGCGCAAAAAAATCTAGAACCATTGAAAATTGACCCATCAAAATCTGGCCAAACTGGCAAAAATGGCCAAAAATGAAAATTGCCCCCCCTGGTCCCCCTTGCCGACCCGGTTAGAATTTTTTCACTTATTCCGATGTTTTTCCACAATCTGAACAAGTTTTTCCTCTACCATTTTGCTGTGAAATGTGTATTTGAATTGGCAGAAAAACTTTGGGGGGCCACATCCCCCCTGAGGGAGGGACTTTTTGAAGGTTTTGGAGTTTTCCCCGTACCTACTCTTGGCCCTCTATCTGATGGTGACCCCAGATTTCCTCTGCGATCAGCAGTTTTGGCTGTGAATTTTTGAAAAAAACAATTTGTGAAAAAAAATTTCAAATGCCCCCCTTGGGCCCCCTTGTGAACCCGGTCGAAATTTTATTATCGAAATCGAGGTATCTCCGGGTGCTGAACAAAAAAGTTCCTCATGACTTTGCTGTGCGATGAGCGGTTAGCTTTGCAGAAAATCTTTGGGGGGCCTTAACCCCCCTTAGGGGGGAAATTTTCCAAAGTTTTGGAGTTTTCCCTGTACCTACTCTCGGCCCCATATCTAATGGTAACCTCAGGTTTTCTCTCCGATCAGCAGTTTTGGCTGTGAGTTTTTGTCAGTCAGTCAGTGAGTGAGTGAGTGAGTGTGTCACTAGAATCTATAAGTTTACTATATTATGACTCGCACTTCGTGCTCGGCAGGGGGCTTCGCCCCCCTGCACCCCCCCTGGGGGCTTCGCCCCCCTATTATCTCGTGAATGTAAATTTTCTTTTGTTGGAAATTTTTTGGGTTAGTAATTTTTCTGGTTAGAGATTTTAAAGAATTTATGTCAGTGGGTACCTCTCCACTGTGATCTTCATAAAGTGGGGGAATTTGAAAATTTTCAAATTTGAGATCCAAAAAATTTATTTGATTTGGGCATGTAGCATATGTTTCTGAATCGCCTTGATGAGCTGAGTTCAATGATGTATGGCACAATAATACCCGGTATCCAAATGAGAGGAATACAGCAGTCCCAAAATTTGCCAAATTTGACATCATGTCCCCCAATGCCCCCCTGAATATATTTTTTTTTTTGGCAGATGACAATATTATGAGGACTCTGAGTCTAAAAACAACATTCTGACCTCAAAAACTGTACTACAATATCAAAACAATCTAAAATAAACCCTAAATAAATTTCCAAAAATTGGCAAAAATGACCAAAAAATATAATTGCGCCCCCTAATCCCCCTTGCTACCCCGGTACAAATTTTATTATTGAAATCAAAGCATATCGACGTGCTTAACAAAAAAGGTCCTTTTCACTTTTGCTCTAAATAGTCAAATAGAAAAGTTGAAAGAATTGAGGGGGGCTTGTTGCCCCCCTGACAAAAAAATGTCATATTTCTGGAGTTTTCTCAATGATTTTAGGTACTCATGAGGAAAAAATAATTGTTCCACCTGAGCTGGGAGTGGCTTAGAATTTATGTCAGTGGGTACCTCTCCAATGTAATCTTAATAAAGTGGGGGACTTTGAAAATTTTCAAATTTGAGTTCCAAAAAATTTATTTGATTTGGGCATATAGCATATGTTTCTGAATCGCCTTGATGAGCTGAGTTCAATGATGTATGGCACAATGATACCCGGTATCCAAATAAGAGAAATACAGCCGTCCCAAAATTTGCCAAATTTGACATAGGTCCCCTGGTGCCCCCCTGAATATTTTTTTTTGGGCAGATGACATTTTTATGAGGTCTTTGGGTCCAAGAAAAAACATTCTGAGCCCAAAACCTGCGCTAAAAAATCTAGAACCATTGAAAATTGACCCATCAAAATCTGGCCAAACCGGCAAAAATGGCCAAAAATGAAAATTGCCCCCCCTGGTCCCCCTTGCCGACCCGGTTTGAATTTTATCACATATTCCGATGTTTTTCCACAATCTGAACAAGTTTTTCCTCTACCAATTTGCTGTAAAATGTGTATTTCATATGGCAGAAAAACTTTGGGGGGTCACATCCCCCCTGAGGGGGGGACTTTTCGAAGGTTTTGGAGTTTTCCCTGTACCTACTCTCGGCCTTCTATCTGATAGTGACCCCAGTTTTTCTCTGCGATCAGTGGTTTTGGCTGTGAATTTTTTGTATAAAAAAATTGAAAAAAAAATTTCAAAAGCCCCCCTTGGGCCCCCTTGTGAACCCGGTTGAAATTTTATTATTGAAATCGGGGTATCTCCGGAACAAAAGTTCCTCATGACTTTGCTGTGGATAAGCGGTTAGCTTTGCAGAAAATCTTTGGGGCCTGAAACCCCCTGAGGGGGGGACTTTTTCAAAGTTTTGGAGTTTTCCCTGTACCTACTCTTGGCCCCCTATCTAATGGTGAGCCCAGTTTTTCTCTCAGATCAGCGGTATTGGCTGTGAGTTTTTGTCAGTGAGTGAGTGAGTGTGTCACTCTCTTTTGTAAGTTTACTATAGTATAACTCGCACTTCGTGCTCGGCAGGGGGCTTCGCCCCCCTGCACCCCCCTGGGGGCTTCGCCCCCCCATGATCTCTCTGGGGAACTTTTCAAATTTTCGAATTTGGGTTCCAAAAAAGTTATTCCAAAGAAGTTATTTGATTTGGGCATGTAGCATAATACCCAGTCTATACCCAGTCTACCCAGCCTATACAAATATGAGAAATACAGGAGTCTGATAATTATCCAAATTTGACATGTCCCCCCACTTCCACCTCTGAATATTTTTTTGGTTGTAGGTGTTTTTTTAATCAGCTTTTCAGGCACAAGGGAACATTATTTATACCTCGAAAACTGCACTTCTATGTCAGGAACCATAGAAAATAGACCCCAAACATTTTTTGAAAAATTGGCATATATGACCAAAAAATACAATTGCGCCCCCTGATCCCCCTTGCTGACCTGGTACAAATTTCATAATCGAAATCGAAGCATATTGAGGTGCTGAACAAAAAAGGTCCCATACACTTTTGCTCTAAATAGTCAAATAGAAAAGTTGAAAAAATTGAGGGGGACCTGGTGCCCCCTTAATGAAAAAAGTCATAGTTTTGGAGTTTTCTCAATGGTTTTAGGTACTAATGAAAAAAAAATTGTTTTCACTCAAGCTGGGAGTAGCTTAGAATTTATGTCAGTGGGTACCTCTCCACTGTGATCTTCATAAAGTGGGGGAATTTGAAAATTTTCAAATTTGAGTTCCAAAAACATTATTTGATTTGGGCATATAGCATATGTTTCTGAATGGCCTTGATGAGCTGAGCTCAATGATGTATGGCACAATAATACCCGGTATCCAAATAAGAGAAATACAGCCGTCCCAAAATTTGCCAAATTTGACATATGTCCCCCGGTGCCCCCCTGAATATTTTTTTGGGCAGATGACATTTTTATGAGGTCTTTGGGTCCAAGGAACAACATTCTGAGCCCGAAAACTACGCTAGAAAATCTAGAACCATTGAAAATTTACCCATCAAAATCTGGCCAAACCGGCAAAAATGACCAAAAATGAAAATTTCCCCCCCTGGTCCCCCTTGCCAACCCGGTTCGAATTTTATCACATATTTCGATGTTTTTCCACAATCTGAACAAGTTTTTCCTCTACCATTTTGCTGCAAAATGTGTATTTAAATTTTCAGAAAAACTTTGGGGGGCCACATCCCCCCTGAGGGGGGGACTTTTCGAAGGTTTTGGAGTTTTCCCTGTACCTACTCTCGGCCCTCTATCTGATGGTGAACCCATGTTTTCTCTGCAATCAGCGGTTTTGGCTGTGAATTTTTTGTAGAAAAATATTGAAAAAAATTTTTTTGAATGCCCCCCTTGGGCCCCCTTGTGAACCCGGTTGAAATTTTATTATTGAAATCGGGGTATCTCCGGGTGCTGAACAAAAAAGTTCCTCATGACTTTGCTGTGCGATGAGCGGTTAGCTTCGCAGAAAATCTTGGGGGGGTCTGAACCCCCATGAGGGGGGGACTTTTCCAAAGTTTTGGAGTTTTCCCTGTACCTACTCTTGGCCCCCTATCTAATGGTGAGCCCAGTTTTTCTCTGCAATCAGCGGTTTTGGCTGTGAGTTTTTGTCAATCAGTCAGTCAGTTAGTGAGTGTGTCACTAGAATTTGTAAGTTTACTATATAAAGACTCGCACTTCGTGCTCGGCAGGGGGCTTCGCCCCCCTGCACCCCCCTGGGGGCTTCGCCCCCCCCCCATAATTCCCTGGGGGACTTTTCAAATTTCCAAATTTGGGTTCCAAAAAAGTTATTTGATTTGAGCATTCTTTTTTGAATACCTGGTATCCAAATAAGAGAAATACAGGAGTCTAAAAAAATTAGCCAAATTTGACATGTCCCCCAGTTCCACCTCTGAATATTTTTAGGGAGCAAGTGTTATTATTATTAGCTTTTCAGGCCCAAGGAACATCATTCAGACCTCTAAAACTGCCCTACTATATCAGAAACCATTTAAAATAGACTCCAAACATTTTTTGAAAAATTGGCAAAAATGGTCAAAAATGAAAATTGCCCCCCCTAGTCCCCCTTGCTGACCCGGTACAAATTTTATTATTGTAATCGAAGCATATTGAGGTGCTTAACAAAAAAGGTCCTTTTAACTTTTGCTCTAAATAGTCAAATAGAAAAGTTGAAAAAATTGAGGGGGACCTGGTACCCCCCTGATGAGAAATATTCATAGTTTTGGACTTTTCTCAATGTTTTTGGGTACTCATGAGAACAAAATAATCGTTTCCACTGTTCCACCTGAGCTGGGAGTGGCTTAGAATTTATGTCAGTGGGTACCTCTCCACTGTAATCTTAATAAAGTGGGGGACTTTGAAAATTTTCAAATTTGAGTTCCAAAAAATTTATTTGATTTGGGCATATAGCATATGTTTATGGATGGCCTTGATGAGCTGAGTTCAATGATGTATGGCACAATAATACCCGGTATCCAAATAAGAAAAATACAGCCGTCCCAAAATTGGCCAAATTTGACATAGGTCCCCCGGTGTCCCCCTGAATATTTTTTCCGGGCAGATGACATTTCTATGTGGTCTTTGAGTCCAAGGAACAACATTCTGAGCCCAAAAACTGCGCTAAAAAATCTAGAACCATTGCAAATTGACCCATCAAAATCTGGCCAAACCGGCAAAAATGGTCAAAAATGAAAATTGCCCCCCCTGGTCCCCCTCGCTGACCCGGTTTGAATTTTATCACATATTTCGATGTTTTTCCACAATCTGAACAAGTTTTCCCTCTACCATTTTGCTGTAAAATGTGTATTTGAATTGGCAGAAAAACTTTGGGGGGCCACATCCCCCCTGAGGGGGGGACTTTTCGAAGGTTTTGGAGTTTTCCCTGTACCTACCCTTGGCCCTCTATCTGATGGTGACCCCAGTTTTTCTCTGAGATCAGCGGTTTTGGCTGTGAATTTTTTGTAGAAAAAAATTGAAATTTTTTTTTTCAAATGCCCCCCCTGGTCCCCCTTGCCGACCCGGTTCGAATTTCATCACATATTTCAATGTTTTTCCACAATCTGAACAAGTTTTTCCTCTACCATTTTGCTGTCAAATGTGTATTTGAATTGGCAGAAAATTTTGGGGCTACATCTCCTGAGGGGACTTTTCAAGTTTTGGAGTTTTCCCTGTACCTACTCTCGGCCCCCTTTCTAATGGTGACCCCAGTTTTTCTCTCAGATCAGCGGTTTTGGCTGTGAGTTTTTGTCAGTGAGTGAGTTGTCACTCTCTTTCATAAGTTTACTATATAAAGACTCGCACTTCGTGCTCGGCAGGGGGCTTCGCCCCCCTGCACCCCCCTGGGGGCTTCGCCCCCCCATGATCTCCTGGGGGGACGTTAGAAATTTGGGTTCCAAAAACGTTATTTGATTTGGGCATGTAGAATAATACCTGGTATCCAAATAAGAGGGGTACAGGAGTCTAAAAATTAGCCAAATTTGACATGTCCCCCAGTTCCACCACTGAATAATTTTTTGGGGGATAGGTGCTATTTTTATTAGCTTTTCAGGTCCATAGAACATTATTCAGACCTCGAAAACTGCACTACCATATCAGGAACCATTAAAAATAAACACTAATCATTTATTGAAAAATTGGCAAAAAGTGACCAAAAAATACAATTGCTCCCCCTGACCCCCTTGCTAACCGGGTAGAAATTTCATTATTGAAATCAAAGCATATCGAGGTGCTGAACAAAAAATGTCTTCTTCACTTTTGCTCTAAATAGTCAAATAGAAAAGTTGAAGAAATTGAGGGGGACCTGGTGCCCCCCTGATGGGAAAATTTCATGGTCTTGGAGTTTTCTCAATGGTTTTGGATACTCATGAGAACAAAATAATCGTTTCCACTTGTGCTGGGAGTGGCTTAGAATGTACTTTAGTGGGTAAGTTACCTCTCCACTGTGATCTTCATAAAGTGGGGGAATTTGAAAATTTTCAAATTTGAGTTCCAAAAAAATTATTTGATTTGGGCATATAGCATATGTTTCTGATTGGCCTTGATTAGCTGAGTTCAATGATGTATGGCACAATAATACCCGGTATCCAAATAAGAGAAATACAGCCGTCCCAAACTTTGCCAAATTTGACATATGTCCCCCGGTGCCCCCCTGAATATTTTTTTTGGGCAGATGACATTTTTATGAGGTCTTTGGGTCCAAGGAACACCATTCTGAGCCCGAAAACTGCGCTAGAAAATCTAGAACCATTGAAAATTGACCCATCAAAATCTGGCCAAACCGGCAAAAATGGCCAAAAATGAAAATTGCCCCCCCTGGTCCCCCTTGCCAACCCGGTTCGAATTTTATCACATATTTTGATGTTTTTCCACAATCTGAACAAGTTTTTCCTCTACCATTTTGCTGCAAAATGTGTATTTAAATTGGCAGAAAAACTTTGGGGGGCCACATCCCCCCTGAGGGGGGGACTTTTCGAAGGTTTTGGAGTTTTCCCTGTACCTACTCTCGGCCCTCTATCTGATGGTGACCCCAGTTTTTCTCTGCAATCAGCGGTTTTGGCTGTGAATTTTTTGTAGAAAAAAATTGAAATTTTTATTTTCGAATGCCCCCCTTGGGCCCCCTTGTGAACCCGGTTGAAATTTTATTATTGAAATCGGGGTATCTCCGGGTGCTGAACAAAAAAGTTCCTCATGACTTTGCTGTGCGATGAGCGGTTAGCTTCGCAGAAAATCTTGGGGGGGCCTGAACCCCTGAGGGGGGGACTTTTTCAAAGTTTTGGAGTTTTCCCTGTACCTACTCTTGGCCCCCTATCTAATGGTGAGCCCAGTTTTTCTCTCCAATCAGCGGTTTTGGCTGTGAGTTTTTGTCAATCAGTCAGTCAGTCAGTCAGTCAGTGTGTCACTAGAATTTGTAAGTTTACTATATAAAGATATGTTTGTATGTCCAACGGATCTCGAAAACGGCTCTAACGATTTTGACGAAATTTGGAATATAGGAGGTTTGTGATACAAAAATTAGTTTGCGCCGGGTCTCATCCCTGGGATAACTCGCTAAAGGACCTAAAAAAGGAGAAATTGATCCTTTAAGAATCAGCTGACAGAAGAAAGAAATTTCCATCGGCTGTAAATAATGAGAAAGAGTGAGAGCGAGTGAGTGTGTGAGTGAGACAAGATTATTATTTCAGCTGCTGAGACAGTGACAGAGAATCAGCTGACAGGAAGAAACAATTTTCCGTCGGTTCTTGATGTTGTTGGTAAAACCAGCGGTTCCATTACTAGAATTGAGAAAAATATCGAAACACATAAGCTGCTCCTATTCCCCTTTTTTTCTGATTTTAATTTATCTATAGAAAATTAAAAGGAATTTGAAATTTTGAAAATATTCCATATTGTACTGTATTGTCATTTTTAAATTTGAGGCATGAAGTTAGCCATGTGATCTGTTTTTATTTATTTGAGAAAAATCGTCAAGAGTTCATCAAAACAGCTGACCTAAAAAAAGTTATCAACCCATATTATTATTTCTACGAAGCAAAACTTTACCACAAGTGCGATTTTTCAAATAATATTTCTGATTTTAATTTATCCATAGAAAATTAAAAGGAATTGAAAATTTTGAAAATATTCCATATTTTATTGTTATTTTTAAATTTGAGGCATGAAGTTAGCCATGTGATCTGTTTTTATTTATTTGTGAAAAATCGTCAAGAGTTCATCAAAACAGCTGAGCTAAAAATAGTAACTATTTTAACTGTTATCAACCCATAATATTATTATTTTTTATTAATTTTACCACAAGTGCGATTTTTCAAATGATATGCATTCTAACTCGATTATTCATAATATTTCGAAAGCTAAGATTAATTTTTTATAGTGCAATGATGATTCAGTGCATAAGACTGATGGCTGTACTTTGAAAAATTGTTTAATTTCATTTATTTTTCCCTTTATAATTTCCATTCCTGTGCCTTTGTAGGCCTACCCCCGAGCAGAGCTCGGTACCCCGATATTGTACTATTAATAGAAAAATTCTACATTTGTCGAATTAGTTATACAATATCGAATTAAACAATTAATTAAATAGTATCTAATAATTATTGTACAAATCATGAAAGACTTAAGCAAATTATTTGTTTACAAGTATATAAGATTTGATATAGCCTTCTAACAATTATATGATTGCTCTGTATGTACATGAAACGGCGAAGTTTGAACATATAAATGTCCATTCTTGGAGAAGGATATACCAGTACACCTTCCCATAATCACTCAACCGTAAGAGAGCAAGGCGAGCAATCTGCACATGTGCAGATTTCATTGTATTGAAAAATTCCTGGTGAGGCGTCCTTCCATGGCAAAACAATAAACCATGCCTGTGTATTTTTCCATCGTTACAATCCACCGGTTTGTCATTATAACAATATACCTATGAGGAAGATAAATGACCGTTTTGCGCTGACTCAATTATTGGGAAGCCTAAATACCATAACAACCTCATTACATTAACTTGAACATAACAACCTCATTATAACATAATTATACATGAACATTATAACTTATAACATAACAACCTCAAGATAACTTCTTTCACACAAAAGAAATTCTGCGGAGAGCAGACCTTGTGCAATATTTATCTTATTCACTGAGTACATAGAGGATATGGATAACGGAAGTGCCCATAACCGAATTTTGTTGCCATCATTCAGAATAAGAATGGAGATTTAACATGAGAAAGGATAGGGCTATAAGTGCCAGATAAGTACCGTTACGCTCACAATACAGTCGACCCATGCAAATTTCGTAAATGACACAGGTGCACAGGTACACTGCTAAAATCACCTAGATACAAAGTATAAAACCTCCAGAATACAAATTTTCTGTGATTTGGGCTAGGACTGATTAACCTCTATATATAAATAGAATATTCCTAGGTTCCTAGCTCAGAACCTCTACAAGACAAACGCAATCTCGAATTTTTCATGTTCTTGACCTCTGTAGGACGATATACTCTCGAATTCTATAGTTTTCAAAACTAAAATTGATCAGACTCATGTCTCGACATTCGACATGAAAACACAGCAGAATGCACCATATTCTTAAGTAATTTAATGCAGAATAATATATTTAAATAATTACAGTATGATCCAGGATGATAAAAACATATAGAGACTCTCCAATCAATCAAAAATGTATCCCAAATTTTCTATAAGTAACCTCATTTAACTTGGACGAAAATTCCTATCTATCGAATAAGCCTAATCAATCACTTATAATTTTTCGGGTTCTATGTCAAAGTTTACATGCAAAGATAATATAGAACATGGATATATATGGAACATAGTTACATGGATAAGATAATAATGAATGAAGTTATTCTATTTTCAATTTTATTATATCATACATAGAAGAAAGTACGTACTGATCACTTGCGTTGATAATGCTAATAAAGGTGAAGAACTATAGTTGAATCACTACAAAGTGTGTTCTAGATCTGGATAGATTATTCTAATGAAAATCTCCGCGGGTGTGCCTCAAACACCCTTTCATAGCAATAATAAATTATTAAGCGAAGAAATTTTCTACTATTACAATCATAACAGGGATATAATATAAAATTTAGCCAGAACCGTGAGAGCCATGTAGAAACATTCAACTAAAGTTTATTTATTAAAATTTGAAAATACTCTCAAAAGCCTAAAAAATAGGATACTTAACATTTGCATTGTAGTTGTGACAAGTAGCAAGAGCAAGTGGTGAAATTTTTAAATGCCGTATTTCTTATGATTGCTCATTGTGCTAATGAGTTTACTCAACCCTGTTGAGAACTCACAATACCATAGATGAATCAAATCAAACTAATTTCTAAAAATTGAAATTCTTCATAGAAATGTCGATTAAATTTCAAAGTAGCATTATTATTAAGAGTGTGTGTAAGGAAAATGTAAATCAATGAATCATGAGTAAATCAATGAATCAATCCGGTTGAAAACTCAGAATATCATGGATTGAAATCGAATCAAGTTCATTTTAAGAAATTGAAGTCCTGGTTGAAAATGTAGATTAATCTACAATAAATACATAAATGTAATACATGAATGTAATTACATTTCCAAGGAGCATGAGAAAGTGTGTGAGAAAAAAATTAAAACATAACTGACTCCTGAAACTGATAATCAGCACAGACGTCAAAGTTTGTCGACGTAAGAGACAGAAAACCATTTTTGTCGACGACCCACTAAGGCTACACAGAAGCCGGTTTTCAGCCGGCGAGCTACAGCCAAAACCGAACTTCGCTGGATTTTTGAGCGCCGTAGCTACAGGTCAACCCAAAGTTAAAAACACTGAATGTTCACTGAGAATGGAGAAATCCAGCGAATGTTCAGAACAGTGAAGTACCCGTTCCCCGGTTTTGTAAACGTGTTTTCGGTGTATTTCCCCCACAGGTAAACCCAAAGTTAAAAACACTGAATGTTCACTGAGAATCAGGAAATCCAGCGAATGTTCAGAACAGTGAAGTACCCGTTCCCTACTTGACTTTTTGTGGTGTAAGATGTGGATGTAAAATTTTCATTTCTCATGACATCAATATAATATTTCGAAATTCAGAACACGACTATTCAGTTATTTGTTGATTTCTCTATCCATTTCAAGAGTCTCATTTGGGTAGTCTTGAATTCCAAAAGCTGAAAAAATACTACA
Source organism: Laodelphax striatellus (assembly GCA_017141395.1). NCBI lineage: Eukaryota > Metazoa > Arthropoda > Insecta > Hemiptera > Delphacidae > Laodelphax > Laodelphax striatellus. The sequence continues at coordinate 30,096,426 of CM029532.1, forward strand.
AATGTAATATCTTGAGCCTAGTTTCAAAATTGAATGAACAAAAATGTTAACAAATATTTATTGCATGCGAAATTGCATGTTTTTTTCACAAACGAATTTCGAGTTTCAATAGAGCAATCAGTTTTAAACAATTCTAATAAACTTATTTACAATTTACAATCTATGATCTTTTTCAATCTTCTGTTCATTGTGAAATAATCTTCCTTTTAAACGATATTAATGAAGTACTAATTCTTATTATTTTTCAGTTTTTTTGTTTTATATTATTTTTCAGTTTTTTTTTCATATTATTTTTCAGTTTTTTGTTTTATATTATTTTATAATACTCAGAAGTCAACATTCATTGTTAATTTTCGATTGGGTTTCAAATTCTGTTTAATATTACAAAAGAGAATTTATTGGAAGAGGCGGTCCTCAACTTCGCTCACTATGAAAATAAAGGCAATCAATCTATTCAAATTCAGCGGACGCGGACATATAAAAATACAACTTATATGAGTATGGAGGAATATGTTCTTAAAATGTATATATAATTTGCAGAAGTAGATAACGCTGCTAGAGACATTATTTTCAGTTCTAAGTCCACCCGTACTAAGTATGGCTGTTGAAGCAGAATACAAAATGCTGTTCAGCGGGTTGCCTATGTAACTCCTGCGCATTTAAAAAATCTGTACATTGTACAGTTTTTAAGTAAGCTCTAATCAATACAGAGAGAATAGAAGTACAACTATTCCACTTTTATTCTCTTTGGTTCAATGCAGAGCTAGTGTACTGTACAGTACAAAATCTTCATTATTACTAATTTGGTTAGGAAGATAGACTGATAATATGAAGAGTACTAGAAGTTTTGCTATTCTACGCCAAACAATCTCTATGATGACTGTATCCAATCTTATTAAAAAGACTCATAATCAATTTCATTTGTAGAGAATTCATCAGCAGTTTTTGAATGTCCAGAATAAAAATGACATTATTTTTCAGTATCAGAAGTAAGCTATTTCTAAGGAGCTCACAATTTTTCATAAAGTTCCAGGTTGAAGACAACGAGAGTCTATTGATCGGTTTGGAAATCCATTTCAAAGTTCACAACCTTTAAACAGAGTTGGCAAATGAGAGGCTTAACGGAGTGACATGATGGAAATCACAGAAAGCACAAATGGGATTGCAAATGTCAATCGGTGAAAAATCTGAGGAAAACTTCAAACGTGATGACTGCTGCGTAGGTTTGAAACTTGTCAAATAGTAGCAGACTCTTCTTCATAAAAGTTCAACTCGTAAGCAATAAAAGTAGTGATTGATGTCATCTCACAACTTTTTTTAAAACTTTTTATTTTGCAATTAGTGCCCCGTTAGAAGATTATCAAAAGAAGACATTTAGTTTCAAGTAGTTTTATGAACTGAAAAACTGATGCATAATATCACAAAACTTATGTTTCTCCATCTACAATATCTCCACTATACTATCCATTTTGTATTCTTTTTTGAACAAAATATTTCATTCTTAATGGACCTCCAGTTATCTCACAAAGATTCAATTATTGATTATTATTTATATTCCTGTTCATTTTTACAGTGATTTCGCCAAAATTAGAAGACAAATTATAGGAAAACCTTTCAACAATACTCTCAAACATTCATGTATAACTGTAGGTTAAAATATGAGTATGTTGTTTAAATTTCATCAGATATTGATTTTCCACTCATCTTTAAAAATAGGTTTCCATCTCAAATAGTTTTTTACTAATATTGAAGTCGTGCTCCCAACGTGCCCCCATTGTGTTTCCAAGATTATTGCTATAATTATTATTATCATCTTATAATCTTCCAACTGTTCAGAGTAAACAAGAATGAAGTACTCATTTTATCGGCAATAACTCTCCAGTGAACAAACAAAAAATTTATAAGCTCCTCACTCATCACTGCATCGCTTTGTTCGAACATAAAAGTTATATAAATTTTACAAGCACATATACTTTCAATGAATGAACAGGCGACGTTCATGATTTAGAGCTTATCGGCTCCTGTGGAGGAAACTTGTTACAAACTCCTTATCTTTCCAGAGCCTATACTTGAGCTCTTCTTCTGCACGTGTGACAAGGCTTCTGGGGGTGGGGTGCAGCGATGGGAGAAAATGAGAAGCGGTTAGAACAGCAACAGCAGCATCAGCAGCAGCAACAGCAGGGAGCAGACCATGGTCGGGGATTTGTGAATTATGTATTCGATTCTGAAGCGCTCTTCGGTTGGCGTTGCATTTGTGAATACGGAGCGAATACTTGTATTGCGTCTGTGGCGGACAGATGCCACGCTGTGGGGGCGAATCGATGCCAGCGCCCTCTTGTGGTCGATGAACAAACTGAAAAGCTAAATACGTATAGAATATAAGCGGACCGTGCCACCCGTCTCGGGTGAATGATGTGCTGCTACACGGTGCATGTATTTACTTGAGTTTTCATTGACTTATCGCCGAATACAAGCGCTCGGGCAAATCTTGAAGACAAGTCGAGAGCACAGGCAAAACGCTTCAAAAGCGCCGGGAACAGCTCAAGCATCAGGCCTTTTCAAAAGCAGTCACCCCACCCATCCCTGTATAGTCCTGTCGTCATACCAATACAGCCCCATCTTGTATTCTGCGCGCATCTTTTCAACTGTCATTCTACCCACGATCTCTTTCTTCAACTATTATAGCACATTCTCCATTTATTTAGCCTTCATTTCTACATTGAACTTGACGCGTGCCATTTACAACTCGCAAAACGCCATTGTATAGAAATTTGAATAGAGCCTTCGGACGACTAAATACAAAACAGGTTGAAGAGGATTCTGAATCAATGGAAAATAATGCAACAAGAACCAAGGCAGTTGAAGGACGTGGCAATAGGCTACTGTATATTTTATAAGAATATTTCAAGAGAAATTGACTGAAATTGGCCATTGAAGCTCATTATAAACAATTATTCATGTCGTGAAAGATTTCAGCAGTGCCTTTGAGTTTGACGAGCCTGTAAAACTTCAACATGAAATGATTGTCAAGGAAAAGTTACTAATCATAGAGAATATGTTATACAATATAGCCGGTATTACAGTATTAATCCAGGTTTTCACTAGTAGATTTATTGATAGTTCTGGGTAACTACTAACTATCTTGTCATCTCCCCTGATGAAAACTTACATGGCAGAGTGAAGTACATGGAAAACTTCATAGTAAAGTTACTCTACTACTTTTTAGAATGCTGAATGCCAGTTACTCTAATGTTACCTGGCTATAGTGATTGTTATAACAACTAGAATGATTGATTCTCGTATTAAAGAAATTATAAAGAGGAAGACTGATATCGTGGAAGTATTCTGGTGTATTCACAACACATACCACTGTTCACCGAGAAGTAATTGAGATAGAAAAAGGACGTATTGCTCTGTACCGCGAATCGAGGAGCAAATAGAATGTTGGAGACAATACAGGATGTCAATTGATAATCTATCTACAATATATTGTAGATACAATGAGATAATTACAGGCATTGAGGTTACTCATTGAACCCTTTTCAGTCTAGCCAGTAATTTTTTCAACAGTAATTCAGATTGGTTTCTACTTGTTCGCAGATTTGATGTCTAGTGGGATCGGACTCGTCTAGGGATAATTTCGGCGTTGGTAGTATTTTTCATGAACTTATTACCTTTACATGAACAAGCTGCTTTTAACCGACAGTAAAATTTCAAACCTCAAGAGATGTTCTGCATTAGACGAAATATTCCAGGTCAGTTGTTTTAATGAGAGAGCAGTCACATTTTCGAAGAAGATCTCATGCAGCACTTTCAGTAATGAGAAATAAACAGAGCATTCTTTTCACTGCTCCTCTAAGAGGTCCCCTTCACAATTCAAGAAGCTAATTGTCTTTCCAAACTGCTGATTCACAGTGATTTCATGGTTCAATGCACTGAGATGTCTAGCCACATCCAATATTCAATTAATTAATTTTGAATCTTTGTGTACCTAATAAAACACACTGGATCATTCAAGAACCGGATCTCTATTTAGACTATAGCTGATAGCTTTAAACAATAGTCAGGTGAAGATCTTTATTAGAACACAAACTCAAGATTTTGAATATTGTTTCCAAATCTTATTCTGTGGATCCAATACAAATAGGCAACTAACCTAAACAGTTCCAAGTAAATTACACTTGGAATTATTGGAATTGAAACGCATGGTCTACGCATAATAGTTATTTGTGCATCTAGGGACTAAAGTGCAACTTTTTCTCCCTGAGGGAAACTGTTGATGCCCGAGGCGTAGCCGAGGGCAGCAATTTCCTGAGGGAGAAAAAGTACTTTAGTCCCGTGATGCACACAAAATTTTTCCTCCACCTACATTAACAGGCTACGTAAGGAAATATATAATTCAATTTTACCTTATTAGCAATCGTCTGCAATGTTTTGATTTTTAGGTTAGCTTTGACCGGCTGCGGATGTGTTCTGCATAGCCACTGCCTCTGTGAGTTTCGTCGCTGCATCCCATTTTGTTGGTGTCGTTTCAATTTTCAGTATTGTTATTTCAATTATTTTTGTGATGTACTATCTTTTCTTATTTTTTGGATATTCTCTAAATTATTCTCTGTTTCTTCCCATCTTGGTTTTCAATTCATTTTGTTTTTCTTTTGTTTTTGCTGCTGTTCTCATCGTTTCCAGTATAGTTTTCAACATAACCTATACCAACATAAACAAGCTTTCTATCTCCGAACAGTGTACTCTATACTGTGTACTGTTCTACAGTACACTGATTTCCAATGGCTGAGTCTCAAACATTAGTCGCAAAATATCATAGAGATGCTTCCCATGTTATTTAAATGGAGTTACTTTTAGTCCCTAGGGAATAAAGTGACCACTTTACTCCCTAGGGAGAAAAAGTGATACTTTAGTATTCGATTCCAGGGAGTAAAGTGCGACTTTAGATAGTAGGTGGAGGAAAATATAATTATATAAATGACTTCACCTCTGCTCACAAATAAGGGAATATAATATGTTATGTTCTTGTCATATTATGTGCTTTTAATGATATAAAAAAAGATAAACTGAACGATTGAATGACCTATAATAAAGTAATTCGTTGATGACAGACTGATCAAAATTATTACTAATATTACTAAAAGGCTATCCACAGAAGGTATCAACACAATACCAATAAAAAATTGTTTAACTTGAAGAAGGCATCAATATTGTTTAACTTGAGAAGGCATAATAGAGAAGAGATACGAATATTAATAAGATAAATCGTATCAAGACACATAATATTTACAATATGTAGTAATTGGAACTTGAAGAAAGATGTACCGCAAAATTTTTGCAATGTGGTTAACAGTAACAGTGTGTATGAATAATTATATTCAATTATTAATTGTTAATATTCAATAATAAGATTAGAAACTGAAAAAAATAATAAGATCCTGTCACATGCAGAAATCATGCTTCAAGATGTGCAGAAGATGCGCTAACACCTAAAAGAAATAAATAAGTGAAGGAAAGTTGAGATAGAAGTTTAGTGAAGTAAAAATTACAACTTCTGAGAATTTGGCTCTCCACACTCATAACTCACAGAATTATTCCTGTTTGATCACTCACCTGAAACATATAAATTAAAGTTAATAAATTAGAAATAGTTATATACATACATGTATTTCTTATAAAACTTTGTTTCGGAATTGCTTCCAACGTCTTATTGCTTAAAACTCAAGGTAGATTGCTTATTGGAATTAAGTTATCTTGAATAACAGTAGATTAAACTATTACAATAGATTTTACAGTATATTTGAAGTACATTAGATCTGCAGTGGCCAGTAGCCGAGGAATCTGATAATACAAAGGTTCTCGGTTCCATTCCTGTTGACTGAAACAGATTTTGACCACAGACAGTCTTTCCGGTCTTGTCCCGGCACCCTAGTCGTCATCTCTCATCATCACCCTCCCAATACCCACGCACAAGCCCCAGAGCTCATATCACCCTCACAAAAAATCACTAAGAACACTGCTTTCATCCATTACTTTCATTCTGTACGAATTTACTAATTCTAGCAGATATATTATGAGAGACGTGAGTTAATTTTTCACATAAAATACATGAGAAGGTTCTATCTTTTCAAGTTTGCATTTTTAAATTACCTTTGTATTTAAACTCTTTCACTATATCTAAACCTTTACAATTTCTATAAGGATTAAAAGTCTCTTGAAGATGATGCCATGATTAGGCCTATGTAAGACACATTGATGAGTAATGAAGCAAATGGAGTGAATGCGCAGAGTTCCTGATAGGGCTGCATGATTGACAGCGAATTTCGTCCAGGACTGGAGAATAAAGGAGCGCGAATAACAGTGAATAGGGTGTATTATAGAGTTTTGAACGAAAAGCGACGAAAGGGTGAGGAGTGGCGAATGACGATGAAGAGAAATGAGATACGAAGATGGGAAGAGACGAGTAGATGTAGTTAGTATGATCAAAAGAACCGACCACGAACAGAGATGGGGATTAGTGGGACATGTCCCAGGTCGCCAATCCCCATCTCCTCAAAACAACGTTTTCGATATCGATTTCACATTCATCATTCACAAAATACACCATGTCTGAATCATTAGTTCCAGCGGGTCATCCCTTCATACATATTCAGTGACAGCGTAAACTGTTAGACCATTCAAAGTTTGCAAAATCACTTCCGGTTTTCAAGGAATACTGGGTACCTACTACAGTACAATCATTAGTTACTGACAAGTTATTTTACTTTATAATTTATAATAGAAAGGTACACAAGGAAATCGTGGTTTGATAGATAGATGATAAAAAAGTTTATTATAATGCCCTAAGGAACAACGAACTACTTTTGTGGCAAATTTCAACTTCAATAAAAATTCATTTTCCTTAGAAAGTCGCAAAAAGCCTAAACTTTTGAACTCTCTAGTAGAAAAAACATGAATATCCACTTCTGGACTTTTCGACTTTCAAATAATGTTATTATTTCATCAGCGAAGAATATAGTTATCTATTTTTTGACATATTTAACGCAAGTGACATTCTTCACATATATGGTTAGCCAGTTTACTAATCGTAACATTCGTAATCACATTTACATGGATAGGAACTAGGAAGTAGGCAATTTTGCTTTCAATTCATTTCGCCCGATGATTTTAACATTAAATTTTCGAAGTCAATTCAAAATTTTCAGATTTTTTATTTGGTGTTTTTGTTTGGAACTTTAATATGAAGTCGTTTAAAAATTCTAAAAATTTTCTACTTCAATTTTTGAAGAGGAAATTGGTGATTTAGTAAGATGACACGAAAAACCCTGAATTTGGACTGTTATAAATCAGAAAAAGAACAGTTTTGGGCATAATCCTGTTGTACACTCCTTTGTAAATTATTGAATAAATGATTAATTTGATAAAGTCGGAAATTATGGTCAAAAAATTCGGAAACTGGATATTATTAGTCTTGATACTACTCTGAACTCAGCAATATATTACAAGAAAATAATTTTACACAGCAGCTTTCGCAGAGAAAAAACGAGCTCCATCAATTTTTCTTTACAAGTTGGTATACACAATGAGAGACTGTTCTACATTCTTTTTTTTAAACTTGGAGTTGCAATGTTTTTGTAAACAGAGTGAACCGGGGGAAAATAAGTGGGCAAAGAACGGAGATTGATTTCTTTCAAGTACAGTAGTTGAAAACACACCATGATCACTCTGTTTAAAGTCCTTAAACAGTCGTTGTAACACAAATGTTTTGTTGAAAACTAATTTCTATCTTACGCAGTCACGTAGTGCACAATTAGTCTTCCTAAGTTATTTGAAAAGTCCCTCGCTAACACCAGAAGAAAATAATTAAATGCCCATCCTATTCTAAATGTCAGGCATTGATACATGATTGGTGAACCAAGAAAGCTAACAAATGTGTTTTAAATTTCAATGATCTAAAATGAAACATTCACTCACTTGCTATAGGATCCAAGTAAAGAAAGTGTAGAAAACAATTTCATAAGCCAGTTCATCAGATATTTTTTGTGATCAATATGGAAAAAAATGCTTTTTGGAATTTCATTTATTAAGGAGACTTCGAAGCCGTTTTTCACACAAAATTATAGTAACTTCATAAGATAAGAAAATTGTAGGAAGTTGGTTGAAGGCTACAAAGAGAAAGCATATTTGTGTTAATATAGGCTATTCATTTTCAATAATCATAGCTCAAGCTTATGGTTGATATTTTATCACGTTTACCTGTCCATGAATTATTTTGCAGTATCAGCTCAATTCGAAAGAAGAAAAGGAACATTGTGAGGGGATGGTCTCTCAAGTTGAATATTAGATACACAGTCCAAGACTTTCATACTCATTATAAACCACACAAAGTGCACCCTAGGTGGTGATTCTCCAACCGTAGTTTTCAGTTGTTCCACATCCTACAGTAACAGTACAAGCTTCTCTTTTCTATTAGACTACTTCTACTGTAAAGCTGATACAGTAGTTGAATGGAATTACAAAATGAATGGAATTCATTCGATTTTGTCTTTTTCCATTCGGTTGAAGCCGTGAAAATCCACCTAACCTTACGTGGTAGGTACAAAAAACATGAATGCTTTTTTTGACATGACCACATTGTTCACAATGAGATGGCATCCTAAATTGCATAATGGGGAGTGATTTGAAGAGGCTCTAAAAACTATTTTTACACGCAAGCACCCTAAAAGATCAAATCCTGCATGTGAGCTTCAATTTCAATTCATTATAGAATGTGATTTCAAAATTCCCCCTGATAGATTCAGTTAATTTATTCATTATGAATGCTTTTAGATGGAAGTCCATAAAACGTTTCTTCTTATAATTGTTATGAATGAGCAGTAAAAATGTATTAACAGATCAATTTATGAGTACAAAAAGATGAATTTATTGAGTACAAATAATTTTGTTGCATTCATATTCCAGGAATAGGCCAATTACAACCAAGATATTATTAAACTGGAAATTAGAAGACAGTATCGCTATAGATATTTGAGTCTGATTTGGTCGCTTTCCGCTCATGAGTAATAGAAATGGCGATAAACGAATGATGATAATCGAGCATGACATAAAATAGTTCAGATCTGTCCGGAGAATGATTAAGAGGATTGCTGCAAACAGTTCCTGTAAAATGGATTACGCAAAGGCAGAAGATAAAGAACGCGACTACTGCGAGAATCTGGATTTGGAGTTGTTCTTTTTTGTGAGAATGGCATGGGGAGGATAGAAACTGAATTTCAGCGTTTAATTTGGAGAATTTCCGCTCACAGGTTGCCTCCTGAAATCAGCGTTTCCTTAGTTGGCAGGAGACAGGAAACAGATCCGAAATCAGGAAGTTAATCCAGCCCCTCCCCGACCTAAATGAGCAGCTCCACTCCAGGAATTAAATTCGACTTCCCAAATTAAAAGGAGAAATACTTTGAAGCATCAAAAAGGAGAAATTCTCGAAAAAGGCTTACCCAAGATGCTTCAACGTGGGGCGGCATTAGATTCAGACCTGTAACTTCGTTTCTTTTCACGTGCTCTTGTACTTGCCAAAGCACAGCACAGCCATTTCATTTCCAACCAACCAACTAGATTACCGACAATATAGCTGAATAGGTGAGGCAAAACTATTTCCACCAAGGTTGCAAAAATCCAATTTATGGCTAAATAACGAGATTCTGATTGTAAGTAATTTAAGTGGATAAGAAGTAAGATTTGTTGTATGGAAAAAATGTGGTATGAGGAAAGTTTAAAAATATTTGTTGAAAAACATAGCTGGTTCAAAATCAAATTTATAAAAATAGTACACCAGAAATCGAATGAATTTCTGGGCGAAAAAAGATGTAAAATTACAATACATGATAATCTGATAGAACGAAATTTAAAGTAGGATGGGAATTTTTCTTTTATAACATTGGTTTGATTACATCATGTTGAATGTACTCAAATTTTCTTGAAAGGTTTATACGGCTGATTTTCTAGTTTATGTTACAGACGCAGTAGATCAAGTGGAATACCACATCGTTAAAAATACAAAATTGTAATTGTTTTTTCTAAACTGAAAATTGTAGAAAGGTAAGTACTTCTGTTTTTTCATGACAAATAGAATACCTTTACTATGACAACTTGTAGGATTCGCGTGAAATTAATTTTTCTTACTTTAGTAGACTAATATTCATTCTTTGAATTCATATTTGATTGTACTAAGAAGAATATCTAATGTTACCAATATAGTAAATCTATTAGAGAGATATTAGTTGAGTAGTATTAGTTGAGATATTATTTGTGAGTATACAGATTTAATACAATTTGATAATAGGAATTCCACAGTGAAAACATCAAGATTGGAAGTTGAACATTCGTGAAAGTTTATGATGTACAAATTAAAATTAAATGAGCTGGGAGTAAGTTTTTCACGCTCTCGTCCATTTATCTTATAATGTGGGTAGCTCTATTTCAGGAGAGTGCACTTAGCGAAAATGAAATTCTGCCATACTGCAAAAATATGCATTGCACATTCTTTCTGCGTTGGAGTCACCTTGTGAGACGCTGTTTGTTCATTATGAAGTGTGTTCTATCTCACTTCGCATTGCGGAATCTTTTTTAAGGTTTTTTTTAGAGATAGGCTCTTCTGCTTTGCTATCTAGCTTTGACTCACAGACATCATGTGGTTGATATTGCCCTTAATGTCCTATCTCTAAATTCCGAGGGAAATTCATACCGAAGGGTATGTGATGCAAATTTAATAACAAGATGAGTGGATTAAAAACATTAGTTTTGTAATTCGAGTGAGCGAGCTTGTGACAGTCAATAACTATTTTCCATGAATAAAAATTTATCTTCAATACTGTAATTTGCAATTTTGCAGTGCTCTCTTCTTCTTGAATCACAATGTCACATACAGTACTGGATTTATAAGCTGGTCATATACTTTGATAGTATTCGAAATTTGTGATAAGAACAAAATTATTAAAAGCAGAAGGCTTAAATTTTAGAGAATCTGGGGGCTGATATTTAAATGATGGATTATTGGATGATTCAAAAGACAAAAACTTGAAGCTATTCTTTAAGACATGACCATTCTGCAATTGACCAAAGAAAATTGGACAAGATGCTTCTAGTTCGAATGTGTGATTACTCAAACTAGAGGCATTGGGCTTCATTTTACCATTGAAAACTCGTGATACTAGAAGATTTAGTTAAAGCCGGGCCTTATTATCATAGAACACATTTCATCCCAGTTCAGATGGAAATCTTGACAAAATTCATGACATAAAGCATCAATCCGTAGGACTCATTTTTATCAGATTTGCTAAAATTTGATTACCATTTATGGATTTTGGTAAACAAATTTAATAGATTCAATAGCTGAACTTTGAATCTATTGAAGATTTTACTTTTCTTTGAAAGAAAAGTCACGTCTAAAGACTATCAAAATTTTATTGACTATTCAAAGCAATCTTCATGCATTTAATTGCAGGCTATCTTCATACATGGTTATGTCACGTAATTTTCAAGTCTCACTTCTGACTTCTTAATTTTCAACTTAATTAAAACGTCAGATACACAATCTCAATCTTGAGAGTAGTCTTGAGTTCTTAATAATTATGAATGTTTTACTTTCGTGAAATTGTATTATTCCTAGATGTTGTTCAAAATGGAGGATGACACAGTATCCTTAACTTGTTGACTGGTATCGGTGACTGGCGAACAGAACTCAACTCTTTCTCATCTGCGTTTTAATCTGCGCTGGATCGCAATTATCGCTATTGTTGCAACGGTAGAGCCACTGCTTCAAAGTCCGCTCGATCCTCAACAGCGTCAGATAGCGGAAAACGCTTTACGGCCCAACAGAAAATAGCTGCACTCCAACTTCCATATTCATCCACAACGGTTACTAATTACACCCGACAGTACAGACTTCACTAGCCGTCTGCTCAAACGTTTCCCTGTTTCCTACTATCATTACTTCCTTTCTTTTCCACTCCATTCGCTCCGTTGTCCCCAATTGCACATCGCCAATTGTCATCAGCGCGCCCAAAAGAATCAGGTCATGAGTACAGCTTTTTCTCATGGCACTTGTCTTTTACAGCACACTAAAGTTTATATTGCTCACTTCAGGAAAATACTCCATTCCCATCAAATCATAACAACTGTACATGGAAACATTAAAAAATATTATTCAACTCAAGTCTCTATACTCTATTGCTCAAGTTCTTGCATATTTACCGACATCTTTTTCTAAAACTTCAAGGACTTTTTCTTTGGATTACCCACTTAATTTAGGGTAGGTACGTCGAATCAACTATTTTTTAGGATGATTACATATTCCGTTTCCTGCAATATTTTTACAAGAATTTTCATCACCAAACAAGACACTTACTCTAACCTATACCTGTACTCTTACCTAAAATAGGTAAAAAAAGTGTTCGACGGCCAACTTTGTGAGTCGTTTTGCATAGCCTAATTATTGTCAACTGCCCGATTTTCAGGACACGTGTTCTATTACAAGTATCACGGTGCGCTTAGATTGGTATTTGCTGAATCATTGTAGCTTAAGCACAAACATCAGACTCAAAAAATGGAAATAAAAAGATTTTATAATATTGATAACTGGAAAGCCTTCCATGATAAAGCCTAGTGGAATAGAAAAACTAAAAATGAGAGGAATAATATTTACAGAGTAGATATCTGCAATATAAAATTGGAAAGAGAAGATTTTTTTAAGAGAGAAAGGAATAAGTGACACAAACAGGGCATCAATTTTCACTCAATTGTTGCAAACGAAATTAGAGCAATACGATAATACACTTTAAGCCAATCATGAATTATTTTTAAACAAAACATTATTACTTTGTTTCCCAACCGCGTGATAAGTCTTATTCAGAAATGGAGCGAATGAACATGAATAATTGACTTTTATCTGCTCTTTTTTACCAAATCTGCAGAAAGGAATAGGTTTCATCATTAACTCCTGTCAACGAGCACTGAACAATAAGGAAAAAAGAAAAGCGTATTCTTTGAATCGATTCTGCCAGTTGTAACATTACTATGTTGTGGGTCATGTGTGTAACGCTATTATTTTTATGTTGTATGTCCCGTGACGTCATGATCAAGCAAATATAGTCAAATGTGTCACAAGATAAGGGAGAGCTAAGTGATGGACTATAGTCACGCATCAAAGACAAGATCTCAATCCACTTACGTAACACACTTGGCTAAGCATACTCCTTACGTGACTGGGCATGTCAAAATTTGGCCTTGCAAGGGCTCATCCAGGATACTGATATTTTCATAAATTAAATAAATTTAATGTATCAATTGGGATTGCCAAGACAGGTGCAAGAACGACTAGAAAACCCAGTAATTAGGTGAAAAAACTTGGAGTATATTCTCCTGTTCCTTTAGAACACACAACTTGGGCAATTAAATGAATTTTACAAGTTTCGTAAATAATTGTTAATAACAATAAATAGCTTGTTACAAAAATTTATGTTTTCGGTAGAGCGTAGGTGTGGGTATTTTGCCTGGCAAATAAGATTGTACAAAATCTCTAAAATTATGAATGTCTTAAATACTAGACCATGAGCTCATGTTTCTATGCTTCACGCAGTATGATAATTTTTCCCCACTATTTGAGTTTAAAGGAGGCTTTTCGCGCCTTTGGCCAAAGGGTTAATAAGAGGGATCGCTCGCAGTAGTGGCGATGCTTCGGCGTTGGTTGCGGTATCCTGGTTTGGGCGGCCATCTCAGGGGTAGATTGATTCCGTGTGTCATCTCACGATACTGCTTGGCTCTGGACCATGGTTTATAACATTTCCGCGACTTTACATGAATTTAATCAATTATACATTGCCACAGCTTAATATATCACAGCTTGAAAACATTAAGATTGAAAATGAAATTGATTACATTTAAAACAGTTAAACTGCACGTATGTGCTCAAAAGTGACTGCTCTCTAAGGAGTCTCAAACGGAAGAGAGTTACCCTTGCTAAAATTCAAGGAAACAGAATTTTCAATAGAACATTCTAGAATTTTTAATGAAATGCTGGGCTGTGATTGGTCAATTTAATATCGTGTTTTTTGACGTCAGTACAATGCACAAAGTAGTTCCAACATTTAGCTACAATAACCATTTAAATAATATGCGATATATTATATATAATACAAAATAACATATAGGACATTAAAATCCTTTCAATTTTTATTTTTATTTTGGAAGATGCCTTTAAAAATATTCTTTACTTTTCAACTCCACTGCCAAATTCAAAAGGTGAACTGAAAGTTTATTGCTAAATTAATATACATCCAAATATTTTATGCTATAAAATAGCTGACTCCTAAAATAGTATAATCTCATATACAACAAATATTTCCAAAATATATTTCTCTGTTCGTGAAACCACCGAAGACATGAGACCTGTATATATATCATTTCACCGGCTTGGGATGATACTTTTGGTGAGTACAAATAATAATATGTATTATTTAATAGCAAGTTAACATATGAGGATTAAGTATTTATACCTTTTATAAATAATTGATGAATCATAATTTTTCCAATGATTTTATTGGCATTGACATCTTTCAGTAGATGATCCATATAGGCAGTGGTGTGTTTTGATATTTTTGGATGAAGGTTATGGCTATCTTCAATATTTGGATTTTTCGATTACATAAATTAACATCAAGGAATATAAATAAATATACAATGTGATATGAGTCAGAGACTTTTGGTGGTGAGTCGGAGCTCGCTTCCTTGTTATCATTATTTTATCAATATTGAGTACTGCTAAATTAGGTCAGCTTACCGTTAATTGTGCCATCCATTATAATATCAGCACTTAGTGGTCATTGACAATATTTTATTGAGGCTTTATTTGGTTGCCAGAATTTGTATCGTGACAGAAGCCCCCTATAGTTATATAAATGAGCGAATAAATAAGCTTTTAATAAGCTGCAGATAGAGCGAGTTTGTATAACTATACAAAGAAAACGAGGCAAATTTTCTAAGATCTCACATAACATAAAGAAGGCTCTAAAAAATATGTGAACATAACTGTCTCATGTTAGTTTACCTCCCGACTCGAATTCGGTACGGAAACATTCTACGTTACCTACTCATAAGATTTACAGAAGCGTAACGTCTAATCATGGCAGTGATTTACACAAAAAATCAAGCATTTAGCTGAGAAAAAATAGAGCAAGGATGATACATCTAAAAGAGCAATATGAGAATTCAAAAGTTGGCGGCTAAAACAATACTATGATGACGACATGTCAAACCAAAGAGTATGCCAGGTGCCGAAGGAATCTCTACAAGCGCTGATGCACAAAAGGTATGTGAGGTTATCTCAGATGACACTCGAAAATACAATACAATTCAAACTCATAAGTTCTGCTAGACAATAAATGACATAAATAAAGCTCTCAAACAATTTACATAGATAGATTCACAACAACTCCGGTAACTGATCTGAAGGAAATAGCAGGTAACTTAAATGGGTGCCGACTTGTTTTATCGATTGACAAAGTTATTAGCCTAGGGCTCACAATCGTAATCTGTGGTTTCACCACTTGACTCAATATTCACTGCCATGCAAACACTTATGGTTACAAATAAATAAACATTCAATAATAATATCAAAATATGTGTTAATCTTAGTTTTAACAAAATTTACTTAATAATACAGGCTACGTTATAACAATTTGATTATACACTTTCACAGCTGTGAAGTATGGGATATATACATGCTGTTTGATTTGTGTGGCCTTGGCCTATCGTATGTGTACAATATATCGTCTACACAAGTAGACATCATAACATATGTGTTTTTTGGTTATGTGCATAACGTATGACTTCGTAGAAGCTAACAAAAAATTCAGATATTTACTAATACTAACAAATATATGATATAATAACATAGTAAGTCTTGGAAAAGAAGGTAATTTCTTACTAATATTTGAAGTTGGTAATAATTTACCGTTAGGATTCCGTTTGGTTTGATTAGAAAATATGGCGATCGTTGGCCATCAATTATTTTATTAACATAACTGTGTATTTTTCTAAAAAGTTCAATATCACTTATTTTGCGTAATTAATACGGTCAGGCGTCGTAGTACATCCTTGGGACGATCTCTGGCTCATGTTAGTTTGAATCCTGTTGTAGAAAATCACTTTTTTCGTTTATCTCCAAACCGGAAGCATGTGGTTCTTAGGAATGATATTGTTCATTCTCTATAGTAGGGTTTAATGTTGGCGAGGTTCTCGTACCAAATAGACGAAGTGTTTTCAGGGTCTTGAAGCTGCTCTTATTAACCTTTCGTATACCAGATGTGGGCGATTTAGGTTATGTTGGCCGGTTGGTTGTGGGTAGTTGATCAACGTCTCAAGAGAGGTTAGGTTTTGGTGTCCAAATTTTACAATCTCCTGACTTTATGGCGGGCTTGAAGCGAGTATGCCGCGGATGAAAACATGCATAATGTTCGAAAGCTGTCGACTTTTTATATCGAGCATGCTTTTTACAATCTCTTGGCTTTATGGCGGGCTTGAAGCGAATATGCCGCGGATGAAAACATGCATAATGCTCAAAAGCTGTCGGCTTTTTATATCGAGCATGTTTCCTGTGAAGATGAGAGTTATGATACACTCTCTTATTTATTTTGCTCAACTGCCGTTTAACTTTGCTCTGGGCTGCCGGAATTTGAACCGTCAGAGTCTTATAAGTTTTCTCCCCTTCTAGTCATGCGCGATGGTTATTGCCGGAATTTTTTCCTGATGGATTATTTGATTTTCCATTTGTTTTTGATGGTGTACTAGTAGAAGGTGGTGGGTTATTATCTTTATCTGTATTAAAAGTGGTATTTGGTGATGGTGATTTATTTGATTCGTTTCTAGAACTACTTGTGTTGTTGTCTCTATTGGAGTTCATGTAATCTCGGCCATCATAGAATCTATCTTGATCATGGTATCTACGATCTTTATCTCTATTAAAATTGTTATTATTTTGATTCCTTCTGAACCCATTTGTGTTTCGATAGTTGTTATTTGGTGGTGGTGACTCTATTTCAAAGTCCTGTGGATTATTATTTGTATTGTCAGCAGTGTTAGAATTTTCTCTTGATTGATTTGGTGGCGGGTTGGTTTGTACAAAATTATTATTATTTCTATGGTTATTATGCTGTATATTGCTTGTGGAGACAGCTTGAACACAATGAAGGTGGTTTTCAAGGTCTTTGAAACTTTTAATGGAGGCGGTGGCCAATGCTAGTTGGACGTGATACGGCATCTTCTTAAGTGCGATGTGAGCTAAGGTAATATCGGGAATCTGGTTGTCTAGCTGCGAATTTTGATAACGTAACCGTGAGACGAATGCGGTATATGTCTGACCACTTCTTTCGTCAAAATTGGAGGATATTATTTTAGATAACAATTCTTGTTGTCTATCTAGGCTCCAATATTGTTCGAGGAAAGCTCTCAGAAATTCTTCTAGGCTGTTGAATTCGTGTGCACGTCCATGAAGGAAGAGCAGAGGTTCCCCAATTAAAAGAGAGGATAGCCGGAATCTCCATACAGGCCAACTGATTGGAACTAAGTCCTGTACCACTTTTAACTGTTCTGCAAACGCTTTAGGTGTCATGTGGAATTTTGTGTTATCAAATTTTCCTAATCCACTGATTAGTTGTGACACATTCTGCGTCTCGGGTACCGCTACTATCTCACCTCCTCCTCTCACTCTACTCATATTCATTTCAAGTTGTGATATTTTTGTGTGTGTCTGTTTTATTTTACTATTTAAATCGATTTTAGTATCTTGCAACTCGCTGTCTAGTTGGGTGATGGTTATTTGGTGTTGGTTTAATTCTTTTTCGGTTTCTTTAACTCTATTGTGAATTAATGTATGTTCGGTTACTAGACTTTCAACTTGGGTTTGAGTAGTATTTAGAGACGTGTTTGTTAGACTAAGTTGAGTGTTAATTTCTTGTACAGATTTTTCTAATGGCTGGGTGGAATCTCTAATTTGCTTTTCCAAATTCTTGCAGGTGGTGACACACTCTGTCTTCTGTTTCTCTACTGCCTGTTGTATGTCGGTTTTGGTTTGTTTTACAAGATTTTCTAGTTTTTGTTTAATCCATCAGTGTGTTCACTTACGTTTTGCATGACCTTGTTTTCCAGTTCAATCGCATGCTTGCTCCAATCTTCACTCAGTTCCTTCCTCAAATTCACCTGCATGTCATCCATTCTTTTGTTGAGGCATACAGTAGTGTCATCTAACTGCTTTCTCATATCTTTCATCTCTCCCCTGATGTCTCTGATCTCTACTCTCAATCCTCCATCCATTTTTTCTATTTGATTATTCATTTGTTTCATGTCCTCTTTCAACTCCCTATCCATCTTCTCCATTTTTCCGTTCGCTTATTGATTTGACTATCTATTCGACTACCCAGTTTCTCTTGGGAATCTTTGAGGTCATTACTTATTTTGAGCATGAGGGTGACCAAATCGGTTGGAGTGTCATTTATTAATCTGGAAGTTAATGGACTCAGTTCATCTGGCGTGAGTTGTGTAGTAGGATTGACAGTAGTAGGTGACGGCGTACGTGGAGGCACTTCTGTCGGGCTGACATCTGGTTCCAGGCGGGTGGAAGACAGCTGACGAAGATTTTCAGGGTCGAAGTTGGCGCTAGTGACACTTCCTGCGTCTCGCTCCTGGGCGCTGTCTCATCAGTGTTGTTTGTTGCCTCGGTGTTAGGTGTGGTCACTTCTCGCAAAGTGTTGTTGTCTCCCAGCTCCATGTAGGACACAGATGAGTTGGCTGAAAGGTTCTCCATGATGGTGAATTAGGATTTGGACAGCTGGGCTAGTGGTGAAATCCAAGGATGTCGCGGTCCGATGGTGTGAACGCGGCGTGAAGGGTGTAGGCGCGGCGTGGAAATAGATGCGCGGCGCGAAGGGTGTATGCGCGGCGTGGAAATGAATGCGCGGCGCGAGTGCGATAGTGACTCAAGTGCAGTGAAATGTTGACCAAAAGGATTAAGTGACAAGTGATATATACAGTGAGACAATAAATTTTCCAAGACTTATTACAAATAAACATGCACAAAATAAACATGCAATGATAGTTAAATCAATAGATATCTGGTAATTACCAGTAAATAAATTTTTATATATGGTAACTATTAATAAATAGCCCTATATTCAATGCTCATTAATAATCTGGCGATTTTCAAACTATCACATATAAACAATAAATAAACAATTAATACTCTTAATATTTTGCCTATGATATCGCTTTTTTGGGGATTTTGCTTAAATTAACAAATTGGTTAACAAATTAATAAGCCCCAAGACCTTAAGGCGGTTGGTAAACTAATAATATTTTGGTACCTTTAAAGCTTTAATTTCAAGGTTAAATAAGCTAGCTTTCTTAATAGGCTACCTAAAATAATTATTTGAATGATCACGGAATGTGATTCGAAGCAATAAGTGCATATATCTCTCTAAATTGTTGGTGATATATCTGAGTATACTCTTCCTCGACGTCTCCTCAGGAATAATTTAATAATGAAATCAATATTCAAATTAATTAATTACTTTATTAAAGCTTGGCAATTCCATAAGGTATATTTTCAATTTCAAAAGTTTTCAACCATCAACTCTGTGATTTCTGAGTTCAAATTTTTGGCTTTCTTAATAAAGAAATCTTGTACATCTCCGTCAGGCCGGCGTGTTGGGTGCCAGGTGTAACAGCCCCACGTTATGGTGCCATGTGTGACATTACTATGTTGTGGGTCATGTGTGTAACGCTATTATTTTTATGTTGTATGTCCCGTGACGTCATGATCAAGCAAATATAGTCAAATGTGTCACAAGATAAGGGAGAGCTAAGTGATGGACTATAGTCACGCATCAAAGACAAGATCTCAATCCACTTACGTAACACACTTGGCTAAGCATACTCCTTACGTGACTGGGCATGTCAAAATTTGGCCTTGCAAGGGCTCATCCAGGATACTGATATTTTCATAAATTAAATAAATTTAATGTATCAATTGGGATTGCCAAGACAGGTGCAAGAACGACTAGAAAACCCAGTAATTAGGTGAAAAACTTGGAGTATATTCTCCTGTTCCTTTAGAACACACAACTTGGGCAATTAAATGAATTTTACAAGTTTCGTAAATAATTGTTAATAACAATAAATAGCTTGTTAAAAAATTTATGTTTTCGGTAGAGCGTAGGTGTGGGTATTTTGCCTGGCAAATAAGATTGTACAAAATCTCTCAAATTATGAATGTCTTAAATACTAGACCATGAGCTCATGTTTCTATGCTTCACGCAGTATGATAATTTTCCCCACTATTTCACTTTAAAAGCTTTTCGCGCCTTTGGCCAAAGGATTAATAAAACGGATCACTCACAGTATTGGCGATGCTTGACGTTGGTTACCGTATCCTGGTTTAGGCAGCCATCTCAGGGTAGATTGGATTCCGTGTCATCTCACGATACTGCTTGGCTCTGGACCATGGTTTATAACATTTGACTTTACATGAATTTAATCAATTATACATTGCCACAGCTTAATATATCACAGCTTGAAAACATTAAGATTGAAAATGAAACTGATTACATTTTAAAACAGTTAAACTGCACGTATGTGCTCAAAAGTGACTGCTCTCTAAGGAGTCTCAAACGGAAGAGAGTTACCCTTGCTAAAATTCAAGGAAACAGAATTTTCAATAGAACATTCTAGAATTTTTAATGAAATGCTGGGCTGTGATTGGTCAATTTAATATCGTGTTTTTGACGTCAGTACAATGCACAAAGTAGTTCCAACATTTAGCTACAATAACCATTTAAATAATATGCGATATATTATATATAATACAAAATAACATATAGGACATTAAAATCCTTTCAATTTTTATTTTTATTTTTGGAAGATGCCTTTAAAAATATTCTTTACTTTTCAACTCCACTGCCAAATTCAAAAGGTGAACTGAAAGTTTATTGCTAAATTAATATACATCCAAATATTTTATGCTATAAAATAGCTGACTCCTAAAATAGTATAATCTCATATACAACAAATATTTCCAAAAATATATTTCTCTCGTGAAACCACCGAAGACATGAGACCTGTATATATCATTTCACCGGCTTGGGATGATACTTTTGGTGAGTACAAATAATAATATGTATTATTTAATAGCAAGTTAACATATGAGGATTAAGTATTTATACATTTTATAAATAATTGATGAATCATAATTTTCCAATGATTTTATTGGCATTGACATCTTTCAGTAGATGATCCATATAGGCAGTGGTGTGTTTTGATATTTTTGGATGAAGGTTATGGCTATCTTCAATATTTGGATTTTTCGATTACATAAATTAACATCAAGGAATATAAATAAATATACAATGTGATATGAGTCAGAGACTTTTGGTGGTGAGTCGGAGCTCGCTTCCTTGTTATCATTATTTTATCAATATTGAGTACTGCTAAATTAGGTCAGCTTACCGTTAATTGTGCCATCCATTATAATATCAGCACTTAGTGGTCATTGACAATATTTTATTGAGGCTTTATTTGGTTGCCAGAATTTGTATCGTGACACAGTGTATGAAAGCGATGAAAGCGATTTGTTCTCAATGTCAGGTATATAGAATGGAATCATTGTGATTCGAATTTTTCCTTTTTCACATTAAAAAAAACTCAGATTTCCTGTTGCTTTCATCAAATGGATGTAGAATGAGACAAAAAAAAGGCGAACGTTCAATTATTGGAGGTTACCAATACAACATTTCAGGTATTCATGTTTTCCATTTTCAAAGTCAATATTCAAATTCTAGTGACAAATTTGAAAGGGAATTGCAAGTGAATTTATTCAATATTCACGAATATATTAATTATATATCACTATTCAATCATGTACGTGAATATGGGAATTTCAAAAATAGCTGTTTGATTTGCAATACGGATTTTTTCAGACAACCAAATCTTTCTTTATAATTTTTATGCTTAGTTGTTGAAGTGGTGCCAGAAGCATATCATTTCGTCTCATATCGGAAGGAATTCCTTGTATAGTTGTAACACAAAAAGAATAGCTCTGGATGGTCAGTGGCATGGAGGGGCGTGGTAAGAGTCAGTGGCATGACTCTGAAAATGCTAGTGCGATCTGTACCTGTAAATGATTTCTGGCTAGAAATGTCATGTTTGATGTATCCTATTCTCATAAATTATAATCGCATTATTTTAATCTATTCATTTAACCTATTCTCATCATTTAATCAAAGAAATCTGTATCATCTTCTACAATAAGGCCTTTACTGCCAACTGTTCCAAAGCTTCAACGGTTCTTAATAAATGTGACAGCTTTAAATTATAATATAGCTCCAAAAGTGTATTAAACTTGGCTAATCTATCTGTCCACACAAATAGATTAGTGCATCTTATTGTCATTACAGCTTCCAGTTCAACTGCCATACGAGAGAGCGGAAAAGACCAAACGGAGTGAAGAGAAGCCGAGAGGCTAGTTGAAGGAATTGTGGTTGGGGGTGGAAGGGTCAAGGGGTGCGCGTTTGATTGAGAGACAGCTCGCAGCTTAGATTCCAGTATTATTCCAAGATGCTCTTGTGTTTGCATGGCTCAAAAGACTGGCGCGCGCGGAATTCGGCGAAATTCCGGGGATAGCCCGGAGAGAACACATGTTTTGTGCGGCCCTGATTAAATAGTTGGCATAGTGTCCTCCCGGCAAAGCAATTACTCCGCGCCCCAGACGGACCACTGCTGATGATCATGATGATGATTATAATGCTGCTGATGCTAATGCCAACAACTAAACGCGAATAAATTTGTCCCGTTCCACACCCGAAATAAAAAGCACGCCCGTCGAATCTCTCCAGTGGAATTTTGTTAAGGAGAGAACGGGTCATGCAGTTTCATTTTGTTGCCTAGTTGCGTTCAATAAAACACGTTAAATATGGAAATAATTATCGAAGTAATCAAAACGACCTTCACTAATAAATCTGAACGAGCTTCAATATTGTATCTGGTATTAGGACTTCACACCTATTTCCTTCAGGATAGATTCAATCAATAATGCCAGGTCGAATGACTAGTTACAAAAATGTTGCAGGGTTGTGCCCCTTGTTTGAAACAGTGCTTGACAGAACAAGATAATTCAATTGTAAAGAATGATTGTGTTTAGTTGAAACGATACTTCGAATTTCAGCATCTGGGAGAGTAATATAAGTATGATTATGTATTATTGCATTCTTTAACGATACATACTGATTATACAGTGAAATATAAATGAAACTTGACTAGATGTCTGCTAAATAGAGATGATTTTTCACATCCGAACGCTGGGTACTGTTGCTTACATTGTATTGAACTTCACTTTCTAGACTCTAGAAAGAGAGCAAAAGTAGGGAATGAGTGAGGGTTGGAAAAAGTGAGATTTTTGAAGAGTGAGTGAGAAAGTAGGTGAGTGTTCATGTGTGTAAGAGACAGTGAATACTGGGGCAGAGAAGTAAAAGAGAAACAGGAATAAACGGATAGCGATTTCCAGTTTTCATAAGAGATGGAAAAATCGCATTTCTACGTTTGAAATCACATTCGACAGAAACAGAGGTCTGTATCGCTTACAAACATCTGTCGGTTATGTTCATGGAAATAAAAGTTACATCCTTTGATGTTACAATACTGATAAGAAGCGTACAAAAGGAATCCAGAAATAATTTTAACGACGGCTTATTTTGAACAGTGCAGTTATTCCGATAGAAATTCATTCCATTTCCTGACTGACCATCATGATCTCATATTTAATAATTGAAGGATTGCACTTTTGATTTCTAATTATAACTAAATAATTGAATCACCTTCAGTGACAAAAAAAATTAATAATTTTAGTAAGTCTTTGCTATCTGCCTGTCATATACCATATGTCAGATGTAAAAGATGTATAACTTTCTTAAAAACATAACACATAGCCTTCTAGGTATTGAAGAGTAATATTCTATTCATTATTCAGTTAATAATTGGTATGGGAATAGTGACAATCAGATCGACTAATAATCGATAATCAATGAAGAATGAAATTATTCATTCCGAAGCATTTCTCACAAGATTATGCACAACTATAGTAATTTTACGAGTCCGAATCTTGGCTCAAGAGTGAAAAGTATACACTTCGTATACTAAGGTACAGCTTGAGTAGTCATTTGAGTTACAATCCTCACATTTACTTAAACATTGTTATAAAAGCAACATGGGCTGCTCATTTATGAATGCTGATTACCAAAATTAAGTTGGAGAAACCTTTCTCTAGATAAACTAAAAAGAAAGAACACAATATTTTAGTTTCAAGTTTTTAGAGCAAATCACAAACGATACAGTCAGATTGACTATATTCCAGAAATCCTCTTTCACTGAAATTTAATTTAATCCAGAGGTGTTTCCAATCCTCATTTGATATGCTTGTTCAAAACAAATCACATGAAACTGATTCAATCAGAGCTGGATTTCCTGCAAGGATTTTCATAATGTAGAGTTTGTAGGGTGTAGGGAAGAACAATTCAGAGCTCATTTTTAAATAAATTCTTTACCTCAGTTGAACATACGTTTTGAACCCAGAGATTCTCTATCTTAATAAGACTGCTATGACCTAAAAACGAAAAGTATGTCAGTGTGATCAATTTCACGACCCTATACAGAGGGAAGACCAGCGGATAGTAATCTTCCATGACCATTGAATGAATGCATCATTCTAGTATGAAGCTAGAATTGCTTAGAGATTTCACGTTGATTAAAAATGTTATGACCGCTTTTCAAGTATTTGTAATGTAACAATAAATAATTCAAATGAACTTACTCATATCAATTCAATTCAATTGAATGTTCTTCAGAACATCCTTTACAACCTCTATGGAGACTAATTTTACAACTGATTTATCTTCATATTCATTGCAAAAGAAATTTCATTACAGTGTATACTTTTATATTCATAGATCTTTATTATACTATCTTATGTCTTAACATGTTTATGTCTGGGACATTTAACTATTTTTATATGTAACATAATGTAAGTTGAATTGAACAATTCATCTCAAAATATGAATCCAACTTTAACTTAATTATTCCGAGAAGCCAAAAATGAATTGCAAACTTCGAAAAGTGGAACATGTAACCAAATAAGTGAATAGCTGAAATGAATAAAAATATGGATTATTATTCGTTATGACATACCCCCAACCATACTGACATATTAATTAACCAGCTATTTCCAGCTAATTAACCATCTTGTGTTTGGTCGCTCGGTGGGAGTGGTTGCTGCTGAGTTATCATATGGTTAAGTCACGAACATTCCAGACTGCGTTTGGATGGGTGACCGACACAAAAATAAGGCGAGGTGGAACCTACCCGTAAGGGTCTCCCCACCCATAAAAAGCCATACGAACATATTTATACTTTTTCCAGCTATTATAAAAAAAAATCAAAACAATATTGCGAAATTGTATTGTATAATGAATGAGCGTGTATAATGAATTCGGTGAAAATTTGACCATGAAAAATGTGTAAAACAATGGGAAAAAGAGTAAAACAATGTTCACATATTGCTGAGACTTCAAAGTGAGATATTCCCAAGGTTAGTATATATGATATACTAATATAACGTATATACTAACCTTGTGATGCTCCAGTGCAGTTCCAGAGGCCGTTCTCGGAACTTAGTTCTGGAATCAACCTCGAAAGGAAGGGATTGATGCGAATAGTCGAAAGGTGAGGCATTAGGGTTTAACGTCGAATCCACGTGGCCGTGAAAGCTTGTCAATCCCAGCCAAACCAATAAGCTTTGACGCGGTCTGATTTGAACTTTGTCCCATACCGACAATTACGCAGCAGGTTTCAGGCTCAAACGGTTGGTGAACGGAAAAACAAAGCAAACCTCTAGAAGGGCTTCCCAGTGCCAGGGCACAGCCCGTCAAATGGTCAAATAATAATATATTATTGTGACCCACCGATCGACATTCATTCATTCGTCGATCAACAAAATAATCGATTGTCGATTAAATAATATTATCGATTGACAATAATTTGATCATGGACTGGAACTGAAATAGTATCCTGCAAGTTAATATGAAGCTAACAGTAAGAAACCAGTATTTAGTTGAAAAATAAAAGGAGGAAGTTCAGTATATGGGCCTCTGTCAATAATATTGTATCAGCTAAACTGTTTAACACAGAAGCCCATTTACTGCTTACACTAATATTATAGAGTGCAATATATCGGCATCTGTCAATAAATTGTAATTGTAATCTTCAATCTAATGAGCCGAATAACTGTTTAAAACAGAAGCCCATATACTGCACCACAGCCAAATAAAAACTAAAAATATATTTTATACAGCTTCAGATTAAAACTCTGTAGTGGAGTGAATTAAGGAATTTCTCTGTAAAGGCTTGAAAGCATTGACATTTCAGTAAAATTTAATTTATAAATTCTGTTGTAGATAATTTACATGAATTGAAATTACAATTATTGAAATTTTCATAATTCAGAGAACAGCATGATTTTTGCATATTTCAATTTGAGATTTAGAACAGAACGTTTAAACACCAAATAATAATAAAAGATTAATCATAAAAAGAGCAAGTTGCAGGAGAATCCATTCAACCACCGTTAAATGGCGGTAGTAACGTGAAGTTGCATTGGTTCAGTTAGATGACATTATTTTATTGCGGTTGAATTTAATAGGATTTTCTTGCAACAGGCCGTAAGTTTTTTTTCAAGTTCCATGTCCTACGTACATTTCATATTGATCTGTATTTGAATAGCTTGTAATGCCGGCTCCATACATGCGGCATTTGGCAAATACCGAATGTTTACCTTATGGTCATATGATATTCCATTCTATACAAACAAATAGGGCAATGCACACCAGTCAGTGTGTATGGAGCTGGCACTAGGCAATAAATTCGATTTGACTCTGATTCGAGTTTTCAATCGATAGGCTTTCGATTTACTGCTACTCGATCAGGCTACAAGAGCTGACAAATTAAATCATTAGCATAGTGACGGAATCCAGTTTTCTATTGGCGATGTTGTGGTGGTTATCCGATAAAGGCGCCCATGAAGAAGCATTAACACGTTCTGGTAACTTGACAACGCTTTTCTACAGCGTGCCTATATTAACTTACAGTGGCTTGAGTATCGATATACAGGTGGCCGAAAGCTAATTGTGTGCTTAAGGGTAAAAGGAAACAAAGAGGTTGGAGGGGACGTAATTGCGCCTCTGTATACTGTGACAAAGTAAAAGGAGGAGGATAGAAGGGGGGAAGGAGAAAGAGTGATGGAAAACAGAAGAAAGAGAGATGGAAGAAGAAAAGAGACGGAAGAGAGATGGATACGGAGTGAAGTGGAAATTTCGGTCGATATTTTCGGATCTGAGATTCGGCGAATGGATAAGAATCAAATAGAGTGGAGTGAAATTCAATTTTCTGATAACCAACTTTATTCAGTTTTCCAAACAATGGACGCACCAATTGGAACACGTTCACACTTCATGCGACCATCTAGGTAGAATCAATCGGGGAAATCTCGGTAACCTCCCCAATGTTTGAGAATAATGAATGGATGGTTCCATCCATTGAAACAGAAACTACTTTCCAGAGAGAGCTATTAAGTTTTAGATAACATATTACTTTCATTTGTGATGATTAAATTCAGTTCCAGCAGTATTGTGTGTTTCCCTTTGAATTGTGAGTAGGTCATGAGGATGAGATATTATTAAATTTAAAAAATCCCGAAATATATTTGGCAGCCCGGTGGCAGCGGATACTGAGTGATCATGAGGTCAAGTCACGAACGCTTGAGACTCCTCTTGGATGGGTGAACGGAACAAAATGTGAGCAAGGTGCAACCTACCAACAAGGATCACCTTATCTCAATGGAAAATACTAAATTTTAAAAATCTCATTTCAATTTGTGTGATATTCATCAATTTCTTTTTCTTTTATAATTTATACAAGCCGAGCAATTATTTCAACCTTTTTAATAAGTGTTATTGAAGAAAAAGGAATGTGTCGTCTTTGTACGTCTCAAAACAGCTAATTTAGAGAAACTGCACAACATTTGAGGAGCAATCTTGACAAAATCCTTGTAATAAAAGAGGATTCCTCGGAATTCGTTTGGAACCCGAGAAGGGTAAGCAAGTTTATCTCCTGTTTGTCTCCAAGATTTGAAATGGGAATTTTTTCTCTTCCGTTTACAAAGTCTAATTTGGAGCTTGAAATATAATAAATTGTGTAATGGAATTGTGTAATTCAACACCGTGCTGGTCAGTTAAGATTTGAAATGAGAATAATTCTCAATATTTTTGTTCTTCAGTTTACAAAGTTTGATTTGGAGCTTGAAATATAGAATACAGTAATACTTTTATTGTGTAATGAAGTGATTTATTCACTTGAAATTGTATTAAATAAAATTTTTAAACGACTAGCAATCCTTTAAATTGTATTTAAAGTGAATTATCAACTAGCACTTCATGATAGAAAGTGAAATAGAAGAGAAGTATTCAGCACCGTGCTGGTCATAGAAGAAATCGGACCTGCAAATAGGAGATGAAATATAGCTGAAGCAATTACGTGGATCTCTTAAAAAAGAGAGGTCAACAGAGAGGTTTCTTAGAGTAAGGAAGTTACGTGTAATGTGAGCAAGGAAAGAGGTTTTTAAAAGAGTTGTTCGATCACACCACTGACCAATTAGAGCCAAGTGTACAGGATCGGGTCTGGCGAGAAAGAAAAGAGTTTGCAGAAGAAGCGAGGTAGTCCAAGAGAAGTTTTGTATGTTACTTGGGCTTGTGTCTGTGTGTTGGGTGTTCCTATCTGCCCTGCCATTCCGAAATAAAGTTCTCATTCCACCACAGACCACAACCGTGTTGTTTGTAGCTGAGTAAACTTCCTCGCAGTAATTACGAGGAAGTCAATGATGTGTAATATCCACGAATAGCTTACGCCACCAAATTTTCGCTTCACAGTTTGCAATCGGGTCAACTTGTCTGAAATTTTGCCACTTGGGAGAGTGCTTACCACAGCAAAATATTCGTCATAAATCATTAATTGAATATGAAAACCAAGGAAACCCCGCAGCCCTTAGCTGACACTAAATTACATCTTCACACTCACGGTGAAATTGCTCTCATGATAACAACTTACTTTGTGAGTACATTTAATATACTGTTACTTTCCGCACTTGTTCGAATGTTTGGATGGTTGACGGAAAATCCAATTCAATCTTCTAGTGGAATTTCAAAGCTACCAAATACTGTACTGGGTGATTCATGAGTGCTATGACTGATAAAACAGTCTTCGTTTTAATGGTTTAATAATATTATCTAAATTTAATTCGAGATAACGAATTTGATATAACCTGCGTGTTGATGATGGTTGATGCTTGACTCAACCACCACTATCATACACTAATTTCATTCGACTACTATCAAAATAATTGTATTTGTAATAGAAGAAAGATAACTTGAAAGAACATAAATTCATTATAGAACATTGACTTGAGGAAATTGTTCAACTAACAAGTAATGATACATTGAGATTAAATCAATGCAAAGGTGCTACCCAATTTCAACAAGAATAATACACATTCAAAGGAGCTATAAATTAATTAGTTGGCATTGACTCTCTTGAATACATACATAATGCAGTATCAGAATTTCGAAGATTAGTCAGTATTCATTAGTCTTTAATCCGTATTTAATTGGCATACTGATACACAAATAATTCAACAAATTTGTAAGCGATCGAGGGGAGGAGTGGCTGAAAAGGCTTTCAATAGCTGTTTTAGGAATTAAGGCGTGTTGCGTGGGTGCGTTACGCAGCGGCACGTGTATTGGACACTGAAGTGGCGTCACATTATTATGAGTAATGATGCGGTGATGACACCTGTCTTGCCAGCCAATACCGACACAGGTGATGTGGAGCGAAGAATGAACACAATGTCGGCCTGTTCCCCCAAAGTCACTTCGTTACTCTATTCAACTTTCGTCACTCAATTTCCTCCACAAACTAAAAGTTTTTCTTATCCGAGGCCGCTCCATTTTTGAAACGCAGAATTTATTTTACATTCATGACAGTGTTTGGATAAGTGTTAAAAACTTCCTTTTGTCAACAGTTTTATGTGGAAAGAAAAACTTATTCATAAGAAAGTTTTCACACACACGCGCGCATCTGTGTAAAACTTATTTGAGGTTTTCACTATCATGGATGGGGTTTTGAGAATGTTCAGTAGATATTGGTTTTTGAGAATAGTCATATTCAAGCTGGCGATAAAAACAACAACATTCGTAGCTCGTAAGCAATAACTGCCTATTTTGAAAGGGCTTTCTGTCTAGTTAAGGTTTCATCAATATTCATTTATAAACTAACCCTGACAAAAAATTATTCATGTTCTACAGACTAATGAATTGGGATTGTAAAGAATTTAGTGTGGTACACCCTTGTATTCCAAGAGGATAATGATCCAGGCGTTCTATTTTCAATCAACAGACAATTTTCTCTACAATATAGCAAGGAATGATAGTTGGATTGATAGTTGCAGTACAGCGTAACACCAAACTTCGATCCTCCTTTACATTCTTCAAAGGTACTGGACATCATTGTGAGCGTAATTGAAACCAACATTCGAGAACGCTAAACAATTTTGTTTCCAATGACTCTATTGGACTAAATTTCTATTGAACACCTCTCGTATGACATCGGATGAATTAACATCAACCACTTTTTCGACTATTAAATCGATAGTATGCTCGAGTTTATGGGAGAATCTGAATTTTTATCAGCACAGCTGAAGTAGTTGCCTATTAAACGCCTACATACGTATTGCTACTGACCATTTGCTAACTTCCTAACAAATTTGAATAAGGTTGACTAACACAATATGCAAATCTGATGTGTTGTCTATGCTAGGAAGTCACTAGAACTAGAAAGGGGAAAGGAATCAAGAGAGCAGTCGTTTGAAAAGCGATGTAGGTCGGCGCGACGAGTGGAGCTGAGCTTTGGAGGATACAGACTACAGAGCTAACGTGAACATGATCGATAGACGAGCGTCGGACGGCCGTCAGTCGAACGACAGTTTATGGGCCGGAAAGTAATATTGCGCGGTGCGGTGCCTAGCCTGGAGGCGGTTGTCATAAGCCGTGAACAACAACGAAATACATATTGGTGCGTGAGGCGGCGGCGGCGGCGGCGAGCAGTGATTGTAATATAGTAGCCACCGCCCCCTTACTCCAGCCGCCCCCGGAGTGACAGGCACCGCCCGTCTGCCGCCAGCAAAAAGCGGCCGCGTTAATATTTCAAGCACCGCCAAAACGAGCAGAGCTGCCCCAATAGGACTATACTACCCCCCCCCCTACCAACCCGCTCCCCTGCTAATCCATCTCACAAACACCTGAGCTTCGGCAGCGCACCTAATCTGCTCAAAATCGAATCAAACGTGATCGCCGTAACGAACCACCAACCCTCACCCTCCACCATTGTCACAGATGCCGATCATCTAACTAATCTAAAATCTAAAGTGTGCTCTAGTCGCAACCGTCAATTATAAACACTGCAACTCTCCAGGAAAACACAACACTACACGATTGGTCGGTGATATTCAAGCGTCAGTAATGCAATGCTACCAGTCATTGACCCCGTGCTTGACTGGATTTATCGATGAATAGGAATGATTTAAAAAAGTTGAAACTAGTCGAGTTAAAAACAATTTGATTTTAATAATTGGATTTATTGGTCTAGAGAAATTTAGTGATGTCAAGAGGAGCAAATTGAAAAAAGAAAATGTTCACAAATTACCCAACCAATACAATCCGCTTTTTGATAATAAAATTATGCTGTGTTTAAAATTACAAATCAATCATAACTTAATATAATCATAATAATCACTTCAATTTTATTTGGAGAATTGTCTCGACAACAAATTTATAAAAACAGATTTATTGTTTTCCATCTATTCTAAAGCGAAAGAGAGTTCCAGTTAAGAATTCTGTCTTACTTTTATCAACACTATTAATATGTGATTTGGAAAAGATTTACCTATTCAAGATTTGATTTAGAAAGTAATTCGCCTACTCAACTTCAGTAGATAACTTCAATAAGAATATTCATTTAGGCGAGAATATTGCAACTTGAAAAGAGTTGGATAGCGGCATTCATAAGCCCAGGTTCTTGGTGGTGAGTTGAAAACACACTTCGCCTTTACAATTCGACCCTTGATCTCCAGTGAGCTGTATCAAACTTCGAGTTCCTTTACCCTCACGTCACTTCAATCATATAACAACCAAGCTCAACTTCTGCGTCTAACGATATACGGTATTTTGGATGGAAAATCAACTTTAAAACCAACTGAAAATCGTCTTATAGAAAATGACAAAGAAAAGTCCTCAAGAACAGTATGGTTCTTGGTTTCCCAAACCACGAGTGACCGTTTTTTAATGAACCTTAGTCAAATTTAGTGATTGATGAGAAACCGAAAATCGTGAACCTTAAAAAAATATAATGGAATACAAAATTGAGATATTCCCGACTAATCTCATTGGAGTTTCTTAATAAAAAGGGTAGGTACGATAAAGATTGAATTGAGCCATAAAATTTTCGTCTCTCCAAGCAGGCATGGCCTGAATGCATTTTCAAAAAATATTATCGACGGGTTTCAGTCAGGCAACATACCGTGGCTGATGGCTATGACGTTCGGCTGAAGAAGTGCTGAGTGTCGGGAGTAGAGAAAGTGCAGCTTATCTTGGCAGACGTGTGCTTCCGCTTTCTGTTTGTCTTGTCTAAGCCATGCGCACTTTGCCCTGGTGAGTCAAGAAGATACCGACATTACTTGCCACCAACATACTCTACACACGCAAATATGTTCTCCTCAAATCAGCAGGTCTCCACGTGATGAAGATTGTAACATCCAGACAGTTGACAAATATGGACCGTATACCAAGGTCAGTTGTTGGAGTCCCTTTCCGTGAGACTATCAAACAATTTTAGGATAAGTACGATATAATAACAGTAAATATCAGTGAAGGTTCACAAAAGATATTAAGACAATTGAGGTATCACAAAAGGTTTCTCTACAAAAGACGACTGAGATTGAGTTGGAACGGCTCCAAGAATTGAAACTGTTCAAATAGATAAAATGAACATTATTGAGTGCCGTCGGCAATGCTGCACAACCATTTATACAAAAAATAAACCGATACAACGGAGTATCCAAGAACCCGACAAGAAAGTACTTACTAACTTACTCCATGACGCTATGAGATTTTTATAATAACAATTTGAGATTTTTTGTACAGATCACGCAACTCTTGATTTGAACGGATTCTCCATTCTCCATTGATAAAGGAAGTAGTATATACAAAAATCACATGATTCAAGGTGAGAATACCTATTTTTGCTTCATTCCCCAATGATCAAAATCAATAATTTCTCAATTGCTATGAAGATATTATCACAGACTATGTATAAATTTTTTGTATTTCTTCTATTGTCTGTAATATTATATTCCAAATTTCAAAGGTGTACGATCTTCCTTCGTTAGATATCGTGCAAACGAATAGATAGACGAACACGAGTACGATCGCTATAAATAAAGCTCTGTCACGAAAGTTTTGAAACTACTTGAAGCTGAAAATCATTACGATACATAGTGAGCAGTAAGTTTTGAAACTACTTTAAGCTAAAAATCATTACGATAGATAGTGAGCAACATGAAAAACCTACTCCTGCCAGTATGGACATAAATTCAGAATTGAAATCAGAAACACATATCAAATCTCTTCACTATCTCGGTAATATTGTGCACACTGTACTTTGTCGGCTTTTTGTTAACATTGTTCTCAGTCGGATTTTCTCTCTAATAAATTCTATAGAAGAATTTTTTTCTAATTTCTATTTGTATTGAATCACAAAGCAATGTTACAATTATCACAGCATTCTAATATTTACTGCAATTCATTTATTTTAGAAATAATCTTGCTAATCATAAATTATTAAACTAGGCTATATTTTGGAACAGAAGGCGTGGTTTGTTGCAGGGGTTTTCCTTTCTTTCTTGTATCACTTAATTTGTTGAATGGATAAATATGTAGCATCTAGCTATATTCATTTCATTCAGCTCGTAATAAAGAAATTATTCAAAATTTCCGAATGTAGTGAAATTTAGTTTCCTATTACTTGACTAGCAAGAAAAACAGAAGAAATCATAGGATGTAACTAATATATTTAATTAAAGAAAAAAATTTAAAAGACGCACATCATACATGTTTGTTTTATTCAGTAACCACCAGTCTCAAAACGTCAAAAATATGTTTTCACACAGGTTTTAATGTTTTCTTATGTAAAATAGTGCAAAATGTATGTATCACTTGGAGGTCTAGTAATCCAATAATGAGAATTCGTAGAGGGTGACCGAGTAAGTGGTCAAGACTGCGGTGAGGGCAGCAGCATCAGTAGACCTAGAATAGTAAGTAGGTCGACACACAAGCAGCTCTAATCTAATTACCCCTGATACAGCAAAGCAGCAGTTGCCTGGCTTTGCAGAAGCAACTTTGTCGTAGTTGTGGCACTGATGGTGAGTGCAACGCAGGGGTGGATGCCATCACGATCGTAAAGCTTCGACAGGTGAGTGCTAGAAGCCATTGCAACCGTCTCAGCCCCAACCACATCCCTTAATAGTTGTTAAGTTACTATTCTGTAAATGGAGCAAGTGAACACATAAACAATGAAAACTGAACACTTTCCTCACGTCTGAAATGTTGAAATAAGCTTTAAAGGTATCATATTTTTATGGCCTCAATCCTAGACATATTAATCCTTATTATAAGTTTATTGTAGAATTTTTCAACAATAAATTATTATCAGAATGCACCACTATAATATAGGGTACTGTTTCAAATTCATCAGTACATTCAATGATATTGTGCACTATAGAGAGGTTGTGATTCTAACATAAATAAAAAATTGGAAAAAAATCGATAATGACAAAAATATGTAGTGCATTGCATTCACATTGGTCTTTATACTCAGAAATTTTTCACCAATTGATAAATTAATATCTTGCTATAAAGTCTGATCCATTCATGGTTAATCCATATTATGGTTAGTCCATGTCCAGACGCTCAAACTCTTCCTGAAACTTTTGTCATTAAGTTATGTAGTCGTAGCGTGTGGACAGTAAATCAGATGGGGTTTGGACAAATCGTCTCAGATAGAAAATCGTCCTAATTACGCTAAGACTTGTATGACTACATTGTTGTCTCACAAAAAATCTGAAGAAAAAAGTTTCATAACAAATTTGAGCGTCTCGACCAGGCTTTAGGTAATTTATACCATAGAGAAAGCATACGCCACATGGAATACACATACGCCTTTGTATGCTTTCTCTTTGTTTATACCGAGCGAATCATGTTGATCCAATTTGGATTAACAAAATAGTAATTAATATTGTTAATTAACAGTACCAATTAAGGAATATAACTTGGCGTTTAAAACTGAGCTTTGAATATCAAATGATCAATCCATCCGTGAAAGAAGAGAGTCTCTGAAAAGGTCGAGAAAAGCCTACGAAAGAGATGGAAGTAATCAGATTGATAGCCTACTGATGAAAAGGGAAGAGACTGAAAGTTTGCCAAGAAAAAGAAAAACCCAAATAATATTATGGTAATAATTTCATTTCTTTTCAATGTTCGGCCAGAATGAAGTTAGATCATCAAAATCGGACTATTATCATAACTCAGGTCTCTGTTTTATTAGGCAAAAAGAATAGTCCAATCAATACCAAATAAGCTGAAAATCTGTGATGAAAATAGCTCTGATATTTTTTCAGCCGTACAAGTGGAAGATGAAGATAGCGCTGAATTCTCCCAACCTTTGGGACTGAATAGAATTAAAAAGAGCCTTTCTGTTGGCAAGCTCAGTCGGAGCAGAGCGGGTAGTAATTTATGGCACTCCGAATCAATACCGTTGTCTCAATGAAAGAGATTCGCCAGTAATTCCAAAAATCAATTCCGCTCACCATTCGCTTTCACCACTTTCTCTTTCGCTCTTCTAAATTCAAATAAGTTTTGCTATCAGTAATTGGTAGAATGAACACCGTTGATTCGATTTCCATACTTTGATTGGCAAAAATTGATTCAACTATAAATAGATCATTCAAGCATTGTATTAAAATATTCCTCCAGATAAGTTATTTCAATTCATTGAGCTTTTGATATGAATAATGAAAAATTATTTATTGAACGGAATGTTCAAATACACGGAATGAAGTTTGGTACCTTGGGGCATATCAATATCCTGGAGCTATGAATATCTTGATCTATCACTAAATTGTTCTTAAATAAGCTTAATTTTATTCTATTTTGTTCAATTCCATTCTTCTTTTATACATTCTAAAAGCTTGCCAATCAGTGTGCAATATAAATGCTCGTGAATTTATACCACCTTTTCAAGTAAATTTCATTTCATTATAATTTTTTGCAATAAATTATCTCTTTCAAACATCCCTTCTATATTACTTTGCCTCCTCATTCTTTTATGAAAACAGTCTAAATCCATGTTATGTTACATAATTAAACTGACACTAATTACCTTTTATAAAAAAGCCTAACAGTTTTTCAAATTTAAAATCAGTTCATATTAAAGTTACACTAAATAAACAATTCAAAAGTTTTGAATTCACTTTTAAAATTTGAAGCAAAATAAAAACGCACTCACTAGAAGCTATTACAGCTCAGTTTATTGTATCATACAACAATCCTTCTGTTGATTAATCAAAAAATTGAACCAAACCTCCAAAAACTCACTGGTGGATAGAAGAGCTCTAAAAAGTTAGGCATGCAATTAAGCCTATGTAAATGAAACGAGAGTTGCGGCGCTTCATGGAACATGAGACTCTATGTAACACGGATTGAGTAGGCGCTGTGGTCGGTGGTAGGGTATTCTGAAAAAGCATGCACAAACTTTATTCATGCGTTGTGAATAAATTGATTGTACAGCAACCAACTCGTTCGCAAATAGTTATCGACATAGTGAAAAGCGGAGGATGCAAGCGCTGGTGATCCGTTCTAATTTGCGGTTTAAAAGTCATATCCTGATGCACAAAACGAATGCAGATTGAATTCGAACGGGGTGGAATTTTTGAGATGGGAAGTAGGGTGGTGGGCCACCCACGCCCACACAACAGGAAATCAACAGATTGGATTTGGCCAAGAATCTGAATATTCTATTTCCAACGCCCAGTCACTATCTAATCTCCCCAAATGCGAATACGGTTTGATGTTCAACACAATTTACTGTTTTCGATTTCTTCAAACTGAAAACAAGAATCGATCCCCTTGAATAGTAAAAGAATTTTTGCCTTGGTTAGCATTTAAAACAAGTAACTGCTCTTATAGCGAGGATACCATCGCTTGAATGTGATTTTCAAATTTTTTTTTGAGGGTGATGCCCACATGAGCACTAGGCTTGTGCGTGGGTAATAAGAGGGATGATTATGAGAGATGACGACTGTTTTTAAGCAGTCGGGACCGACGGCTTTTCGTCTCCTCCGTAAGACGGGAGTGGCCGTTTCTGTCAAAATCCGTTCCGGCAACTGTATTCGATCTTGGAACCTTTGGATTATCAGACAGGCGCGACATTAAATAATGAGACAGGAGCTCGGTCCTCCGACATTAAATAGATATAAACATACAGAAATTGCTCGCTTAATATAATAGGATAGCATATTTTGAAAAATTGAGATACTCTTATCATTAATATGTCGCATTAGCCTGGTTTCAGATCTCTTACCTCTTGTATGAGCAAGGAATGTGTTTTTCATAACAAGAGCCCAATGATCAGAAAACCATGTTTTTACCACTTCACTTGTGAATGAATTCTCATGCATTGTCGTTATAATATTATCAATACATGTTCCTCCATTGAATGCCCCGGGCCTAGTAATATTTTTGAAACCCACCTTAAGACCAAATGAAACAAAAAGCTCTCTCAACTCTTTAATATTATTATCATCATCATTCATAAAATCATAATTAAAATCAGCACATAATATGAGTCTATCAGAGTACTTCAAGGCATATTCCAGAACCCCACTTAGTCTTTCCAAAAATATTTCCAGGTTATTATTATCAGTGTTTGGTCTATACAGTGCTAAGACTATTGTATTTGAATGCAATAACTTAACAGCTTTCACCTCTAAAACCATCTCTATTGACATCTTATTAATTTTATGCTCTCCATTTTTAAAAAATATAATCCATTTTTTACATATATCATACATCCCCCATGTATCCTGGTGACCCTACAGTAAGCATTCCCAATTGAAAAACCATCAATGCCGTACATGTCTATCTCCTCCGACTCCAACCATGTTTCAACTATACACGCAACGATTATTTTAAGTTAATAATATTAAATGCCTGAATTTATTTTAGAAGCCATTTGAATTGCAAGAAGAATCAATGACAGGTGAGGCTATGGTGTGGTCAAGTCATAAAAAGAGGATAACTAATGGGAAGGAAAGAATAGATATGTATATTCTTCGATCCTCGTCAACATACAGGGACGTATTTATGAACGATCCCTTCTTAATATCACAGAGGAGAGATTGCTCTCTACTCTGTGGTAATATTTTCTTTCGTAAGCTAAATTTTCAGAAAATGGCAACCTCACGCTAAACAGACAGAGCAGCTGTAGTAACTCACAGTAATCATAGATTTTTTATCAAAAATTTTTAATTTTTATTCAATATTTGTATAAACATTAATGATTAAACATTACATAAACAAACATTACATAGTATTTGTATTTGAGTCTTAGAATACTAACAATAAACAATTGAAAATACCGAAGAAAACTTGACAAATTTTTACTATGAGTTAATTGATGATTAGTTAATTGTATGATTTTTACTTCTGTTTAATGTAAGGTTTCCATTTACTGGAATTTTGGATTACGAATGAAAATTTTACAAAGGGTACGTTGATAAATACGGCCCACAATGCTTCAGTGTTTGAGCATGAATTAATGCCAACACTTGGATAAAGGATCAAGTTAGACAGAACTTTACCACTTTCCCAGTACTGTAGTAGTAAATTGCAGCTGATTGAAAACACGGTTGACTGTCAGGAGACAAGCTGGATATGAAATAAATTGGTATTGTGGATAAATGGAAATAATTTCGGCTTTGATACAGACGAATGAAATTGATGACAATTTATGAAAAGCTTTGGATTGAAAATAGAATATTGATTGTAGATGGTTGAACCAGTATAATTCAATGACAAAGCTGTAAATGTAAAAAGACGGAAGACCCAATAAAAATATTTAAGGTGGTTTCACGGTTTGTTGGTAAGAAATAAATAACAGCAACAAAGCCGGCCTGGCAAGACAGTAGACTGGTATTTAATCTTGTAAACCGTAAATAAGAAGGAATCGATTTTGAGCGTCGTCTCGCCACAGGTGGCTACTGCACTTCCTTTTCGTTTTCTTCTTTTTATCTTTTATTGAACCTTCTTCTCTCTTTATTAGGTCTCCTTGCGCGTCTTCCAGCCGGTCAATTGCCAACAACCCGACCTCTGGACACACTCACACCAGCGTATATGTAGCGCACGTACGCACGCCTACATTCATTGAAATTACAAAAGCGAAAGGACTGTTTTCTCACAGTCAATGTACACGAAACTTTTACCTCTGAACCTTGCTAAACCCTCCTCCTGCTATCTTTACAGAACAGTTTTGTCGCAATCATTTTCAACACACCTTTACAGTGAGGGTTGATCTTGAGTTGTGTGTTGATTCAAGTGTGTACAGTGTACTTATATACACACTATACAAATATTTCATTTTATATGTAATGGACTACCAGTACATGTATACTGGTATATTTTATGTATTGAACTTGTCTTACACTCCCACTCTCTACAAGACGAAATCTTAAAAAAATATATCAAAAATGAAGACTAGGTTGAGCCATGATTCAATTTTGTACAAAATTAACATAAAATATTCAATACAAATTTTTTATATGATGAATATTTCAAGTTCTCAATTCTAAGAATGATTAAAAAACTGTTTTCCCAACTGGCTCCTTCGTCAGAACAATTACAGAATCATAGCCCATTGACCAATCAATAGCTCCATTAGATCTGCACTGCTTTCTAGGTATTGCTACACAAGACATGAAAGAACAGGGTATTTAAAATACCCTTTAATTTATATGCCCGTTTTGTCTCAAAAATCACCAAAAAATTTTCAACAAAAACTCTAGACAGACTAGAATTTAATTTGAACAAAGTTACAAACCAACAATGCCTTTTTTACGTGATAAGTAATCGTAAAAAATCACTGTTCCTCGATTCTTTTGGTTTTTTCCCGTTTTTTTCAATACCTCAGTATGGAAATCTTATTGTTGACAATAAGGAGGATAAAGTTTGCCAAAGTTTACGATTCTATAACAAAAAAAGATGTTAAAATTATTGAAAATATAGGAGAATAGAACCCATATTCTATGAGCCGATTACACAAAACTCCAACTAAATTTAATCTCAGTGAAATGACGTCATTTTACAAAGTTGAATGGTGGTTGCACGGGTTCCGTTAGATGACGGCATTGGCGGTAAAATTCAAATGTACTTTCGAGCAACTGGCCGTAATCTAAACAACATTCTGCTTGTACATTCCAGTGTAGATGAATTTTCGAGCAACTAGCCGTAAATCTTGTAATCTACCGGGTGTTTCAAAAAGGACGCACTTCAAGTTTGAGGGGGAATAATTTCTGCATTGGGAATATTTTCCCTCAAAATATAACGTATTAGCTCTACTTGACTCATGAGGAACATTTTTCCTCAAAATATAATGTATTAGCTCTACTTGACTCTTTATTAACGCACTGTACATCACCCACATGTATCAGTGCTTTCCCAGTATCCATTTGTATCTGTAGTGTTTGTATGTATTAGGCTATGGTTTTTTTATCGTATGGCTTTTTATCGGTGGGGAGACCCTAAGGGTAGGTTCCACCTCGCCTTATTTTTGTGTCGGTCACCCATCCAAGAGCAGTCTTGAATGTTTGTTACTTAACCACATGATTACTCAGCAACCGCTCTCACCGAGCAACCACTACTACTACTGTTCCTTATGGTTTTTCCAAAGGATGAACGTGTGTTTATTATTGAGTGATTAAGCATTACTATTAATTTTGCGAACAAGACAAGGACAAGTTCCAGTACGAATCTCTCGATTCTGAAGTATCAAGCCTTTCACTGTAACTTGTCCTTCACTTGTTCGTAAGATTTATATGCGCGATAACTTTGAGTGATAGAAAAACTTTCATAATTTGGAAAAAACCTTAGCCAAACATGAACATGACTACAGATACAAATGAATACTGAGAACGCCCTGGTACATGTAAGCGATATTTTTACTCTTTATAAACGCATTGTACATCACCAACATGTATCAGTGCTTTCCCAGTATCCATTTGTATTTGTAGTCAGAAGTACAGTAGTGCTAATACATTGTATTTTGAGGAAAATATTCCCTAAGCAGTAATTAATTATTCTCCCTCAAACTTTGAAGTGCGTATTTTTTGGAACACCCGTTATAATCTTCATTAATTATTTATAATCCACATTCTTCTTGTATATTCCAGTGTAGATGAAGAATAGACGCCCCTCCCCGAGGAAGGAGCGTGGTACGAAGCAGCCGACGAAGCAGTCCGGCGGCAAAGAGAGGGAGAAAGAGCGACGCCAACTGTACCCGACGGACGGCGACCCGACAGCGTCCGACTCGGACGACGAAGGCGGATTCAACAAGTGGCTGCGCACCGGAGACGGATTCCAGTACTTGCGCTTCTTCGTCGTCCTCAACTCACTGGCCGTCTTCCTCACCATGGGCTGGCCACAGATATCCGTCATCTTCCAGGCACTACATGAGTTTTTCACCGAAGAGTGAATGAACACTAGTAATAGGCAAGTGCTACGAACGTCATCTCTAAAGCCTGGTTTTCATTAGTAGAGTTAGTGGTAGAGTTCCCTGGGCGAGTACTAACTATCTTGTGAACTCTCCTAATGAAAACGTTCATAGTAGAGTAGAGTGATGGTAGAGTACTTGTTTTTAAGTGGCAAGTAAGTAGAGTAGAATTAGTACAGTAGAGTTGGTATGCTAGTTACTCTACCACTAACTCTACTAATGAAAACCAGGCTTTAAGTAAAGACCGTTTTGTTGTAAAAAATATTAAGAAAAATATGTTTAAACAAAGTGATACAGAATGAAATACACAACTTACATTAGTACTCTACATAGTCGCCATATGAATTAAGACATTTGCCATAGCAATTCACCAGCTGTAAATGCAGAATATTACTGTGAAACACTCTTCAAGTTACGGCGTGCCATTCAAAATCGCCGCCGCGGACGGCTTACCGACGGCATCATACTGCTGTTGCACGATAATGCACGTCCACATGCGGCTGGTAGGTCGATCGATCTACTGAACAGATTTGGATGGGACATTTTCAGACCCCAATACAGTCCAGATTTAGCGCTTTCTGATTACCATTTGTTTGGCAAATTGAAAATTTTTTTTGGGAGGTAAGCCATTCGCGGGTGATGACGAACTTAAAGATTAAGGCTCAATGAACTGGCGGCATAAGACTACGACGAGGGTATATTGAAGCTGGTGAATCGCTATGTTAAATGTCTCAATTCATATGGCGACTATGTAGAGCACTAATGTAAGTTGTGTATTTCATTCTGTATTACTTTGTTCAAACATTTTTTCTCAATAAATTTTTTACAACAAAACGGTCTTTACTTTAGAGATAACCCTCGTATTTCAATCTACAAATTACTCGTTTTCACATTTACAAATTACTGAAGAATTAGGTTGTCTCGAAGTTTTTAAAAAATGAATGGGAGATAATTACTTCTAGCTACTTGATTCAAGAGTTGGACCAAAAAATTCATTGGTAGTAAAGAAAGATTAGGTTGTCTCGAACATAATTTTAAGCAAAAGTAAGTTAATTATATCTTGCATTTTTATTGAGTTAGACCAATCAATTTATTGGTAGTAATGGAGAATTAGGTTGTCTCATACCTATTTATATAGAAAAGCAAGATAATAATTACGTCTTAATTTTATTTTGAAGAGTTAGGCTAATCAATTCATTGGTAGTATTGAAAAGTTGTTGTCTCAAACATATTATAAGCAAAAGTAAGACAATCCTTGCTTGAAGAGTAAAGGCAAATGTTTAATGTATCTCTTTAAGCATATTATTTTATAAATCTAAGAAAAATAACACGATTGTTTTCAATAAAGGTGATTACCAACTGAGTCTTGTGGCTTGTTTGTGGATGAGTGAGGATGAAAGAATGATGCCTATTTCTTGACCAATCCTTTCACACAGCTTTGCTTTTGCTTGGAAAGGCTGAAAAAAGTTAATATTTTCATCAAAATAGCACGCACAATAGCACTGATGAAGAAAACCAAGAGAGAAAAGATGAAGAACTGAATAATTTGATTAGCGCACTGCTGTGAAAGCAGAGGTGATGAAATATTAATAATAAATCTCTAAAATGTGGATCTCTCCGTCTACATTGATCAACCAGCCTAGCATATTTCATGAATTTTCTGTACGCTATAAATTCAAACCCAGTTTCTTAGGTGGAAGATGAGGTTGGTTTGATAAAGAAAATAGCATAATATTATTATGTTAATAACTGAACAAATAATGCAATACTCTCTTCAAAGTGGAGTTCAGGTGAAAGACAAAACCGATTAGGCCTATTTATTTTTTCCATGTCCAATGATAACAAAAATCTTATGAAAATCCGAAAAGGAAATCTACAGCACAGAAACTTTAGTAATTAATAGTGGATAATGGTCAGAAATCTGAAATCCACTTTAAAATAGTCTGAACTTTTCATAAAATTAAATTCTTTTTTATAAATTTAAACCTAATTTTATTCATTTATTAGAACACATATTTAATGAATTGTTGATATTCATTCAGCAAAAATTCAGAATAGAGAAGTAAGTATAATTCAAAAAATTTTGTTTCAGAAATTCCTCCAGAAGTACCGGTACCTGAAAAGGCCGAGCAGAACCCCAGAAAATTTTCAATCAGCAAAGAAATTTTAGAGGTTGACATGGCGATTACGATCCCAGGGTTTGTAGTGGTTGTTTTTGTGGTGTGGTACAGTATGGGTGTTTGGAAGTCAACTGATCGATACTTCAGGGATGAGTACAAGAACCACTTGAAAAAAGAATATGAAAAGAACAAGTATCTGAAAGAAGAGGAAATCAATAAACTAATATCGGAGAGAAAAGGATCTGACCAAACAGTCGAACAAGATAAGACAAAGTCAGAGAATGAGATCAGTAACGTTCAACTTGAGAACAAACCTGTTGCTGATAATTATGAACCAATTAAAATTGGAAATAAATATGACGACAAAAAAGTTGAGGACACCAGGATAACTTCTGAAAAATGGGAAGACGATAACACTCCACGGTCACATGACAATGTTTGCTACGCTGATAAGGATGAACTTTGTAAATTATTTATTGCTCAGCAGTCTACAGAAGAGACTTCGCAAAATGATTATACTGACGAAGAGTATTGCTCTATGCAGAGTGGTTCTGAAGAATTCTGTCTGCCATGAACTCTCTTAGTGATGATTTCACTTGAAAATCAAATGGAAAAATGAATATAAAATTGCAAGATTTATGAAATAGGGGAACTTGGATTTAGTAGTTATTTCATTTTGTAACAGAAGAAACTATTAGTATAATATACAACAAGAAACATTACTTTAAAAATACTAATTCTTATATCAATTTATCAAAATGTTATAAACTTGTGCTATAAAGAATACAGTTT
Source organism: Laodelphax striatellus (assembly GCA_017141395.1). Taxonomy (NCBI): domain Eukaryota; kingdom Metazoa; phylum Arthropoda; class Insecta; order Hemiptera; family Delphacidae; genus Laodelphax; species Laodelphax striatellus. Next base: position 30,141,407 of record CM029532.1, read on the forward strand.
TCTAATATAGAGATTTGCTAAGAAATTGTTGTTGTCAGAAAATTTAATATCCCTTTGATGTAGAATGACCGGTAGAATGGAACAGCGGAACAACTGCTTAGATAGGTCCTCAAATTCACTCACACCTGTTGATTTTCCAATAAAATTCATATTTTGAGTGCTTTGATACGGTAGTGAAAAGGAGTTTTTTGCTGGGGATGATGCGTGGGTAATGGAAAGGATGATGATGAAAGGTGAATGGATCTACAGTTTTAGGTGGGTTCCGAACCACCGGAGAGCGATTTTGAGGCTCATAAATTGTACTTAGAGGAACCAGTCATCGTTACAACAGAAGTGGTAGGCGCCGTCTCTTATCTAATCTCACCGATTAGACCCGCCTGCTACCACTGGGATAACCGCTTCCCAAAAAAGAGATGATGGTAGGTAGAGTAAAGAGAAGAAAGTTGCTTCTCAATAAATTTACGCATATGGAAAAGTCGAAAATAATTACAACAATTAGGTATAACTTAATTATATTCTTGTAGATGGTCTATGCACACAAACAAATGAATACTACCGAAGTACCGAATACGAATTGCAAATTGCATAATATTGTTTCTCAAACCTGCAAAGGATGAGAAAGGCTAGTTAGCTTTAAGTTTCAAAGGGTTCAATATATTATTTTAAATATGAAAATATGGTAGTGATTAAGAAGTCTACATATCTGCTTCAATTTCATCTACTGATCAACACTAAAACCAGGCTCAAATAACGTACTAGGCCTATGTACTATGTGTGAAAAAATCATGGATCAAAACATACATAACCTCACAAATTACACTTATCAAGATTACACATCAACAATTGAATTCTCTATAAACTCTGAAATCATTAAAAGTGAAAAATATTTATATTGTTTAGGATTTTTGTCAAGGTGTTCAAGAAATAGATAGATATTATTCAATAACAATAAGAATAACATTCCGTTGTTGAAAAAGTTCTATGAATTTACAGTAATAGGGAAATACAGGGGAGTATTCATGTTACTCACCTATCAATAGATGGAAAATTTGAAGGTGGTTGACAATAATACCGATAATCATTCAATATTTATCAAGTAAAACATTATTTATCACTAAAATGACACTTTCCCGCACAATTTTATTCAAAACTTTCAAACAAAAACACACCCACACAAACAAATCACACGCATGCTCACTGCTCACTAGAGGCAAAAGGCTTTCATCTTTCGTTCTCTCTTATTTTTAGGTAAAAATTGAGTACCGTATCCCTCCTCAAGAGGATGGATGTGTAAATGAATAGAAAATTTCCGGGAATATATTAATATATAATTTATAAGACAAAAGAAAGTCCAAATAAGAACTGATTAAATGACAGAGAAATTTTGAAAAATTGGTGCCATCTATATTTTGAATGAGCGGTAATTTCAAATTTTCAGTACACTCGACTGGACACTGGACCTAGATCACAATTTTTTTCACAAGGCAAACAGGTAACTTATTGTCATATAGAACTCATTTTATTATTGATATGTTACTCAAAAATCTGTATCTTATTCCTTATACTAGAAAGCCCCATGGGCTGGAGAACTCGCTTGCGAACTTCCAATTTGCTGTGGTGCAGTCACAGCATTGCTGAGGCACCAATACCTAAACTAGTTTTTACAACTACTGTATTCAACAATCAATTATCTTATTGATACTGTATTCAACATGATTGATAACTTTTGACTTGCGCAACGACGTAAGGTTTTTCAAGTTCAATGTGTCACTGCTGCAGACGAGAAAGGCCATTAACATCTCACCTTTGAAAAATAATCATGTTTAAATCTTCCATTAATCCTGATTTATAAGTTTTTGGTACGTTTCAGGGTATTAGTTACCTGAAATGTTTTTATTCAGAATAAAATTATCCACAATTTCTATTCACAGAGATGCTGGTTGATACATCATTAAAACTGAGAAAATAATAGTTATTAACATATTATATTTTGGCAAATATCTCAACAGCCACTGCAGATACAAACTTCTAACTAGTTTTACTGGATTCATCAGCCAAATTCAGATAGGATCAGATCGTTTAATACCCTTCTTTTACTCACCACAAAATTTTATATTCATATTCCCTCAATGACACGATAATATAATCATATCACTAATATAAATAATAATCTAATCACTCAAAAATTACTTCATTTAATCGCAAATTATGACACAGATAATCGAGCTAGTCGCAATTTGGTCTCATCTGAGAACTTGAAGGAAAAGGAAGTTTTCACATGAAGTAAAATTATTAAACCTCTGGTAATTTTCGAGAAAATTTGAAACTTATTCGAAAAATCAATAGATCTTTTTGAACTATGACAGCTGCGGATAGAAAACGCTCAATCCTCAATGGTTGATTCTTACATGAATAGCTCATTAAATCATTGTAAAATATTCTGCTCTTTTTAAAAATTACTTTGAAATTGAAATTTGATGGGCGGTTCTCTAGCAGTTTGAGTATATCTTAGAAGTACTCTAGCGGTATTGAGTATTTAATGACTAGGTACATTCTTAAAATTTCGAAAAAGAAATTAGATAGGACAAAAGTTTACTGAACATTTTTTTGTCGGAAATGTCATGTTAAACATAATTATATTCAACGGCTGTTAAAACCTTGATTGTACACCTAAAGCCCATCTCATATAAAATAATTTTGTGTCCAACTTTGGAAAGTTCGTGGAGAAGTTCGAGTGGACCGATTTTGATGCGGTTTGCGCCAAAAGAAAGATAAAGAATAGAAGTTTTGCAAGCTCTATCATTTTTTCATAAATTAATAATAATCTCAAATGGGAGATTTTTTATAAAAAAGATGAAGTTTCTTGTGTTATTATCTGTTGGCATAAAATATACTAAATTATTAAACGTATTTAGTTTAGTTTGTTAAATTCCCCATAGATATAGAGCTTAGAAGCTAAAAGTGCTACAAGGGTTTGAGAAAATTCGATTTAAATTCTTTATATTATAATGATTTAGAGTAAAACACATTATGACAATAATTTTCACAAACTCGATCTTTATAAACTTACTTTGGTTTTTGCATCTTGATAAAATTCATGTTCATTCTCTTAAATTAAAAAACAAGGCATCCCTTAGTAGATAGAATACTGCTCTTTTTTGACATATTTATTTTTGTCTCCTTTTTTATGTATTGACAGATATATTTAAAATAATAGCATAGGCCTGCACACTAGCAAGACAATTTTTTCTTACAGCAACCTATTGTAAAAAAGGGAAACTAGGAAATACAACAGTCTATCAGTTCCAACAGAGGTCTTACCCCCAAAAAATCTAAGAAAATCTTTGCTATTCCAATATTGAGTTCATCTTACTGTAGCACAGAAACAAAGCGGCGCTTTGCGCTACACGGGGTAAACTCGTATCTTATAAAAATAATTCTCTGTCCATTCTGACATCATAATTCACCAAGGTATTTGCAATCCTAGACGAGAGATCTATTGTCTGTTCATAGAAACAAGTCAGTGCGCGTAAAGAAAGTGTGAATCGGAAAACAGCTGGACGACCAAGTCAAAGGCATGTTATAAATTTCTCTCGCTCTCAATCCGTATCAGCTGAATACGCGATTACTTGCAAACGCTGAAATGTGAACATGCCGTCATGCAATACACTCACAAAAGACACACACACAAGCTCACTCAGCTGTTACATTTACTGACTTGTTTCAGTGAACAGAGTGTACACTAATATTTCTGGAAACTTTCAATCAAAATCTAATATTATCTCTGTATAGATTGGATTTTGTGCATAAATAATTACAGTATTTTATGTTCATAATTTCTACTTATTAAATTAACCATGGTAGTTGAAAACTTATCTTATGCACTGTTGCTGTCGCTGCAAACAAACGCTCCGCTCAACATTTGCAATAGCAGCATGTATTGCATTCCTAGTTACTGAAGCCATCTTGTTGACAAATAATTTGGGTAAGATAAGATGATTGAATGCAAAGGCGAATTGTGATACATGCCTATTTTGAATATCAGAAGATCTTCTCATTCAAAACGTGACGCGATGGGGAAACATTACACACAATGAAGCTAGACTGTTTGATTGAGTAAAAAGTATAATATAATGCAATCTTCACTTTGTTGGAAATGATTACAGAACATAATAGTAGTTGTATAGTTACTTTAATCAATCATAATAAAGACCAATAATCAAAAATAAAAAACTGAATTAGATGAGGAAGAGCATGCCGTCAGCATACATGACTTTATTGGCGTCGCTCATCTGTTGAACGGCGGCTGCCGCTTCTCCCTCGCTGAACGGTCGTTCGCTGTGCTGCTCGTTCACCAGCGTCATGGCGCGCTCATATCTCAGAGTCTCACACCTCTCCGATCTGAACAAGTTGCCGATGCTTGTCTTGAACGCATCGTATCTGAAAACATCATTCATATTGATCAATAAATAGTAATAACAACTCATTCAAGTATAATTATAATATTATTGTTCAACCTTTTGTTTAACTCAAGTGCAACTTGATACTGAAACCGGTCCCAAACTGTACGTACATCATAGAGCTTGCTATGCTGTATGGCATATTATGTACTTATGTACACAATGCAATGCTGTATGGCATAAGTTGTACGGTTTATTTGCTTAAAAAATATTTATTTAACCAAGAATGTATATAGAATTTTCTTATTCTTTCAAGGAATTTACTCCACTTTACTATTACACAGAAATTTTAAGAATGTGAAATTATTTGTAAAAGTAGAGTTCATTGTCTTTTTGGACTTGGAAGAAGATATTTTTACAGAATGTTTGACGGGTTAAAAGTATTTTAAAAAGTCGAATCAGTTGTTACTTTTGACTTGAAACAGATATTTGAATGTTACCTTTCATTAGAAATGTCAGTGGGCTGAGCGAGGACCTTGAATGGCTGCTCTGCCTGCTGCGACGCCCGCACGCGCAGCCTGCCCGGAGTATCTGCAGCCGCTGAGCTCGAATCGATTTCAAAAACTTCGTCTCCTTGCTCAGCAGTCGGTGCCTCCACAGTCTCCTACACAAACAGAAATACAATTATATATTATGATGGAAATGAATCAATTGAACAAAAAAGAATAACAAGAAAAATCAGAAGTACATAAAAGCATTGCCTTGGAGTGTCCGTCACTAAGGTCTGTTATTAATAAATAAGATTAACTCATATACTATACAAATACGTATGTTTTAAAATAATAATAAAAAATTAATATTTGCTTTAAAAAAGTTTTACTGGTACAGAGATACTTGTCAAATCATAGCATTTTTCACATACTCACGAACGAAAAACTATGTCCAGCAAGTGATGTCCATTTTGGTCAATACATTTTTGCTTCCTGACGGTACCGGTAACTGGCCTCAACTCTTTGTTAATGACAAGATTTCAATTGACAAAACTTTTTTCTGTGGGGGTTTCTGTAATGACGTGTGTACGAAAATAAACCAAGTACATTGGAGGACCTGAAGGTTGCAATCCGTCATCACGTCACACAGATTGATGTAGAAATGCTGCAAAGAGTAGAGGCCAGTTATCGACTAAGGATGCAGCAATGTATTGCCCGAAATGGACATAACTTGCCGGACATAATTTTTCGTTGAGTACGTAAAAAATGATATGATTTAACAAGTATTTCTGAACCAATAAAACTTTTTTAAAGCAAATATTAATTTTTTTATGATTATTTTAAAAACATCAGATTGCCGTGTATTTCTTAGAAGAATATTAAAACAATTATACAAAAATAATAAACAAACTTTCTCCAGTAAATAATAAACAATTAATCTTTTTAATCTCTCTCCAGTTTATCTCAGCAATGGGAAATTTTCTGTTCAATTGTGTAATAAGAATTTGAAGCGTTTGAAGTGAGTACAGAGTGCAGAATTGAGTAAGATTTATTTCCTCTCCCTCAAATGGGAGAAGAGAATGAGATGGAACAAATCGTTACCTGCGATCTGGTAGTTCGAGACCGTTTGGCCCTCTGACTTGGCTCCTCGGTTTCTTCATCTTCGTCTTCTTGCATTTCTTCTTCATTGCCATCCTCCTCTTCTTCGTCTTCATCTTCGGCTCTTCTCCTTTTACGCTTCTCTTTTTCCAACACCTGCAAGTAGCAGAAAAATAATGTTTTAGAAAAAATTCAGTTTTCAAATCAGTAACTAATTTCAAATAGTAAATCATTCACAGCGGGACTATAAATCTGGCCGAGAGAGCTAAAATTTAGTGCTCAAATAAAAATAGATAAAACAATAACCTTCTATTTTAGGCTACCACATTGCTTGAATAATGCCAAAAAATGTAAGCTTACAATTCAATACAACTTAAACTCTAACTCTATTATAACCTTCAAATAATGCAAATATTTTACTCAGAATGAGTTGAGTGAAAAAGTTTATCTTTGGAATCATGGGTTCTGCATTCAATGAATGGCATAAGGGAGAAATTAGACAAAATTAGATCGTACTTCATATTAGAAATGTTAGGAAAATTAAATCAAGGTAGATTTTTTAATATTTTTCAGCAAATTAAAGTTTTATCACTATTATAATCATGGAGTTCGGGTTTATTGATATTATTCAATATATTGCAGGATCCTTTTAACTTGTCAGAAAACATATGTTTTACTCGGCCACCAGTACAATACTCAACCTAAAAATGCTGAATCTCACAGATTATTGAAAAGGTCTTTTAAAAAAGTTATTCTTTGAAAGGTATTCTTTAAAAAGGTATTTTAAAGACTTTAAAGGTATTTAAGACTTTTAAGCCTTTTGATTATTGTGTCGAAATCACTGATTAATTATTACCGAAACAGCTGACTTCTGACAAGTTAAAAGGATCGTGCTATACAATGCATCCTTTGACATCAAGTGAGCTTTCAGTGACTATAAAGGTTAACTGCTGAAGGTGTTGAATCACTCATCAATCAAAACCTAGCCCACAGTGTGTGAACCAGGACCAACGAAACCAAAGGCAGACAAAAGTCTCACAACACCATACTTAAGTTTGGAATAGTGAAAATAAATAGCAGGAAGAGTTGTTATAATGAAACGATAGAAATACATAGTAAAAATAAATATACAAAAGAACGTTGGAAATGGACCATAAAAATTCAATTGATGTAGGCTATATTAGGAATAATAAAACATACCCTTTTGAAGTAAGCGTACTGAATGAGTTGAATGGCAACGTCAGCGTCTTCCTTCTCGACTGTTCTGGACAAGCGAGCTTTGGCATGAGCAGTGGACAATCGAATCAGTGTTTCAAGGGTACGGACGGTTACTGGCTGAGTCTGTTGAAAAGGTTGGAAAGTTTATTGAAAAATAAAAAAGACAGAAAAAATAGGAATTCATCACTGCATACATCATCAAAATTAATCTTTAGAATGAAATAAGTACTACTGGTCTTGTAGAATTGTCAATGTTGAGATTTAAAAAAAAATCAGAATAAAATATTTTAGAAGTATCAAAGAGAAGGTTGGAAACGAAATTCTAATACAAACTACTAAATTCAATAATTTTCTAATACTAATAACCAAATTCAAGTAACAAGTTAAGAAATGCATGTAAAAAAGAACAGAACAAAACATAAGGCTAGGCGTACACCGGTTAGTCAAGACAAGACAAGACGAGATTAGTCACGTTTAGTCACAGTAATTCACATAGTTGCTTATGAAGCAGCACATACTGATGCAATGACTAATCGGTGTGTGTTGCTTCATAATCACCTATGTGAAGTGACTAATCTCGTCTAGTCTTGTCTTGACTAACCGGTGTACGCCTAGCCTTAGTTTAAACATGAAAAAGATAAAATCAAAACAGTAGGCTATACAGGAAAAAATTTGGATTGAATGGAGAAAATATATATGATTTCTTATGAAAATATACAGGATTTTCTACTTTTTTGAAAACATACTAATACTTGACTATAGTAAGACAGATTTGGTGCTTACTCTGGCAACATCAGCTTCCATCAAGTCAAGAGACCGCAGACGGGAATATTCTTCAGCAATCACTTCAGACGCCTCTTCTGTCAACACCGGTTTTAGAACTTTCGCTATGTTTATGTACTTTCTCATGAACTGCATACTGAAAATTCGATCTCTGCGAACATTCAAGATGATTCTTACATTCAAAACCAATAATTGAATGTGAAAAAACAATTGGTAATGATTGAAGAGTAAAATAACAGCCTTTCCAAATGAGAAGCTTGAATAGTTTTGAAGGCATTCTCAAAATCAAAAGAATTTGACAAAATGGTAGCTGACAAGTCCCATGGAAGGAATCATTCATTCTTTTACGACTTTCATCGAATAATATTGTATGCAATGATTTACCAATTCAATACAAAAAGTGCTACCAGATCCTACAATGGAAAATTCGATAATTTATCTATTATTGTATTGTATATCCATTATTTTTCTACTGATTCTTTTTTCTACAATAACCCAACTGAATGACCAGATAACCTTCTGTTCCCATATTCTTTCTGACAAAATACCCCCAGATTGAAAAAAATTCCGCTCACATAGCCTATCCACCCCCACTGATTCCTAACCCCCCCCCCCCTACACCCTTCCATAGCCTTGAAACAGTCAACTGTTCCTCGGTCTGAAGCCAACATCAGGTCGAAACGGGTCAGTGTAATTTATCTGTTATCACCTACAATCATTAAATGAAAATCACTTTCTTAGTTGGATTAGAATACCATTCAGAGTCGTGAGGATGAACATCATTGTTCGAAACGCGTCCGCGACTCAAAATTGTGTAAGTACTGTATAGCACGAAGTCATCTCTTATTCTAATTATCTCTGCAGTACACGAAGTATGGATATACACAACAACCATCTTAGTTGGAAATAACTGGACCGGAATATATGCTATAAATAATGTCCTGAATATGTTGCATTATATGGAAAAATACAATGGTATTAATTATTTTCCAAGCAATAATTTTCTTTTGAATAAATAATATTCCAATTATTTCATTACAATATTATATATATATATATATATATATATAGCGTATGGTTTCTTTCCTCAACAAGATACAGATACCTTTCTTAAGCCAAATCACAATTTAACATCTAGTTTCTTAAGCCAACTGCTGGCAGCTTGCGTCAATGAATAAAAATCTTTAATCTCTCCTTCAAACTTTCTCAATGGACATTCCTGAACAATATGACTCATTGTTTGTAGTGCTCCACACTTGCAGTCTGGAGAATCCACAAACCCCCATCTGTGCATGAGTGCGTGACAGCAGCCAACCCCAGTTTGGACTCTATTGAGTGCACACCATATACTGTGGGGGAGCTGGAAACCTGGGAGTCTTGTTGATGGAATTTGTATGTTTTCACACTGACCCATATTCAGGTTGTCCCACACTCTTTTCCACTCTTCTCCTGGATCATATGGCACGCCCATTAGCTGTTGAGCCAGCATTACAGGAGGGTGTCGGGATTTAAGCCTTCCTCTACAAGCATGGGGGATATCCTCATGGATTGGAAGATCATCCTTATCAGTAATCCTCTTAAACTCACGCAATAAAGCCGTTCTTCTCCTTACCTCTGGTGGTGCTATGTTGCTGAGAACTGGGAGGAAGTGCAATGGTGTAGGCTTCAGTGTTCCAGTTATAATTCGCATGCAAGTGTTCAATTGGGTGTCAACAAGTTTTGTATGTGCACTATTCATCCAGACAGGGCAACAGTACTCCGCACAGGCATACACCAGTCCAAGCGCAGAAATACGCAAATTCTCTGCAGTAGCTCCCCAGTCTGATCCAGCCAGTTTCTGAATGATGTTATTTCTAGCTGTGAGCTTTCCTGCCAGCTTCTTCAGGTGTTCTTTGTAAGCCAAGGTTCTATCCATTGTTACCCCCAAATATTTTGGATTTGGGTTATGTTTAAGAATCTTACCATTGTGCTGTATTTTAAGTACTCTGGTTGCTTGTTTGTTATTCAGATGAAAACATGAGGCTTCTGTTTTGTTTGCATTCATCTGTAGCCTCCACTCTTTGAAATATGTGTACAGTGTTTTGAGGTCTTGATTCAGCACTTCCTCGGTCTTCTGGATTTCGCTGTGCTGTACTACAATTGCCAGGTCATCTGCATATGAAAACATTTTGGAATTCAATGCAGGTATGTCGCTGGTATACAAATTAAACAACAGCGGTGAGAGCACTGATCCTTGTGGTAGACCATCATTGAGTCTTCTCTGGTTACTAGGCCTCTCCAAGGAAAACTCTGAAGGTCCGATTTGCCAACATATTACCTATTAGTTGTGCCATTTTACGGCAAGGAATAATCCTTAAAAGCTTTGACAGTAACCCACACCTCCATACAGTGTCATAAGCTGATGTAAGGTCTATGAAAACGGCTGATGTCTTCAACTTATTTTGGAAACCTGCTTCTATGTAGGTCGTTATAGCCATGACCTGGTCAGCACAACTGCGCCCATGCCTAAAACCAGCTTGATGTTGTGGAATATGAGCCTCAATAGCTGGGGCAATTCTATTATAAATTACTCTTTCCAGCAGCTTCAGAGTGCAGCTCAAGAGAGCGATAGGTCTATAATTCTCTGGCTTGTCACTTGATTTTCCTGGTTTGAGGAGTGCTATAACCTTGGTACTCTTGAATTCTCTTGGTAGCTGCCCTGTTTCCACTATATTTGCAAAGAAGCGTGACAACCATCTTATTGCATTTTTCCCACAATGAATCAGGAATTCGGGGTGCATACCATCCATTCCCGCAGCCTTACCAGCCCTTACCGACTTCAATGCCATCAGCACTTCATCTTCTGTCACAGGTTCTGCAAACATAGAATTTTCAGAAGCAGCAGCTTTTCGCTCTCTTACCAGATTCCTAACTCTCCGTGCATTATTTTTATCAAATGGGACTCTAGTCACTTCCACCATTCGTTGTGCTATCTGATTTGGAGTGACCAGATCATTACTCCTTATGACTTGAGTGCTATTTCCGAGCTTACGAAGTAAGCTCCATGCCTTTCTGCTTCCATTACAATATTGATTTGAGGATTCTACAGAATGTACTGAAAAAATTGACATTTCAGACATTGTAGATATATTTTTTTATGCTCATATAGTACCGAAACCAATTAAGTATTTCGGTTTCGGTAACTATCAATGATGGCCTAGAGCTGGACGAAGATTGGAAAACACAATAAATTAATAAATAATGAATAAAGCTTACGTTTTCTTTCGTGAGGCACCATGAAGCAATGGATCATATTTCTCAAAAATTTTCGTTTCCAATTCTTCTTCTGTTTTATCTGCATGAAGAGTACTGAAAACCTCAACATCGGAACCCATGGGAAGGACTTCACCGTCTTGTTCCCTTGGATTTCTGTAATGGAAAATCAACATTAAATACTCCTTGAATTGAAATTGGATGATAAAACTATTGATAAATTTTTTTGCTTGGATAATGAAAGGTGCACTCAGAATTTCATTTTTTGAGATGGATTTGTGTTGGAACAAGCAGTAGAAAATTAAACATGACAAAAATTATTATAAATACAATGTACAATGGAATTACAAACAAGTAAATGTTTTTTAAGAAAAATTGTTTTTAACTGAGTGTCACTTACCTGAATCTATGCATTCGCACCACATGATCAGAAATAATCTTATCATTGTCCTTGTCGACAAGATCAAGCATGACAAAGAGCAGATCGAAACGGGATAGCAATGAATCTTGCAAGCCAATATTTTCCATTGGTGTTTTATACTGGTCATACTGTAAACAATACACAAATTTCAGCAGAATTTTACAGCGAACACAAATTTTAACATGCGATGTGAAAGTAAGAGAGCTATGTAGAAGATGAAACAGTCTCATTGCTATAAACCTTATTCCTAAGTCCTAGCTGCTAATAAGCCTTAGCAAAATCCTTATTAGAAAAATTATTACAGCTTTATTCTTAAAGTTAAATAAGAGATTTCAATATTGTTTCATAAGAACACACGAATTTAGTTCTTCTTGTAACAGGCCCCTAATATACAGGCACTTTTTTGTAATAAGATAGCCATCAGTTTTCCTATTCTTTCATTTTAAAAATTCCTACTTTAATTAATTCATTTTCAATATTCAACTCATAATAATTTAAATACAGAGAAAGTCAACTATGAACTAAATTCTCATTATTTCATTATATAGTCAATTCTCAATTCTCATTATAGTCATTCTATGAACAAATCTCATTTTTTGTATTATTATGTGCTGGCTTTGAAACCTAGAGGTCCCGGGTTCAAACCCAGGTAAGACCGTGAGATTTTAGCTCGAGCCACTCCTCGTGTTTCGGAGGACACGCTAAGCCGTCGGTCCCGGCTGCCTAAAAAACAGTCGTTAAGTCACGTCAGAGACCCTGAACTGATCAGGAGTGACCTGAAAACTCTGACATCAGACCTGAGCCAGCCAGGTTACACGGAATTATTATTATTATTATTATTATTATTATGATAATTTTAAAATGCCAATTATTAAAATTCAAATATTTTTTATTCCACAAAAATTTAGATTACAATAAATATGACAATTGTATACAATTTATAAGAAAATGATTTATCAAATAAATTATGAGGTAAAAATTCAAATTTTATTTATAGATAGATTTGGAACGACATACCTTTCCATAGACAGGATTGGCAGCAGCTAGAACAGAGCACCTGGCGTTGAGCCGCGCTTGTATTCCAGCTTTGGCGATGGTCACGCGACCCTGCTCCATGACTTCGTGAATGGCTGTTCTGTCCAGATCCGACATCTTATCGAATTCATCGATGCAAACAACACCTCTATCGGCCAGAACCATAGCACCAGCCTCCAGTCTGAAAATTCAAAGATTATGAATGTTTTAAACGTTAGTCAAGCATCTTAAACCAATTTAAAAAAGTAAGGCACTACTCATACGTGGATACTCAAATCGGGGTTACTCGGCGACTCAGAAAACAATCGTCATTTTTAAATGATGACGCTCAGGCGAGTCTGAAAACCTCTGAGCTTAATCATTTAAAAACTGATGATTGTTTTCTGAGTCGTCCAGTATCCGCGATTTGAGTATCCATATACGGAGTGGTTCGTAGCCGAGGGCGATAAGCGCCTGTCTGATAATCCAAAGGTTCCAAGATCGAATACAGTTGTCGGAACGGATTTTGACAGAAACGGCCAGTCCCTTCTTTCGGAGGAGACGAAAAGCCGTCGGTCCCGACTGCCCAAAATAACAGTCGTCATCTCTCATCATCACCCCTCTCATTACCCACGCACAAGCCTAGAGCTCATGTGGGCATCAACCTCAAAAAACAAAAAAACAAAATGTGAGTAGTGCCTAACTAAAAATATTTTGAGCTCAAGCGCGTATAGCTACCATAATCTGTTATCTAAGTTCCCCCATTCTGAGAATTTTCAATTCCACCATTATTTCGGCTTCAAGTAGATTTGCAGATATGATAATATAATGAAAATTACCTTCGGTAAACCTTAATTATATTCCAATTCTTGTTCTTATAGGAATCTCATTTAATCAAGATATTATACATCACCATTGCTCGCTGTGTCTCTGAATAAGTGAAGAAGAGGAGTTTGATTCTACTAAAGGAAAGAGAATACCGTAATATACGTATTTAAAAAAATTAAAGAAATGTATGAAATTAAAGAATTATGTTTAAACCATGATCAATTCTATAAATTTGAAGAATAAAGACCAATTGCATGAAAAAGAATGAAGTTTAACCGGCATGAAATATCGTACTTTGATTCAATTTGATTAATTTATTTATTACAATATAAGACGGAAAGAGGTTACCCCAAATAGGTTTCCTTAACACACGCCAATATTATAAATAAATTGCACTTTATAAAACAAAATAACTAAGAGAAAATATCAAAAGATGACGACAGAATGATGATGATGATGATGATGAGAATAAAGATGAGATGATGATGATGATGATGTTAAAGAATAAATGATAAGAAGATTGCAAAAAAGATAAGAACAATTATGACTACATCTGATGGAAAAGCCGGGGATATCAGCAATCTATAGCAGAGGTGCAAGTGAGGAGAAATACCTAAAACAATTAAGATATTCAGACACTTTGATGAGCCAACAGCAAGCGGATATTTCTCTTGAAGAATGAAGGGCCATGCGAGAATACATCCAACTCACCACCCAGTCCATTGAGTAACGTAGGTATGTGATTCAAGGGGGTGAAGTACCCACTGACTGTTCTGGATGAACTCGATGAACAATGGAGAACAATGGATGCAATCTCAATCTAACAGTCGGTACAGAAAATCCAATCCTTCTAAGTAGGTAGGGTGAGACCACATCATTCCTTAGAATCTTATGAAACATAATCAGGGATAAGATCTCTCGCCTTAGTTTGAGAGTTTCAACCCCAAACAGTGACCTCAGCTGCTGCGTAGAAAAACCAAATTTACAGAAATGACCAAACCTTTTGTAGAATAGATATCTGAGAAATTTATTCTGCAATCTCTCTAGCTTTGTTAGATAAGTGACCTGGTAGGGACTCCAGACTATTGCTTGATGGAACCAGCCACGAAATCCATATTTACTAGGTAAATTTGATTGGCTTTACAGCAATCGGTCTCTTGAGAACAGAATTTTGCGAACTGTCGTAATACACTATTTGAAACAACATTGTATTATATGCTTATTTGTAGTAATAATATGTGCTTCTATACAAGAGCAACTTCCTATAACATTCAATAGCACACCATTAAAGGTACGGCCAATCTGGCACGGACGATCGCTACGCTACGGATGAAAATCAGCTGAGCAGATGATTAAATAATTGAAATGATGAACGTCGCCTTCCGCATTGGTGTGGCCACACTTTGGACGAAGCTATGTAAATCACAACGGAGATACATTTTTTGGGGAGGCTGGACGTTGCTTGCATCCGTAGCGTAGCGATCGTCCGCGCCAGTGTGGCCGTACCTTAACCAATACTACCTATATTGTTGCCTATATAATACTAATACTACCTATAATACTAATACTATCTACCTAATAATACTATAACCTAATACTACCTATATCCTTTCTATACATTAAACGATTCAGAATTCATTTTGAAATGTCAATTTATTTGCACATATAAGGGCTTTCATCCACTAACAGTTCTAACTACAGGCCTGGACTGTGACAAGCCCAGCCTGCAGTTGGAACTGTAAGTGGTTGAAGTACCTTCTTTCGCCAGTTTCTTGGTCGGTGGTGACGGCGGCCGTCAGACCGACTCCGCTGCTGCCTCGTCCCGTCGTCGTGACCGCTCTCACCGCTGTCCACAACACGTACCGCAAAAGTTGAGATTTCGCCACACTCGGATCTCCAATCAGCAGCACATTGATGTCTCTGCAATTCAACAAAAAATATGAGCTTATTCAACGACGATTCTCACTATTTACAGAATAACTCTCTGTCCTGCCAAACATCCAACTGAATTTAACCACCGTAAAAATGATGCCAAATTCATTGATTGGTTCTCGTTGTATTGGAACAAAATCCATAATTATCACCACCAAATGATGTGATAACAAAAGCAAGAGTAAATTATGAATAATATTTTCTTGTACCTTAGACTCATTCTCGCACACAGGCAGCAATGCTTTTGCGAGGATTATTATTTCGTACAATATATATTTTTTATTTTTAACATGTTTTCTAGAGGTAGTAACCATTTTGCTGTATAGTGTGTATTTATTTTAAATGTACCAAAGAAACTCTTGTGATTTTTGATGAAATAACAATTTTTTGAATTGAATTGACGTCATTCCGTTAGATGACATCATTTTACGGCGGTTGAATTCAATAAGATTTTCGTTCAATTGGTAGTCAGATTTTTTTCTAAAAAGGCTGGTCTTCATTGATTGGTGTATAAATTTGATAGTATAATAGAGGCAATAGAATGATCTCTTTCTATTCTTTAGTACCGTAATAAAAAGTATTCTCTTTTCTGAGAATTTCACTTCAAATTTCATAAATGGGAATTTTTTTTTTTTTTTCGAGGATGATGCCCACATGAGCTCTAGGCTTGTGCGTGGGTAATGAGTGGGGTGATGATGAGATATGACGACTACTTTTTAGGCAGTCGGGACCGACGGCTTAACGTCTCCTCCGAAAGACGGGAGTGGCCGTATTTGTCAAAATCCTTTCCGTCAACCAGGCTCGAACCCTGGCCCAATGGATTTTATCTGACTGCTGATAACTTAATCAGTCTGACGCCTTAGCCGCCTCGGCTACGAACCACTCCTTAGCCGAACTTGTTGCCGAACTTGTAGCCGAATTGTAAATAAACTACAGATGAAAGGAATCATATTTTTATATAGTGGCGTTTATAGTATTTTCTCCAGCGATTTATTCTATTGTCAGTATTCGCAGTTGCGTAAGTCTTTGAGTGTTTGATATCCTTGTATGGGTTTCATTTCAATTAATTATTAAAACTAAAATTCATTCGAAGAGTTCAAAATCACTGGAAATCGCTCGCTTATCATAAAATGCTCTTGTGCTTCACTTATTCCAGCTCTAAGGCTCTACTCACACTTGGATACTCAAGTCGCGTATACTCAGGGACTGGAATAACAAACATGTGTTTACAAATGATGACGCTCAGACTATCCTGCAACCGTATTGTCTGAACGTCATCATTCAAAAACACATGTTTGTTGTTTCAGTCGCTTAGTATCCAAAGAAACAAATTGGATAAGTATCAATAAAATAAAATAATAAAAACCAATAAAAAAGTATCCAAGTGTGAGTAGAGCCTAACTGACAAAAATCAATTAAGATGATTCAAAGTGAAAAATTATTCCTCTACACAAGAATTAGTTTGGTTGAACACTTACCCTCTGAGCCTAGTTCCATTTGGGAGCACCTTTTCAACGCCACCCAACAGCAGGCAAAGGATGGCTTTCTTAATGTACTCATGGCCTTGGATGGAGGGCGCAAGAGAGCGAGACAGTCTTTCGAAGATATTCGGCTGCCTCGACAATGCTCGACATTTTTTCAGATCATCCCTTGTCACAAATATACTGGCATCTTTGCTCAGTTGTGACACATTATTGGCAATTAGAACCGTCCTGTAAAAAGTGGTAGAGAATTTTGAAAGAAAAACGTGCATGAAATGAATTTTTTTATACTGCTTTACATAAATAAATAGATAGCCTCTACTGTAAATTGAAAGCATTAGTTGGAATAAATATTTAGATTAAGCTTTATCATAACAATGATAGATTTTTCTTGGCATATTATCCATACAAAAAAATTATTGTACTTCTACGTCACTTAAATGAATCAATTCAATCCTTGAATTGGATTCACAGAACAGGATTCACACAAGAAAAATAATGTCAATAAATCATTAAAATATTGAGAATGAAGGTTAAATTGAGAGAATAAACTTATAACAATTTGTAATCAACAGAAAAGGAGGAAAATGTAGATAATAGAGTGGAGCAATAGTGAAACAGGAGAAAATTTTTATTAGCACAATCTCAAGTATAATAAAAGACTGAAATAGAACCGTAACAAACCTGAAGGTACCAGTCGTGAAACTTCCTTGTTTTCCCGGAAGACATCGATAGTTTCCAACTATTTGAACTCGATCTCCAGGTTTACACAAATCGACCAAGTCGTTATCGACAACTATATCGACAGATCTCGGCAGTTGCCCTGGAAATAGACAATCGTTTTATAATACTGATTTAACAATGGTAAAATTAAAAAAAATTAATAGCTTTCTTTCAAAATAATCAAACTACAAATTTTAGAGATGTGTTTTTTTTTTCAATTTCAAATATATTCGAACCTAAAAACAATTACAGTACTATAGAAAACAAATCTTCATCGAAATCCTCAACTCCACTTTTTCAAAATGGAAGGAAGGCTTTGGTCTTCTTTGATAAATATTTTTTTAAATTAAAAGTAACCGCTTTGGTAAGACCCCTGATTAGTATATGATACTTTTTATCACATTTGATTCCAATCTATCTATTTGTAAAAAGGAACTGATATTGAATTCCTAAACTAATGGATCCGACAAACCCGTTTAACACTGGAAGTATACCTGTTTTAAATAATATGATTTAAAATTCATATTTATAACTTTATGAAGAGTTTCATAGAAAGAGCACGATTGAATATAGAAGAAAGCGAATTCACCTGCTGGAGCTTTCTCGGGCATCTCCTGAATGGTTAGAGTTTGATGATCCTTGTAAGAAGACAAACCATACTCTGTTTCCAACATATTTCCATCGTCATCCTGTAAAGAATACATATTACCACTTGGAATAAAGCATGAAATCAATAATAAGTAATTGAACTGAAAATTAAAGCTCTCAGACTAGTCTTAAAAAAGGTCTCATGCTCTCACATTCATTTATTGAAATGACCATAAAGCGATAGACTGACTGGTTAATAATTTAGCCTCATGGAGCTAAATAGGAAGCACCACAATGAAGATTAATACCTAATTAGAAAAAGTAATTTGAAATATAATAAAAAAGACACACATTTACGACCGATTGAACAAAAGTCTATTGAATAAGAAACGTTATCCCTGTTTAGCTTTATTCCTTGATTTCTCTTTAGGGTGGAATCAGACATACCTTCGTAGGGTACACTGCACTGCTTGGATATGCTTCCAATGAAGTCAGATCAGTATAACGCCTTTCCATGATTTTTTTGGTTGCAGGACAGTAGTGAACACTACGAACAATCTTGGGCCTTATAAGCGAACCTGGAATTTGAAAAATATATAGTATCCAAATAGTGTATCATTAAAAAACACAATTCGAAAAATTACTGTACAAGTGTGTACCTAATATAAGAGTTTTGTACCTACAGAAAAACTAGCAGGAACAAAGCACAACATATAGAAATTCAAAAATTTAGTTGCTAATACGATCATCAACTTGAAGTAAAAAAATAACATTCTAATCTCATTCACTATTGATCGAAACAATTTTTTTAATCAAATTTTACTTTCCACAAGTTGTATTAGATCGAGAAATGGAAATTATGGAAAATATTACAGTTTGATACTGTATTCAAAAATAAGAAAAACACAATTACAAAGAGTAATAATACAAGTTGATACAAGTTGTGTTTGCTATTTTGAACATCCAAAATATCAAAGAGAATTCAAATAATCAATTTGAAACTATCAACAAAATTGAATATGGCTGGTGAGACAATCACTGAGTAACTGTCAATATAATTAAATGCTGTTTTTATGAAATGCTATTTTTGTAAAATGCGAAGTGAAAGCATCTACCAAGCATCACCAGAGGGATGCTATCAAAAATCTTGAAAGATGCTTTCTGTGTGGTGTAAGATATTGAGAGAAAATTTAACACATTCTTTAGAAAAGTTATAGAAATGATTGCACTGAACTGAATAATTTATGCTTTTTAAATGTTTATCATTCCGAGTTATTTACTCCAGTTATCAACATCATGGGCAAATTTCGAAAAATTTTCTAATGAATGGGCATTACTTACATTTTGTGACTATTCCTTCAACACAAACAAGGTTGCCCAGAAATCGTGATACAAGTGTACGTGGGGTCACATGTTTATTCCCAAAGCTTCCCTCAAACGCGAAAAAGAATTCTTCATTGCTGGATGCGTACTCAGGATCGACACTTGCAACGTAGTCCTTCAATGCTCTTTGAAAAGCCAACTGTTCTTCAAAAGTATTGTTCAGGAGGCTATAATATAAAGCAACACTTGTTTTAGTGAAAATTATTTAGGATGGAAGAAAATGAGATATTGCAACTATTCAATTGCTTTTAAATCATAATAATTAATTGAACGAAATTCCTAATCAATAATGCCATATAGCATATAATATTCTGAAGACTTCCGCTACTGCAAATATTGACAACAGAAGAACAGCTAGTAAGGAAATTCGATGAATGCTGATGTACAAAAAACTTTAGCCCGGGCAGGAATCGAACCCAGAACCTCTTGTTTGCCTGATAAGTGCCCTACCCTGCCCTAAAAACAGGAGTAGGGCAATTGTCCAGCAAACAAGAGATGCTGGGTTCGATTCCTGCCCGGCTAAAGTTTTTTGTACAGCAGCATTCATCGAATTTCCTTACTAGCTGTTCTTCTGTTGTCAATATTATTTTGCAGTTAGTAGCGGAAGTCTTCAGAATATTATATGCTATATGGCATTATTGATTAGGAATTTCGTTCAATTGATAATTATGACTTGACCATGCAAAAAAAAGGCACGATTGATGATGAATGTACCTATAGCATAAAATAAATTCTATATTAAGTTTACACTTTTTTAACGAGGATTAACAATTTTTGTAGAAGAAATCGATGACTTTGCGAGCGATAGATTCACATATTATGTGTTAGATTCTAGTACCTTATAATACAGTGTTCTGAGATTGTAACTATCATACTGTTAACTATCAAAATACTGAAAAACTAGACAAATAACAGTTTGAAAAGACTTATTCATATAATGAATAACGTCAGAATAAAATTATTCCAACTTTACATACAAATAGCTGTGCATTATAAAATTGATACTGTCATTGCATAAATGAGAAAATATGGAAAAATAGCTATTGGATAGTAATAAAGGAAATGAGTTAACATACTTGTTGGCACGTTGAGGATTCTTTCTTCTCAGATCATTCACATTCACTGTCAGTCGTATTCTGTTGTTCTCAATCATCTGTTTCACTTTTTTGTGATATATTCCCTGATCTTCCTACAAAAAATCAAATTCATACAACTTAATATTTCTTGTAAAACTTAATATTTCACATGCAAAAAAAATTAAAATTTGAAATGAAGACTCAGAAACCAAGGAATAACTTGTTGTCTAACGAGTTTACAAACGGACAGACAAAAAGTAAAATTACGAGATTAAAAATCTACCCTGAGAGCAAATCATTATATTTTAATCAGAAGCAAGAGAAAATAAACGTTCGAATAAAAAACTACCTATATGATTAGCTTTTAAGCAATCCCGTCTTTCCTTTAGAAGAATTTAGTTAGGCTATATTAATTTCAGTTCAACAGTAACTTAGATGTTTTGCAGTATAATAAACATATCTTTGAAATATTAAATTGTTATATTATTAGGTATCTAGCTCTAAGCATCTTTTCAATTATTGTAAACGGAACGACCATCGTATAACACAATTCATCTCATCTTCCACCAATGCTTGAAATACTTTTGTTGTCACCTTTGCAAGTAAATAAATTTATATCTTATTATCCATTATTATACAAAATCCTCCCCAGTTAACGACCTGTGTTGGAATCCAGTGAACCATGACAACTAAACTTCCCGATACGAGCTACAAAATGTAACATTGAACGGTTCTCCCCAGCCATATCCAAATTTAATTTTCTATAAATTGGATACTTGTGAGTATGTGTATTTCTTAACATCCTGGCTAGTCGCAGGATAAAATCCACCAATTAAAGTCAATCAGCCTAGTCTAGCCTGACAACAATTTGCTAAATACGACAGTTAACAGTTAATACGTGGCGTATCTGACAACGTCCCATATCTCTATAGCCAGGTGTTGACTCACTGATTGATAGAAAAGATTTTGTACTTGCCGACATCGTAGGGGGTGTCAGTATACATCGTTGGAGAGAGGACGGCGAGAAACCAACCAGAAAAATCTGAAAAGTTGAAAAAGTCCCCCCCCAAGGGGGATTACGCCCCCCCGAAATTTTTCAACTTTTTAGTTTGACTATTGACGGTGCTGGCGGTTGGATTTTCGGGTCCAGCTTGCAAAAGTAGCTCGATTTAAGAAATAAAATTTCTACCGGGTCAGCAGGGGGGGTCGTAGGGGGTCATTTTTAGATTTTTCAGTTTTTCGACAAAATTTGCCAAATTTTCAAGTGCCATTTTTGAATGGATGTTGATATTTTAGTGCGGTTTTCGGGTGCGGGATTGTGTCGATGGCCGCCAGAGACCCGATTGTCATGATTCGCGACCCTCTTGAAAACCCAGGGGGGGCCCTGGGGGGGTAGGTCGAATTTGGCCAAATTTGGCCACTCATGAAATGGCCTGTATCTTTTTTTTTTGGCACCCGGAAAATGTCGACTGGTAGACCATTGGATTCAGCTCAAAAAGTTGGTCTAGAAAAGTCTGTATCCTTTGGATACAGGCTTCCGGTTTTTTGAACCCCTATCTTTCAAAATAAAGGGAAAATCCGGCTATTTATGTTTTTCCGTTTTCTTGCTCTGGTGTGTTTATTTTTCAACAAAAGTGTATGCTCTTGTATATCATTGTAATCAGCTCGACAAGGCCGAAGCAGACATGTGTGATTTAATGGGATTGGGCGTGAAAAATTGATGTACATTTTTTTGCAACTTTTAGATTGCGTATTTTTGGGTGAGTTTTAGGTTTGAATATGTCATGTAGCACATCAAAGAGCTTGGAATGACGACGAGAACCTGATATGATGGTTTATTTCATGATTTGAAGAAAAAAATTTTACTCATATTTGTTAAGGATCTTTTTCCCTATACAAAATGTATGGGAAACATGTAATATGTTACTGTGTGCTGTTGTTCTCTGTACAAGGATGTTTGAATCGTGCTTAACATGGCAGATGAACTTGAGCACATGAACAGAAGAATCTGAAAAGTGAAAAAAGTCCCCCCCCCCCCCAAAGGGGGTTATGCGCCCCTGAAATTTTCAAACTTTTTTATTTGACGATTTAGAGCAAAAGTGCAAGAGACCTTTTTTGTTCAACTCGACGAGATAGCACGATTTCAAAGATGAAATGTCAACCGGGTCAACAGGGGGCCCTGTGGGGGCATTTTTATATTTTTAGCTTTTTTGCCAATTTTTGCAAATTTTGAAGGGCCATTTTGGAATGGTTGTTGATATTTTAGTGCGGTTTCGGGTGTCTGGTTTTCATTGGCTGCCAGAGACCAGATTGTTATGATTTTCGACCCTCTTGAAAATCCAGGGGGGGGGGGCCCTGGGGGGGTAGGTCGAATTCGGCCAAGTTTGGCCACTCATGAAATGGTCTGTATCTTTTTTTGGCACACGGGAAATGTTGACAATTGCACAGCATCACCTCCCCTCTCAACAATATTGCAAGGGCGCGGCCCTTGCCTCCCAGGATGCACAGGACCACCTCCCCCCTCCCAACAATATTGCAAGGGCAGAGCCCTTGCCTCCCAGGATGCACAGCACCACCTCCCCCCTCACAACAATATTGCAAGGGCAGAGCCCTTGCCTTCCAGGATGCACAGCACCACCTCCTCCCTCTCAACAATGGAATCTATCTATCTATCTAATATTTCAAGGGCGGAGCCCTTGCCTTCCAGGATGCACAGCACCACCTTCTCCCTCTCAACAATATTGCAAGGGCGGAGCCCTTACCTCCCAGGATGCACAGCACCACCTCCTCCATCTCAACAATATTGCAAGGGCGGAGCCCTTGCCTTCCAGGATGCACAGCACCACCTTCCCCCTCCCAACAATATTGCAAGAGCGGAGCCCTTGCCTTCCAGGATGCACAGCACCACCTCCCCCCTCTCAACAATATTGCAAGGGCGGAGCCCTTGCCTCCCAGGTTGCACAGCGCCACCCTCCTCCCCAACAATATTGCATGGGCAGAGCCCTTGCCTTCCAGGATGCACAGCACCACCTTCCCCCTCCCAACAATATTGCAAGGGCGGAGCCCTTGCCTTCCAGGATGCACAGCACCACCTTCCCCCTCCCAACAATATTGCAAGGGCGGAGCCCTTGCCTTCCAGGATGCACAGCACCACCTCACCCCTCTCAACAATATTGCAAGGGCGGAGCCCTTGCCTCCCAGGTTGCACAGCGCCACCCCCCTCCCCAACAATATTGCATGGGCAGAGCCCTTGCCTTCCAAGATGCACAGCACCACCTTCCCCTTCCCAACAATATTGCAAGGGCGGAGCCCTTGCCTTCCAGGATGCACAGCACCACCTCACCCATCCCAGGATGCACAGCACCACCCCCCTAACCAACATAATTCCATGGGCAGAGCCCTTGCCTCCCAGGATGCACAGCACCACCTCCCCCCTCACAACAATATTGCAAGGGCAGAGCCCTTGCCTTCCAGGATGCACAGCACCAACTATCTATCGATCTAATATTTCAAGGGCGGAGCCCTTGCCTTCCAGGATGCACAGCACCACCTTCTCCCTCTCAACAATATTGCAAGGGCGGAGCCCTTACCTCTCAGGATGCACAGCACCACCTCCTCCTCAATATTGCAAGGGCGGAGCCCTTGCCTACCAGGATACACAGCACCACCTCATCCCTCCCAACAATATTGCAAGGGCGGAGCCCTTGCCTTCCAGGATGCACAGCACCACCTCACCCCTCTCAACAATATTGCAAGGGCGGAGCCCTTGCCTCCCAGGTTGCACAGCGCCACCCCCCTCGCCAACAATATTGCATGGACAGAGCCCTTGCCTTCCAAGATGCACAGCACCACCTTCCCCTTCCCAACAATATTGCAAGGGCGGAGCCCTTGCCTTCCAGGATGCACAGCACCACCTCACCCATCCCAGGATGCACAGCACCACCTTCCCCCTCCCAACAATATTGCAAGGGCGGAGCCCTTGCCTTCCAGGATGCACAGCACCACCTCACCCCTCTCAACAATATTGCAAGGGCGGAGCCCTTGCCTCCCAGGTTGCACAGCGCCACCATACCCCCCAACCATATTGCATGGGCAGAGCCCTTTCCTTCCAGGATGTACAGCACCACCCTCCCCCACTAAAAAATATTGCAAGGTCGGAGCCCTTGCCTCTTAGGATGCACAGCATCACCCTCCCTAAATATTGCAAGGGCAGAGTCACTGCTTCCCAAGTTTCACAGCACCACCTCCCCCCTCTCAACAATATTGCAAGGGCGGAGCCCTTGCAACCCAGGATGCACAGCGCCACCCCCCTCCACAAAAAAAATTGCATGGGCAGATACCTTGCCTTCCAGGATGCACAGTGCCACCTCCTCCCTCCCAACAATATTGCAAGGTCGGAGCCCTTGCCTCCCAGGATGCACAGCGCTATCCCCCTCCACAACAATATTGCAAGGGCGGAGTCCTTGCGTCCCAGGATGCACAGCACCACCTCCCCCCTCTCAACAATATTGCATGGGCAGAGCCCTTGCCTTCAAGATGCACAGCACCACCTTCCCCCTCCCAACAATATTGCAAGGGCGGAGCCCTTGCCTTCCAGGATGCACAGCACCACCTCACCCCTCCCAGGATGCACAGCACCATCTCCCCCTCCCCAACAATATTGCAAGTGCGGAGCCCTTGCCTTCCAGGATGCACAGCACCACCCCTCTCAACAATATTGCAAGGGCGGAGCCCTTGCCTCCCAGGTTGCACAGCGCCAACCCCCTCCCCAACAATATTGCATGGGCAGAGCCCTTGCCTTCCAGGATGCACAGCACCACCTTCCCCCTCCCAACAATATTGCAAGGGCGGAGCCCTTGCCTCTTAGGATGCACAGCATCACCCCCCTCCCCTAAAATATTGCAAGGGCAGAGCCACTGCTTCCCAAGTTTCACAGCACCACCTCCCCCCTCTCAACAATATTGCAAGGGCGGAGCCCTTGCAACCCAGGATGCACAGCGCCGAGCCCCTCCACAAAAAAAATTGCATGGGCAGATACCTTGCCTTCCAGGATGCACAGTGCCACCTCCTCCCTCCCAACAATATTGCAAGGACGGAGCCCTTGCGTCCCAGGATGCACAGCACCACCTCCCCCCTCCCAACAATATTGCAAGGGCGGAGCCCTTGCGTCCCAGGATGCACAGCACCACCTCCCCCCTCTCAACAATATTACAAGGGCGTAGCCCTTGCCTCCCAGGATGCACAGCGCCACCCCTCTTCCCAAAAATATTGCATGGGCAGAGCATTCGCCTCCCAGGAGGCACAGCACCACCTCCTCCCTCCCAACAATATTGCAAGGGCGGAGCCCTTGCCTCTTAGGATGCACAGCATCACCCCCCTCTACTAAAATATTGCAAGGGCAGAGCCACTGCTTCCCAAGATTCACAGCACCACCTCCCCCCTCTCAACAATATTGCAAGGGCGGAGCCCTTGCAACCCAGGATGCACAGCGCCACCCCCCTCCACAAAAAAAATTGCATGGGCAGATACCTTGCCTTCCAGGATGCACAGTGCCACCTCCTCCCTCCCAACAATATTGCAAGGACGGAGCCCTTGCCTCCCAGGATGCACAGCGCCATCCCCCTTCACAACAATATTGCAAGGGCGGAGTCCTTGCGTCCCAGGATGCACATCACCACCTCTCCCCTCTCAACAATATTGCAAGGGCGTAGCGCTTGCCTCCCAGGATGCACAGCGCCACCCCTCTTCCCAAAAATATTGCATGGGCAGAGAATTCGCCTCCCAGGAGACACAGCACCACCTCCCCCCTCCCAACAATATTGCAAGGGCGGAGTCCTTGCCTCCCAGGATGCACAGCATCCTGGTTTGATTTTTGATTGTTACATTCTATGTTTTAATTATTGAAAATAAGTAGCCACCTAAATCAGTGTTCATTTAATGAAATTAAATGTTCAATCAATGTTGACTTTCATGTTCAGCTTGCACAAGTTTTTAGATTCAATGAAAAATGGCTTTTGGACTCATAGGGTGGCACTGATGATGAGGTGCATATTTTCATTTTTGCCAAATTTCAATAGGCTATTTTGGAATGTAAATTGATATTATTGACTGTATCAAAAGGGGGTGCAGGGGGCATAGCCCCCTGCCGAGCGAAAGCGAGTAGAAATCTCTATATAAACCTACTGACATGAAACCTTACATGCATATTTTAGCAAAATGTTTTTGTCTAATATTACTTTAGCCTAATATCGGTTTTGAACTAGCCAAATGTATCGTGTTTAGCTGGGTTCCTTGGATTGTTAATAAATTAGGCTATATTAAACTTATGTTATAATAAAATTCTAAATTTAAAGAGTTTTTATGATCGTAGCTGTCTCTTAGTGGATGATAAAATATCGGTAACACTTTATACCATAGAGTAACTATACTCTACTGTAACTATAGAGGAGTTGCTCCTAGACCTGATCAGCGCGCTCTAGGTGAGAGAGAGTGAACAACTTGTCGGGATTTTAACATTGTGAGATAGGAACAAAACACGATTTTACGATAGAATTCAATTAAATCATTAATGTATCATCAATACGTTATTGCTATCTATTATTTAGTGGTTTCAAGGTGTTTTAATGTATGTATCAATTGGATTAAAGTACTTTTATCAGAATTTTCGTCATCTTGTTGCTAGACTCTTCTTGCTAGGTTAGGTTTTTGAAGTTTGAACTTCCCGCTATGTGTAACCATCAGTATCGTATGTATTATAAACATTATTATTCCAGAGACATAAATTATTTCACACAAATAATATTTAATTCAATTACAACATTATATTTATATCTTATATTTTCCATAGTTCATCTATTTACGTTCAATATTATATGTGCAACAATCAATGTAAGGAGTAAAAAAGACATTATTATTCCAGAGACATCAACTATTTTACACAAATAATATTTTATTAAATCACAATATTATATTTACATCTCATATTTTCTATATTTCATCTATTCACGTTCAATATTATATTTTATATCAGTACCTATCTTACTCTTTTTTTGGAAAGGAATGCTTTTGGAAAGAGGGTCAAATTAAAATTATCTTTGTTTTTTATCTCTTAAAAAGGCAACTGAAGTGTTCTTAAACATCCTAGCTTTGATGTTATAAGTTACTGGAATATTTTGGCTGAATATTTATCAAATACGATGGGTTTGAAAACAGGCATTTTTACATTTGATTCAATGTTAACCCATCTTCAATCCCGACAAGTTGTTCCTCTGTCTCTCACTTGAGCGCTGATGTTTGGCAGCTACTCGTCTATACTGTCATCTGTGCTTTATAAACAGTAAAAAGTTGAAATAATTGATTGTTAATCCAGATCTAGGTGCCGTGCCTCAGCAAAATAAACCAGTTTTACCCGACCAGACAACTAGCTCTTAAAATTTAAGAAGTTATATCATTATAATAAAATGATTTATTTCAAGGATGTAATGAATTATTATATTATCATTTTTATTGAACTTACTTCATCATCCAGGAACTGCAAGTACTCGTTCTGGTATTCTCTCAACTTCTGATCAAGTTCGTCATCCATGATTTTATCAGTGAACAATTGAAACTAAACAATAAATAAAATTGTAGTACCTCTTAAGTTAAGTGTATACTAAGAATATGGTAAAACTATTATAATATATTTTACTCTCTAACTACAGTAATCAAATCACCACTGAGCATTTCGTTTCAAGTTTCACATCAATCTAACCTACAAATTATCAAAACGCCACAAAGAAAAGTATGTGCTCCCGCCAAAACCCGCGCGTAATATACATACACGTTGACCAACATTGTTGATCAACCTGTTGACAGGTTCTTGACTTTTGTACCGTCCCCCAAAAAAAGGGGGATGGTACAAAAGTGTCCCAGCGACATTCTGGTCCACCACTCCAAGGATTCCAAACGACATTTTGTCCCATTTTCACTGACGACATTCTGTCCCACATTCCTGAGATGGACCAATATGTCGGCTGCAAGCACAACATTTTGGTCCAATCTATACTCCTTCACTTTCCGACAATTTGTACCAACGACATTCTGTCCCACATTCCTGAGCTGGACCAATATGTCGGCTCCATGCACGACATTTTGGTCCAATTTACTTACATTCCTTCACTTTCCGACAATGTGTACCAGCGACATTCTGTACCAAGTTTCATTCGCAATATCGATTTAGGCAAAATATCGACTGTTAAACTTCTAGTCAATTAGGAGTGTAAGTGTAACGTCACAGATCCCAATCCGACATTACATGTTTCCAAACACTTGACACTGACATTTGAAAGTGTATGCAGTCAGTTTTCGATTAATATGCTTTTAAAAATAAAAATTGGTATAATATTTTGTCTTTTTTCATAGGGTCTTTTCTTTTCTCAATATCATGCATAACCATCTCGTACAATTCAAATTTCGAGACATAGGTTTTACATTACAACCGACCGGCTCACCGAATTACGAATTTTATACCAATATATATCGATAAGTATGAATGAATCGATGAAAATATCGATATTTACGCATTCCTGTGATGGACCAATATGTCGGCTCCGTGCACGACATTTTGGTCCAATCTATACTCCTTCATTTTCCGACAATTTGTACCAACGACATTCTGTCCCACATTCCTGAGCTGGACCAATATGTCGGCTCCATGCACGACATTTTGGTCCAATTTCCTTACATTCCTTCACTTTTCGACAATGTGTACCAGCGACATTCTGTCCCACATTCCTGAGTTGGACCAATCCATGAAACGACATTCTGTCCCAAAAATGGGACAGAATGTCGCTGGACCAAACTGTCGTTGGGACAAAATGTCACGTTCCCCCTTTTTTTATTGAATAAAATAATTATGAACTTTTTTTAGTCCATCTAAAATTATGATAAATGATTTTTTTTCAAATAACAATACAAAATAAGTAAGTCTATAATCTAGTACAAAAGAACTTGTAGTACAATTATAAAATTCGACTATTCCCAGGTAAATATAATTGGCACTACCGGCAAAAGTTGAACGCCAGTTGTAGTGAGAGAATTTAAAAAAAGAAACATATATTTTTGAAATGAAATGAATTTACAAGAATAAGAAGTAATTCTAAATGAGACTATAGTATATGTTAGATCTCAGCCATTCATCAATTTCATTGTGGATTTTTCTTGAAAAACAACTGGTAATGAAATGGTTCGGGATTTTATTAGCAAAAAATTCCATGTAATATAAATTGTAACTGATGCTTGTTTACAGTCAATCTGAAAAAGACCTATTATACAAGTTGGCTATTGTTGGGCGTAAGCTGTGACGAAACTAAGAAAAGTGTTGGAATATTTGAAAAATGTTTGTCTGTTATTTTATTTATTCATTCACGACACCTTCATTTATTTCGTATAAATTTTTATACACTAAAAGTTGAATCAGTAGGCCTACCATTTTTCATGGAAGTAAGAATTTTCAAGAGTCAGTAAGGAATATGGATTGGATATGAACATACAAAAGACCAAAATCATGGTTATCAGCAAAAATAAGATTGACAACATCCAGCTATTCATCAACAATCAGCCAATTGAGAGAGTACCACATACCACATACCTGGGAACATGTATAAACGAGAACTGGGACACAACTCAAGAAATCAAATCTCGAATTGCAAAAGCCACAGCTGCCTTCAACAAAATGAGCAAATAACTCTTCAGAAGCCATGACCTCACTCTTGAAACAAAAATGAGACTTCTCAGATGTTACATATTTTCAGTCCTCTTGTATGGTACAGAATCTTGGACACTCAATGAAAACACTTCCAAGAGAATAGAAGCCTTTGAAATGCGAATGTATCGAAGAATGCTGAGAATATCATGGACTGAACATGTCACTAATGCAGAGGTACTGCAAAGAATGAACAAGAAGGCAGAAATCATGAACACCATCAAGATTCGAAAACTGCAATATCTAGGCCACATCATGAGAAATGACTCCAAGTACCTTCTACTACAGACAATCATCCAAGGAAAAATCGATGGAAGAAGAGGTCCCGGCAGGAGAAGACTATCATGGCTGCATAACCTCAGGAAGTGGACCGGGAAAACGTCCATTGAACTTTTCCGCATGGCTATGGACAAAATTAAGCTTGCCAAGCTGGTCACCAACATCCGTAACGGATAGGAACCACAAGAAGAAGAAGAAGAATTGTTTGGATAGCATTGTCTCATCTATTTCATTAATCCACTATAAAAAAATTAATAAAATAGTAAGTGAATGAATAAAATCATGATTTTAATCGGTAAACATGATTTGCTAAGGTGTGACAAATATACAGTATGCTTTGTGATTTTTTATTCAACTTTTTTATTTAGGATTGAATATATAGTGTCCTTTAGAATAAAGAATTATTCTAATATTATATCCTTGAGGATTAAATCTTGAAAAATTATGATTGAATTTCTAAAAAAAGTATTTTCAATTATTGTGATGTTTAAAAAAAGGATGTTATAATATTGTGACAGCAGATCACCAGAAAGCACGTACAGAAAAATTAAAATATGAATATAAAGTTTGAAATGTACGCGTTCTCTGTTTTTGTCATTTTGTGAAAGACAAAATGACAAAGATTTGTCAAAGGCCATAATGTGAAACCTATATGCTCATAGCTAGAGAGAGTGCATAGTATAAACATACTCTGTACTCATAGCCATGTGAAGTACGGTAACCATGCGGTGCCCACAGCTGCCAGCTGTAGGCTAATTTCTCGAATGTAGATGAAAAAAGCACAACAAAAATGAATGGCTTCAAGCCTTCAAGTAAATTTGCAGTTAAATAATTGAATATTCCCAAAACATGGTTGATTAACAAGAAAATGAAACCGTACATAAATGGTCAAGAAAATGGTACAAAATGAGTGGTTGGAGTCGGTGAACAGAGTTGGTGATGTATGTCTATCGCTTTCGGGTGCATTGCAGGTTGGTCTGCTTGGTTATTTCATATTTATAGATCAGAATGAATCACTGTATTGCGAGCTCATGGACTGGCCATGGTCAGTGAAACAGAGCATCATCCACGTCTACGCATACTTGAACATGGCACTGATGCTACTTTTGTGCAGTTTTATGTATGCTTGCTATTCGGAAGCAATGAGTGAATTTCTTGAATTACATCCAATTATATGTGCAATAGTCATCAATGTTGGCGCATTTGTATCGATGCTTTTCTTGCACAATTTGGACTATCGTACACGATACAAAACAAAAATGTTGTTCTTTGTGATGCACAGCATGCTGGCTGCACCACAAATGTGCCGGCTGGGATCTGACGTCTGTTTACAATCTCTCGGCTACACAGTGCAGCTCCTCATACTTGCCACAGGCGTGGCTCTTCTTGCCGACAAGGAGTTCCACAAAAACCTTACCTATCCACTATCAAAATTAAACAGTATCATTTTTGCAGCCTCCATTTGCACCTCTGTCATCGGAAATCCAGCTAAAAACTTGATAGAAATTATAATATTCTGCATCAATGTTCACGTTGGACTGCCTTTCTTTCTATGGATGTACACAGTTAACACGCAGATGATGCTGTGCCACTCAAAAGACGAGCCCGAAAATTTTGACCCAGTTTATATAGCTTCAGTCATGCTTGTCAACCTGATCAATATCTATCTTCGTCTAACAACCATGACTGCACTAAGTATGAATCTCAAAAAACTGAATCAACTTGGAACACGTTGGTAGCCTAATGTTTATGTATCCCATATTTGAATAAAAAATATAATAGATAAATAAATAATAAATATTTGAATAAAATATAACAACAGAAACATGAAATGTGTATATAAGTTACTTTAAAAATGTAAATCTATAAAAAGTTTTTTTTTTGCATTTTTGTAAGAAAAATACAATAGCTTCAATGTGAGATGGAAGTTGAATGCTGTAAAATATATAAAAAGTAGTCTAATTCATTTTTAGAAGGATCAGTACCTCCTTTTCATTATATAAAAACTGCTATTTATATATTACTGGTACATTTAAAAAATAATAAATTTGTTATCTTTATAATGAAGAAGCCGGGGAGAGAATGGTGTGGAGGAGGAATATACGAAATAGCGACCCCGAATAGGGAAAAGCTAAAGGAAAAGAAGAAGAAGAAGATAATGACTCGGATCAATTCTATTATTTTCTCCCATACTTGGAGAGCGGATTTTTGGAAATGTATGTAACCATTTCAGAAACATATATCGCTACAAGAACATAACTTACGTATAAATAGAATGATCCACATTGGTGGTGTATAAATAAACAACCGCAGCTATTATCTTGGATAATAAATTATCACCTTGCTGAATATGCTACTTTAACAGCATAGATAGATACCGTATTTAACAACATATAGACACTGAAATAACTTATTACTTAAGAATTTACTCACAAATTATTGTGTTGATGGCCATTTCGCAGTGCTGTGTTGCATCATATCATATCAGAACACGTTTTTTAAGTGATCCGCTCTATAAGGGATCCAAGATTTTTTATCTAGAAGTTGATGCTACTATTGATTTGATGCTTTGATCTATTTTAAAAAATAAGAAAGTGCTATATTGGACCACCCTGCTTTTGAACCCTCTCTTGAAATAATATGAATATGATATATTATTCAAAGAAAGAGGTTCTGAAACGCAGTTCTACCGCAAATCATGTCCTGCATACCATAAAGTTCCACATGTTATCACATTACTGCGCATATTCGAGTTCGATATACATCATAATGTGTACGCATGTATAAACCGTTCGTGCTGTTGAATTCTGAGTAATAAACAGATTATTAATACCATATGATTATCAAAAATAAAAAATAACATTTCACTTTTCATTCATCTACACTCTTTACAACCACAGAACATTATACACACACCTTCACAAATAATTTGAAAAATTTTAAACAATTAAAATTCCATAAATATACACCGCACAAAATGAGACCATTAAACAACAAACAAATGTGTACCGACGATCCATGTGAAGCTCTCAAGCAACTAATCAGAAATCAATCTAAAAAGTAAGTGACTTGATTTCCTTTTATTCAAACTTGCAACATGTAAAACAGTACAGATTTGAAAGCAAAGCTTTTGCAGACTAGAAGTTCATTTAACTTTACAATAATATATTTTGCACTATAATTAACTAGTTGAAAATGTTGTTGGATTTTGCTGAGAATGATGACTTCATAAGTTTATATCATGAATGTTATATCAGGTACTAAAAAATATGATAAGTGAAGGATAATGTGGGGATAAAATCAGATGGGAATGGACATCGAACCCATGATGGACGCAGCGATTGCAGAATAACAGGTATTTTAATTGACTACAGCAATGACTAAGCTAATTTAATAATTAGATTTGTCAAAAGAGTTTATTGACTTTTTATGTTTTGATTGTATGAAATATACCATCAATCATCAATGGTGGATGGATATTGATGATTTGAAACAATAAATAACATTAGCTATCCAAACTGTGTTACGCCTGATATGCTACAGAGAGTAAGGAAGGAGTTTGAGGGAGGTTCTGGGTTGATATTGCTCGAGTGTCTGGAGGGGGTCATAGCGAACATCTCTGAAACTGACTTAAAACTTATTTAAATACTGTTTAAGTATATTGATGTATAACAGAAGGTTCTATTATGTTTCTTTTATTAAATACAAAATGTTTAAAGTTGTGGTATTCTTTTTGAATCACTCTTTAAAATTAGATAACTTAAGGTGATAAAACTGCTTTCTCTATTGACTAGTAAGTGATTAAACAAAAAAAGGAGACTTATTTTTGGATATTAGATACCCAAAAATTTAAAAAAATAGTTAAATTCGAAATTATAGAGAAAAATGTTCAATTTTCTCAATTAGTTTTATCGTGATTAATGACTTTTTGAAAAGTTCACACTGGATTTGAGCATTCATTATTCATTTTAGAAGACGAGAGAAATGCATAGAGGGAGTAAAACAGGAGTCAGACGGTGCAATGTACCTGGATGGAGAACCAGCCAAGAGAATAGAGAAAATAACTGAACGGAGGCCTCGGCGCATTTACGATCCAGTATTGCCAAGCAGGGGACCTCAACTTGAACCATCGGTAAAACTTAATTCCTATTTTCACCTTGAAACAAATTATTAATAATTCTTTAAATTTCCTTGCCGCAGGAAATTATTGCTTTGACTTGTTAACTATTATAGATCATAGAAAATAGATGATAGATAATTGCACAGAAAATTGTGCAATTTGGCAAGGTGGAACCTACCCGTAAGGGTCTCCCCACCGATGAAAAGCCATACGATAAAAAAACTATTATGGATGATAAAATAATTCGAAATCCACATATCTTTATTAGGCTTCAATTTAGCACTTACTCTATCCTAAAATTTGATATTAAAAATGTAGCAGTCCTTGTAACAGGAATCTATTTTGTATGCGAAGCATTGATTGTATTTTATTTTTCTAATTTTTCTTCTATTATCTATACATATAACTTACTATAAAAATAAATAAATGAAATAATGAATAAATGACTAAATCAATAAATAAATAAAAGATTGTAGGTACATAAAATATTTATAGTACCATCAGTTGATTAATGCGACTAATTTATAAATTAATAAATTAATTTACCTTTTGTACATATATTACAGATGGCTTGTTATGAAAAGACAAACGAATGCAAAAGTTATTTGAAAATTTCGCGTTTTACCGGGTGCCAGTGCAGGGGCTGCGCATGCTGTTGTGAGGCGTCCGGCCCGCACTGTCACACCAATAGACGGTCTCTGGAATGCGTCAAAGACTACTGCAACTACCCGAACTTGGAGGCGCTGGAGGCGTGTGCCGTGGGCAATGCGTGGTCCGGCGACGTCTACACCGACTGCAAGTGGCCGGCGCCCTGTCTCGCGTCCTGCTTCGACCATCGGCCGCCTTCCGACTGGCATGGACAGTCCCGCAGGCAATGGGATTGACTGGTATTTTGCTTGGCCAGTCCAGGACACGGTGGGGTGGACTACTATTTTGAATGACCAGCACAAAGGAGATAGATGGGTTTATGATACTATTTTACATGACCAGTCCAGGAGACAGTGGACTAACCACTATTTTGAAAGACCAGCCAAGGTTTACGCTTCTATTTTGCTCGCCCAGTTTGCTGTTTTGCATGATCAGTCCAGGAGATGGTGGTGCTATGCTACTATTCTGCATGACCAGCCTAGGAGATAGTGGGGTTGACTCCTATTTTGCGTGCCATTTCAGGAGACAGAGTATCTACTGAGTATTGAGCTAACATCATCGTCGAGGTTTTAGTACGGTAGCCTTTTCTATCCAGAGGGGATTGACAAAAAATGACTCCATGACTTGATTATTGATTACCTATGGTATCATAATAGATGGATTGATCGAGTCAGAAGGAGCTGTCAGCCACGATATCTTCAATCACCATGGGAGGTAGGAAAGTCATTGAGAAAGGAATTTACAAGCCTCATAATATTATTGTTAATGGATCAATTCTTTATATAACATTTTTTTCGTTCAACTACCGGTAATGTAACCCCATAACTGACATAATAAACAAAGAACATACTGGAGTTTTATGATTTTCAATTCCTGTAGACTACGGTACTGTTTAAAATGCAAATCGAACAGATGCAATATACTGTATACATATATACGCTAATCTTATAACATCATTTGAGGCCGCTGCTAATAATTTCTTTGAAATCTTATTAGTTAGTGCAAAGGGATGGAAGAAAATTGTTTTCAACATTTTTATTTTTGTTTATATTATATACTGTATTAAATTGGTGGTGGACATTATCAGTTATCTACTATTTTATTCTGGGTGGTAAAGTGTGATGGGAGGGCGTAAGTCCGTACCGAACTGTATCTAACTTCCGAATCAACATTTGAAATTTGAAGTACCGTAATGAAATCTCGGATCCATGGAAATTTCAATGGCCTACCTAGACTGAGATTGATTTTTCAGAAAAGCCGCGTTCCTTATTTTTTGACCTTCACTCAGTTCAGATTCAACTTGTTTCTCCCACCGCTGTCTCCCAGTAAGTTGATATAAAAACAGCAGCGTCTCTTATCCAACCAGTCACTATTGAATTTTATTTGTCTAAAGTATTCATTTTTTCATTGGAATTCGAAGACTATCTTATCAATCTCTGATGTCATCAGAATTAAAGGTAACATTATTATAGGATTAATACAAATCTATGCTCAACAGCAGCTCATATTTTTACAATAAATTTTTATTCGGAAAATATTATGATTGACACAGAATGAGAGTGGGCAAATAATGACGTTCCACATCTTCATAATCACCCTTATAAAGAATAAAGTTCGTTTATATATCAAGAGAAATGTAAAAAATATTTCATCAGTTACTTCAAAAAATATAGTTTTTAAGCTTATAATATTTTATTAGGTCTATACCAACAAAAATTCAGTTAATTAGAAACGAGCTAAAATAGAGTAATATTTTTAAATAGGTCCACTTTTTGAAAAATACTATTTTTGCTTTTCAAATAGTTGACTGATGTTAACAGTAAGCATTAAAAAAATTTCAATGTGATTGAAAAAATAAAGATTAGTTGTTTGAAAAATGAATACATTTCTTTATAGTTTTACTCGTGAACATTTATATATCATTAAAAATACTTTTGAACAATTAGATGCAAAGAATTATAAATTCCAATAATATTTTGAAAAATGTTTGAAAGCCACTATTTAGCAATATATATATTCAAGTAATTGTTTTCCACTTGATGTGTACTGAATAACAGTCAATCAATTTGATTAAAATGACAATAAATAACATTAATTAATTATTCGAGAAATGATTTTTCTAATAATTTTTTCTCACTTGAGATGCCGAGTTTCTACGAGATACCTATCCTCCATTAATAATTTACACGCTTTTTTCTGGGTATTTTAAATATTTCATACACTTATAATCATGTTGAGTTTATCACCAGCAATTTTCCAATTATTCCATACATTTATACATCCATATAAATGAAGAACAATTCAAAATAATTGTAAATGAAGAAACATGTGAACTACTATAATATTCAACCATCACCTTGAAAAAATATCAAAATAGAATAGATAAACAAGAAGTTCAAAAGTTTTGAGTTTGGTTGTGAATTCCAGTTTGTTTATCTTCACATTGATATTTGAATTCTCAATTGGTAGTTCGATTTTCTTGAACAGGCTGAACAGAAAAACTTGTTTTGGCTATAAGCCACTGATATGCTTACCACTGATCTCGCTTCCAAGCTTCAACGGGCTCAAATGAATTAATTTACATAATATATTTATTTACCTGCATTTGTTTACGTTTATCAAGAATATTACGTAATTGATAATGTGATAATGTTAAGTACTACGCTATGTTAAGTATATTTGTATGCTATTCAGATTTAAGATTGATTTCTATCACACTTTAATAACTTTTTTCTTCACTATATTGGAAATGAAAATAATGACCTTCACTAGAATAAATTTAATAGAATTAATAAATTAAAATAATTATTAAATTTAAAGAAAAATGAAAGAGTAAAAACAAGCAGTCTTAAAAAATTATAGTCAATTTATAATTTATCTTGTCTACTGGTGATCAGGGCTTAGTATTATCCAATTATTGAGAAAATCCTGCAATCAACTATGTGCTCACATTTAAAAATTTATGCTATAGTGTGTTTTGTTGGAAAAATCTAAATTCACTTTGAGAGTAATTTTTTTCACAATATAATTACATTAATGGTTTGTGGTACTGTATTCGGTTTTAGTACCTATCTGGTTTTGGCAATGAGTTTTCATCAGAGGACCCCCGTTGTCCTGGGGCTCTTCCTGAGAAACAGAATAGCCCTCAAAAATGCCCTTATGGGTTGTATGCAGAACAATTATCCGGAACAGCATTCACAGGTAACGTACCGTACTGTACTGTAATCTAACTAATCCCTTTTCGTAATTTCTGTGAGTACTGAAGAACAACACTATTTGCAATTTAATTGTGTTTTTATTACTAACCGACTTTAAAATTTAATATAGAATGGTAAAGGGTACTATTTATTTTGAGAATTATCAACTGCCGAAGTAGGTACAGTAGGCTACTAATTTTAGCATACAGAGCGTGCCATCCAAATTGGCGTCTAGGGGAGGCTGTGCGAGAGAGATGGATAATCTCTCCCACCACGCTTCCCCTCCAGCCGCTAAGGCCAGTACAGTCAGTGAAGCAAATATCATCATAGTACTGCTAGGTAACCGAAGCGAATATGAATTTTTTTATAAAGCTGAGTTTGCCAGCTGAATGAACTTTTGAAATTTACTGTACCGCGAGTCAGCAGGCACTGTAGTGGGAGAAAGCGATCAACGCGCATGCTCCAGTGAGACGCCAATTTGGATGGCACGCTCTGTACCATACTGCATGAAACGTGAAGAATATATTTCCTAGACATTAACCGCAAGATGGAACTGGAAACTTTATCTTGTAAGGTGAATAATAATAACAGAGTGGTGATAGACATGATAACACATGTCTCGTTAGTTAAGGTTTGAGTTTGAAACAAATAAGTAGTTTTCCTTAGAAATAAAAATTGATAATTCTTCATTTTATTAAAAACAAGCAATCTTCATTAGAATAGTTGGATAAAATCGAATGTTCCCAGTTATAAGGCTTGATAAATCCATAAGAAAAAAATATTAATAATGTTTGATATTACTTTTCAGAGAACATATTATTTATCAGCAGGATTTATAAAAGGATTTCATCCAATATTTGTTTTCATAAGCAGTAATAGGTACCTAGTTGATAGCCTACTTATTTTATATACAAAAGGACGATTAAACAAGAAAACTACTGAGGATGTATGTAGCCTACATTAGCTGATTCCGACAGAAGGTGACACATATCAGATTCAACAATGAAGATGGAGTTTTTCAAATCTAGATCAGCCTGAACTGTATCAAGTAATAAATCTGTGAAGTATTTTTGAATTTCAAATTTATTAAAAAAATTCTATTAGTTTAAACTTCAACTTGTTAAAATATGTAAACAAAAATTTGACTTGAGTAAAAATTATAATTAAAAAAATTCACGAAAACAATTAATGTATAATCAATTAATTGTATAATTAATGTATAATGTTAATTTATAATCTCCTTTTTTAAAAGAAACGCAACCGCAATGCGCTCCCGTATTGCGGGTTCAGTATTGAAAAAACTGAAGGGTTTATTTAGCACTTTCTCTCAAAAATCCGTAGAACATGTTTATCCGGAATTTCGCTTATCCGCAATGACCCTGGTCCCATCAAAACCGGATAAACGAGGTTTTAGTGTACTTAAAAACTAAAATAATGAATGGTATTCTGCTTTACTTATTGTAGCACCTCGTTTGGAGAACAAACGGTCTTGGCTATATAGAATTCGACCATCCGTAATCCACAATCCTTTCATACCAATTGAATCAGCTAATTTCACAAATGATTGGAGTAACAATCATCCAAACCCAAATCAGGTAAGATGCATGCATTTGAAAAATTATTTTTACTCCTGCTTAATTTCAGAGGTTTGACAACGAATAAAACCTATAGACTTAATTTCTTATTCTAAATAATTATATTGAAGGGGCTAAAGAAAATGGAATGAGATGCGAAGAAAAACTAGAAAACGTATACAATTTTCTTTAAAAAATTCTTCCTTAGGAAGCACACAATATAAATATTTCATAATTGATATTGCATTGCATATTATGATGCGTTTTTTAATATATTTTTGTATTTTTCCGATTTTTAGGATTGTATAAAAGGTTGCTTCATTTTATTATTATGATCACGAACACCAGCCGTTAAATTAACATTAAGTGGAATATTCAAAGCTAAATAAATAATTATATTGTATTATTGGCTGAATCAAATCAAAGCTCACGCGAATTTCTCCTCAATTTTCAAGATTAAAAATGAAAAACTTTATTCTCACTTGATCAAAATGATTATATTTGACTAAGTTCAAGTTCAACCACAGTAGAATATGAAGTTTATGAACTGATTTTGAAAGTATAGTATTTATCAACTATTACTTCCATATTTTTCATCTCGAAAAACGTTCAATTTGCAGATGAGATGGAAGCCTTTCAACTTTCCTGATAAAGAAGAATCAGTTGATTTCATTCAGGGACTGCAAACAATTTGTGGTGCTGGTAATCCTACAATGCGCCAGGGAGTGGCTATTCACGTTTACTCTTGCAACCAGTCTATGAAGAATTCATGTTTTTACAATTCTGATGGCGATTTCCTATTAGGTAATTATAATAATTACGGTATCTATTTGGAATGAACTTTGGATATTCTGAATAACAAATTCAGGCAACTTGATACAATTTCTTAATCACTATAAGATTCGATTGAATTGAAAAAATCTTTATTCATTACAAAACGTACAAGTACATAGGAATAGTGTCAAGAATTTTATACAAAGCTGGATATAGCCTATATAATCAAAAGACTAAAAAAGAGATTGTTTATTCAATTGAATAAACATCAAACTCTTGTAAAGAGTACAGCAATAAGTAGCCTTATAATTCAAATTTATAGAAGTTTAAAAAAATCATGTTTTCTTTCATTTAGGCTACGCCTACAATTGAAAAAATAAATTAAGTTGGATATAAGTAAAGTGGGCTACCTCGTTAAGAAAATAATTCATTGATGCTGCTACTACTACTATAATGATCCATTAATATGCGACCCAAACATATCATGATTGATAAAACGGCAGAAGATTTCTAAGATTTTATTTTCCAAAATGGAAAAGCAGAGTAGGGTAGCTGCATCATGCCCCTTTCAAATACTGGTAATAAGCATAATTGTTACTTGTTACACTCTTCTAAAAACCTCAGCTTACAAGATTATTTTTTTATTTCAAGTTCCACAGAGCGGTACTTTAAGAATAACTACTGAATTCGGAAAAATTGATGTATCTCCTACAGAAATATGTGTGATACAGGTGAGTAAAATCTTCAATTTGCACAATTTTATCCTAGTATTAATCTGTTTCCTTTTTCACATATATATTTTCTGTTGGTAGTGTTGCGCTGTGAGAATAATTAAAGCAATAATAGTGATAATGGTGTGATTGCATTATAAAGTGTTAAAAATGTTCATGCTATAATAAAGGCATATTTATTGTTTAGTAAGTATTGAGAAATAAGTGTACTGGCGAGAACAATTTCATCAATTTTATGAATATTGAATTACAAAACGATTGCTCATTAGTCTTCAATATTGCAAAGAGAGGAATAACATAAATCATTTTCCACATATTTCTCCCACTCTGAGAAGACACTATAGGATTAAAAAAAAAAATAGCAATCTACTGGAAGAATCATAAGGATTAAATAGGTCAAATAATTGGTATAACCCACCATTGAGAGATTTTGTTAAATTTGGTTATTAGGTGCTAAACACTAAGCTATCTATATAGATAGTCTCATTAAATTCTAATAATATCGCTAATATTGTCTCCTTTCACAAAAGAAAAGGAATAAGGCGAGTCAATGTACTGTAGATCAACAAATAATATTAATTTGAGACATTTTATTAATAAATCTTGATTTATCCTTGACTGGATTTGATTCCTGGAAACCAAGTATTGAAGTACTCATAACCCAAGATAATCAAATTGCAATAATTCTGCATGATGTTGAAAAGATAAAGTATTAAAAGATAAATCCGTAAAGCATTGAAAGAAAATAATATGATGTATTCATTTTCTAAAACTGATAGTTTTAGGTCAGTGTTATAAAACTATGATGTCACTTTCTTATTAATTTAACAATAATTCTGTGTTAATTTTATATTACAGCAAGGTATGCGGTTTAGTGTTTCAGTTGATAAAGAAGCTAGAGGTTACATTTTGGAAATATTCAACGGCCACTTTGAACTACCGAATCTTGGTCCAATAGGTCAGAGAATTATCATTTTATACGCTGAAAAAATTAATTTAACAAATTACATTATATCTGAAAATTAAATTATAATTTTTTAATCATTTGATATGAACTATTTTCAGGATAACCATGAATTCGAAGTAGGGTGAAAATGCTTCAAAGCTTTTTTCCTAGTCGAGCACATGACTATTAACATAATGAACTTGCATTCACAAAATAATGGAATGATGACTTAATAATATATCGTAATAATACGTCTCTGAATTAAATCTGATAAGATCTAATGAAAACCAAGGGAATTATTGTTGAACACCCTACTTTCTAGGGGTTATCACTCAAAACTCTTACACTGACGAATTGTAAAATATTATTTTTGTGTAAGACGATCTCTACATGAATTTGATGCTTATGATGGTTTTTCAATTGAATCAACAAGAGATTCATTCAAATCTAAAATTATATAATTCTATTTTTATGGTATATTTCAGGTGCAAACGGCTTAGCCAACCCGAGAGACTTTCAAACACCTGTTGCACATTACGAAGACAAAGATGAAGAGTATTCTATTGTTTCCAAGTATCAAGGAAAACTATTCTCAGCTAAGCAAAGTCACAGTCCTTTTGACGTAGTGGCTTGGCATGGAAACTATGTTCCTTACAAGTATGATCTTAATAAATTTATGACCATCAATACCGTCTCATTCGATCATTGTGTAAGTACCTTTCGATCATCTATTTAAATTAAATGATGTTACACATCAATCATCTATCCATGCCAACACTCATTAATAAGACTCATAATGTAAATTAATTATTAATTCATCAATAGGGCTAGTTATTTAATGTGGACTGATTACATTTTTAAATACCAGAGCTCACTTTCTCTCATTATAGGACCCTTCGATATTCACAGTATTGACTTGCTCGTCTAATAAGCCAGGAACAGCTATAGCAGATTTTGTCATTTTCCCACCAAGATGGTCGGTGGCTGAAAATACTTTCAGACCTCCTTATTTCCACAGTAAGTAGTTGATTTTTTCTCATCATATTCTTATGAAACCTAATCTTTTATTGAAATCAACAATTATAAAAAATTAATATTTAATCGGTGTCGTTTTATCAATTGATTGTTTGTAATATTGATTAAATTGAGAATTCTGTACTCTTGATGAGGATAAAAGTTTTCCATTATTTTCATCCATGTAGTGGAGCCGTTCGTTCAAGATTTTTCATAAAATTCCATCCAATAAAACAATCTAGAATTGAACAGCTGACTTGTAAGCTACACACACACTAGACATGCACATCATAGCTTGCTAGGTTATAATAACCTAGCAAGTGAGTAGGTTATAAGTAAGCTGTGTAAATTAAGGTTATTTTATTGTATGAAATATTTATTGGATATTACTTATTAGACATATGTTATTACTGGATGATGAATTTTAATGGATAAATATGCCTTTATAAAAGAATTTGAAGTTTTGTAGTCACTCACGTGATTCGTAAGGCTGGACGTACACCAGTTAGTCAAGACAAGACGAAATTAGTCACAGTAATTCACATAGCTGCTCATGAAGTAGCACACGCCGATGCAATGACTAATCGGTGTGTGCTGCTTCATAAGCAATTATGTGAAGTACTGTGACTAAACGTGACTAATCTCGTCTTGACTAACCGGTGTACGCCTAGCCTAAGCTGGACAATATACTTGAATAATTCTGCTAATTCTTCTCCATTTAAAATGGGTTCAAATTAAATCTTATGTAATCTTTGTTTACCAGGAAACTGCATGAGTGAATTTATGGGGCTTATAGTTGGTAAATATGAAGCTAAAGAAGACGGCTTTATGCCTGGTGGAGCTTCCCTTCACT
Organism: Laodelphax striatellus; assembly: GCA_017141395.1. Lineage (NCBI taxonomy): Eukaryota > Metazoa > Arthropoda > Insecta > Hemiptera > Delphacidae > Laodelphax > Laodelphax striatellus. The sequence continues at coordinate 30,185,976 of CM029532.1, forward strand.
CTATGATGACTCCTCATGGTCCTGATGCGGAATGCTTCAAAGCAGCGACAGAAGCACAACTGATACCTAGTAGAGTGGCTGATGGCACCATGGTATGCATCTAATAGAAATTAATCTCCAAAATACAATACAGACATAATTTGGATATTTACCACCGTAATGAATTAAATCCACCTTTTCTTAATCTAGATCACTAATGCCGGGTTGCACCAACCAAGATCAAATCACGGGATCACCAGATCCGGGATCAAGCTGATCCTGGATCAAGTTATTAGTCGCGTTGCACCATTACCAAAAACACGGATGTGATCCCGGATCAGCCAATCCCAGATCATGATCCAGCCAGGCGAATGTGTTTTCGAGAATAGTACATTTTCAATCAGATTTTAGTCAACATATGAGAAATCCAACCCAGAATACAGCTGGGACCGGGTTTTTTGAACATAATTTTTTGGTTGGAAATTTTGGTGTTGAAGTAGATTCACAGCATAACCTAATTTTGCATTATGAAAATAAAAATCGAAATAAAAATATTATCAAAGTGAAACAGTTATGCCGGGTTGCACCAACCAAGATCAAATCACAGGATCACCAGATCCGGGATCAAGCTGATCCTGGATCAAGTTATTAGTCGCGTTGCACCATTACCAAAAACACGGATGTGATCCCGGATCAGCCAATCCCAGATCATGATCCAGCCAGGCGAATGTGTTTTCGAGAATAGTACATTTTCAATCAGATTTTAGTCAACATATGAGAAATCCAACCCAGAATACAGCTGGGACCGGGTTTTTTGAACATAATTTTTTGGTTGGAAATGTTGGTGTTGAAGTAGATCCACAGCATAACCTAATTTTGCATTATCAAAATAAAAATCGAAATAAAAATAATTATTATCAAAGTGAAACAGTATTGGGCTGAGTTTGTTCATTTCTTTATCAAATTATTTCGAAATCATTCTATTCATATTTTTGGTGCTTTTTTGGCATTTATATCGACCTTTTTAAATTTTAAATTGATAAATCATAGTTTTTAGCTTTGGAAGTGGAAATTTGTGTTTAATAGTGAATGTAAACATAACCTTTTGAAATAATTACCAAAACAAGTAAAACATGTTTTGGACTATGTGTCTGTGTTAATTGTACTTCCTTGAATGAATAAATTGTGTTATTCAAATAATTTGTAAGTGTGTATAATTAACTGAATATGTCATTAATTAATGAAAAATAGTAATTAATTTTAATTAATTGGAGATATATTTCCGTAAATTTGCATAATTCTTTTGAAATTGGTTCATCCAAAATCAATGTCTATTCATAATAGACATAAATTGACAAGGTAATATGTTTTTTAAATAGATTTCGAACTCCAATTCAAGAAAATTAATTTTCTATTCTCATTGAGAGTGTAATCTAACCTAGAAACTGCAGAGTAATCCTACTCTGTCGAGGTATCAGCTTTGATCCTGGATCAATCAGTCACGTGGTAGGATCAAATTCCTAATCCAGGTTGGTGCAACGGAATATCGTGGATTAATGTACCTCGATCATGATCCAGGATCACGATCCTAGATCTGCTTGATCTCGCTTTGGTGCAATGAAATTCCAAGATCAAATATGGCGAACATGGATCACGATCCTGGATCAGACTTGATCTTGGTTGGTGCAACCCAGCATAAAAGCATGTCCAGTATAATAATGTAATCCCAATAACCATCGATTAACATTAATGACAATTTGTGTATTACGTCGGAGTTGATGAAAAATTCTAAATAAACCTGCTGTTCTCAATATAATTATGAACGCTTTTAAAATCTAAGGAAGTCAATAAAAAAAGGCTATTATATATCTAAATGACTATTGAATAGTGTATTTTTGGAATCAAATAAAACTCTTTATTGGAAGTCTTTTGTTCACAGGCATTCATGTTTGAGAGTTCACTGAGCTTATCAGTTACCAAATGGGGAGAGAAAACCTGTCAGAAATTGGACCCCAACTACTTCAAATGCTGGATGAATTTAAAGAAACAATTTAATGGAAAAAAGTAAAAAAATTTGAAAATTGCCACAAGAAAACTAAAAAATAAAATGTGAAAAGCGACTGAAACCTGTTGTTTCTAATGAAATCCAACATCCTCAAAATGTTCCATGATAAGTTCGTTACACGATCACATGATCCAGGAAACATAAAGTAAGGTTGATTTGCAAAAAATATTGAATAAAAATAATTATCGAGTAAGAAAATTTGTAATTATCAAGTTTTTTTGCTGATGCAAGTAAACTGAGTCCAAGCATCTTTCAGTCCAGAATATGCGCAATACTAATGAACATTGTTGATGATTGAGATTATTTGACTGGGTTTCTGCACTACCAGGCAGATGTAGGTTTTATCAGCTTTACGCTTAAACTATAATATTTATTACTATTATTATACAGGGGTTTGTATTAGTACACGGGATTTGTTAACAGTAACAATTTATAAATTAATTTAAAATAATATACTCGAAAATTAAAAAAATAGATGATTCAGTTCTCCATGCATTAAATGCATAAATTATGAAAACATGAATGGAACCATTTTCAGTGTATGTTGAATATCAAGTTTTATCATATTCTAAACGATAAATGTGAATTCAAAACGATTTTGTTTTGAAATCTATTTATTTTGTTGTTCAAATAAAATAACTAATGGTATTAGTTTAAAAATTGGTAGGCTTGTGGAGTAGATTTTGAATAGGAGAGGTTAAAAGAACATCAATCAAACCGTTACAATAATTAAAATACAAAGGTTTAATTCAAAATTTCAATACAAATGTGTTTATTTTGAAAGTCAGACATATGAGAGAAGATAACCTCGACAGGATTACGACAGAATCACAGTGCTAAATCAACTCAAACTGAGTCAAGGATAGGGGAAACGTAGATACATTTAATGATCCATTCATGACTTATTACTTATACAAACATACAGATAAGAAGAGGAACGTGTATACTAATAGAATAATGAATGAATCTAGGTGTGGATGCTACAACCTCAGAATTTATGATGCACCAGGCTCCAGCTCAGAAGCTGGGGTTTCCGGTTCTTCATCATTGTAGATATTCTCAGCCATCTGCCAAACCTAAACAGATCAAGAGCAAGTTTACATTCAGGCCAGATTAAAGATAGATGAATATGCTATCAATTTTTTTTTTATTTCAATTGGTTGAACATTTTTTCGTAAGTCAATTTAAAGACTTTTCTAATTTCGATTTACAAAATCGATTTAATTAATAGATTGATGAGCGACGATTTTCACTAATTTCAATGACTGGAAAGAGACAGAATTCAAATTTTCTCAAGAATTCGACTATGTATGGTGATATAGGAGTTGAGCACAGAATCAAAACTACAGAGCTATAAATTCCCTACTCTTATGTAGAATTGTTAGATAGATATAAGCTTTATTTATGAAGCTTGATCTGATAGAGTTACTACATTATTGAGCGTGCCAATTTCACACCATTTGGAAAAAGTCGCAAATGTTGATTATAAAATGAAATTGATCAGTCTTACCTGCATAATATTATCTTCAGATACTGAGCAGATCACCCACGGTTCATTGGGATTCCATGAAAAGTCTGATATCTTTGCAGTGTGTCCACCGTGAATGAACTGCAAAAATAAACATGAGTATGAGAATACTAACAAAATGAACAAAGAGAATTAAAACAGTTTTATTAGTAAGGTTTGACGAATTCAATTTCAATTCAATACAATTTATTTGCCAATACAATACTTGAATAGTATCAGGAATAAACAAAAATAATAGATAAATAATATTTTCAGCATAGGAAAAATCCTGACCGCTAGGTGAGAGTAACAGTTCTAAATTCTATTACAATCAATAATCAAAACACAATTCATAATGAAAACTACAATTTCAGAAATAAAGAAAAACATAACATAAGGGAGGAAAAGAATAATCATAATAAATTGCTAATTTCGAAGAAGAAATTTTCAGAAATCCAATTATTTAATTGTTGCCCTATCCTTAATCTACCCTCAAAGAGAAAACCATTTAATGTGCTGGGTATCAGGAATAAACAAAAATAATAGATAGGCTACGGAATAATATTTAATTGCTAACAAATATTAGTTTTTAATCTAATCGATTGATTATGCTGTATTATATAAATAGATACTAACACTACATTTAAAGATCACCGGTTGCTAAGATAAAAAGAAATGTCTTGTCATGGAATAATTTCGTGACAAGGAGGATAGAAGAGATAGGTTAGATCGTTCAAAGCATAGGGAACTGTGTGCCGGTTTTGTGTTACATTAAATCGTGCTGGCGTAGTTCTGTTCCACAAGGTAAGATAGCGCTGACGCTGGTGTCTCTCTCTCTCTCTCTCTCAATCGATCACTCGCTCACTCACTCTCAGTCGCAGACCCATTCCCTGTATCATCGCCAGTTTCGAGTACGCTTTCTAGTTACTCTGAGTTCTAAGAGATGTCGCTAGGATCGGCCCCTTCATTTCTGGTCACAAATGTTAACGTACGATGGGAAATCTATTCTAATCTGTTATCTATGGATGTATTTACAGAAAAAACCTTAAACATATCCCGACCTGATGAGGCAAAGTTTGTGATCATCATGATCCTCTATCACGTTCTTATCAGTTGACGATGGTGATAAGTTGTGCACAAGATGGGTAACTCATTTGCAACTGATTTTGATATTATTCAACTAGTTATTCATGTCAGAAACTGTAATTTTATCAAGTAATAACAAGATTTTCTTCAAGAATAATGTTTTGATATCAACTGTAAAAAGTAGCACTTATTTTCATTTTTTGAACACTACCATATCGGGTCCTTGGATACATAGTTGTAACGCTTCATTCAATAAGTTTCTTCAACTATAATCCTATTCAGGCTGCTAAATTGGAACTTAGTGAAAACTATTGTAAGCAATTTATTCGCAATTATGGCATAACGTGATCGAATATTTTCATTGTTCCCACAAATCACATTAATTTATAAGTTACCAATTTATATTTACAGTAGTTGAGCACACCAGTCCTTCAGCTGTAGATATCTTTGAAATTGATAGAACATCGATAACACGTATAATAAAAGGCAAAATCCAAAACAATTACCAGAAGTTCAGGTGGTCCATCTTCAGCGTCTTCGCTAGATTGCTCTTCGCCGATCTTGCTCAGATCCCACACATGCAGTCTGCGATCTGTTCCACTTGACGCCAAAATTGTTTCATTATGCGGCGACCATTGGACCTACAAATGCAGCAAATTGGTTCAAAGTATTTGAAAATTAGTGCTTTACACTAATAATAAAGATAGCATTTGACTCTCAAAAATGTTAATCTGCTCATGTGTCTGAAATATTCGTCAGGATTAAAAACGAGACTGGATTGGATTATTCCTGTCTAGCCGAGCAAAATAGAATTAACAAGACAAGGACAAGCAGCTGAAATTCAAATTCAAAATCGATTCATTTCCCAAGTAAGCTACAAGAATATACAAGACTATACAACAGTGTGAAGGGTAAAATCTGTAGAAATACCGATCTGACAAAACAATAGAAATTTAATTCAAGTCATTAGTACCAACGCTGTATTCGAGAAGTCTTTAAAATCTTGACATGAACTTCAACAGAGTTTACCAGAGATTGATAATGGTGTAACAACCGAAACCGGTATCTCATTGTTTTATTATTAATATGTGGTTTTGACAACTTCAGAAATATTTTTATTCAGTATGGATAAAACTATGAAGTAACACAGGAAGTAACTAATAACCAGGGAACTGAATAAAATATAGCCTATACTTTTTTATAAAAGAACAAGAAACCTTGCACAAGTATTGAATTAATTAAATTCCACTTTCCGATTGAATAGGCCTACTAAAATAAGGATAATAAGTTAATAATCAAATCTGAGATTTGAACGAAACATCAGGTTAATGGACAACCAATAATATCTCCATTATTTAATTGATCTTCACCTATCAAAGATAGTATTTCAAAATCACAATGAAAAATGAGTTTAAAAAACTCCAAGTTGATAAAAATAATTATGTTTTCTTAATATTTATTACTAACCTGGAAAATTTCATCCTTGTGAGATTCGAATGAGTGCAGCTTCAGTTTCAAATTTCTCAAATCCCACAGAGCAACAGTCTGTAAAAAATATTTATAGTTACTAACACTACTTATATAATTTTGAATATTATACTTGAATGTTTCATTGGACATTGCAAAATTGGACACTATGCAAAAAATACTAAAAACAATTTTGTCACAAACAATGTGTTTACTCATTAAGCTTCAAACGAAAAAACATTCAATTGTTTTTATTCCACTCCTTGGTAAATTGAAATGAAAAAGTTTAAAGTTTGATTAATTCTATGTTCAATGAAAACGCAAAGAAGTTGACTTAGCTTTATGAAAGCTTCTCTCAAAAATATGCATTGTTCAAGATAGGCTTTTGTAAAATTCAAAATAAAATTTCCATCATAATGATTAAATGTAGTGACAGTTTAATGCAGCCAATTAACGACCGTAAGTCTATAATTTTAAGAACATAAGTGAGAAATCGTAAAAGTGAAAGAAGTTTACATCAGGACTGATTCAAAATAATACTGACAAAATCTAAATATTCAACTGTAAAACATTTTTTAAGAAAGATGAAAAACCTACAAGACAAAAATTCTTTATGAAAAATTGAAAACAATGAGATAAATGTACTTATTACAAATGGGTTCAAATTCAATAATAATTACTTAATAATACAGTATTCATGTTTGGGTATCTACAAGGGAGATTTTTAAGAACTAATATTTATTACTATTGTCGGTGCTTTGGATTGTAATCTTGATAAAATAAGATGGATCAATGTCAAGCAATGAGGAGTCTCACTCACTTTGTCGGCACTTCCAGTGGCGAGGATGAATTCCGAGTAGGGATTGAATGAGAGGCAGTTGACTTCAGCCGTGTGTGCATCGACCGTGTGCGATGGCTTGCTCGTGTTATTCGACCTGGTATCCCAGATCATCAGTTTCTGATCATCGGCCACTGATCCGAACAGAGACTCGTGCAGTAGATGCCAAGCAACATCCTAACACAAAACACAATTATACTATTATATACCGTACATGAGACATCAAAGCAAATTTCCCTGTACAGAAGTAATTTTGGTTCAAGATGTTCCAACACCAGATTGTAACTTGGTAATGTGATTTATGTATGACTTCAATGTTATATTTTACAGTACTGATTAGGGATACTTAGGTTCAAGAAGATTTAGGTTATACACATTACTAATTATCAGTATTATGCGTACTTATCAGTTAATTTTCTATACGGCAGCATCCTAGGGGATGAAAGCCAACTACCGGTACCTTATAGATAATATTTGACTCATCAATTTTCACTTGAAATTGCCTCAAGCACAGAAAAGAAGAGATTCTTTTTGTGCTCAAGATTCTTTTTGACTCTTCTTTTCTGTGCCTCAAGACATTTCATTTTTGATAGTAAATTTAAGATTCAACCTCCACTTGCGATTTCTAGCCGTATTAATTTGTCAAGAAAATTGAATCCATGGCTCTACGGAATCGTTGGGCTCACTCAAATTAGAGACAATTATTTCTAGAGATGGATTGACGGAGTTGTCGACGGAGTAGAGAGGAAGGGATGCAGATGGCAGCAGGTCGAGGAAGAGAGATGGAGGGAAAATCGTGGAAGATGGAGAGGCTTTGTAAACATCCAGACCCGGCACTAGCTGGAACGGGATCAGGATATGTATTTCTATTTTCACGACAGGAAAATCCTGCGACTGGAAATCGCAAGTGAGGCCTATGTCTAATTACTGCAAGTTGAATTCAATTAAAAATCCATAGATTTGTCATTGAACTTAGTCCGATTGCTCGACAACCAATTAAATTCAACCTTCGTAAAATGACACCTTTTGACATAACCAATACAAAACAAAATCTAAGTTCCGTGAAATGGCGTAATTCTAAGGTGGTTAAATTTAATTGACTTTCATGCAATAAGCCGTAAATGTTCTACTTCTTCGAATGATTACTTGAAAGTATGAATGACACAATGATTGGCTAGTCAACTGATATTAAAGATAGCTCAATGAGATTAATATCAATAAAATAAAAGATTTTCGTAACTGATATTCAACGGAAATCAAGCAGGGACTGGAGTAAATTACCTCAACTACTGCAGTATGACCAGTGAAAATAGTTTTTGCATCAATAATTCTGTTCTCCTTGGGAGTAGCATTGATATCCCATAAGCAGATAGTGTGGTCGTCCGATGCACTGAGGAGGTAACCGTTGAGATTTGGATTCCACGACAAACCGTACCCCTCTTTTTGGTGGCCTCTCAACCTGAAATCACACCAAGTTTTGGTTTATTTAAAAAATGATTGGAACTCACAATAACTACTATTGATAAAATTCAAACACAGAATGTAATACATAGAAAATATATCATTCCCTCCTTATACATCCTAATGTTTCAAGGATTGGAGGGATTTCTAGCACAAGGCTATAAGGAGATGGAAGATCTTGCTATTCCATTGCATGCAGTTTACACCACGATTTGCAAATCCTCTTTTCTCATCATTACTGAAATTCATTCTTATTCATATTTTCGTAGGTCTACTTAAAAATGGAATTTAAATCTGATTTATGGATTGACTGAAGTGCAGTTTCATGAGCTTATTGCAATCAATATCACAAACGAGTAAAATGTGGGATTTTTATTCTTGAAAGGTTGAATCGGAAACAGCTCTCATGAGAAGAGGTGAATCGATAAGAAAAAATAATATATAAATATAAAATTTGTATACCTTAAATCTGGATGACACTCTCCATTCGGATCTGGTTTTGAGGGATGCTTCGTGTAGTCAAAGACAAGAACATCGCTTGAAGGAGTCTTAGTTGCAATGACACATGGATTTTGAGGCATGTAACGAGCTCGATTCACTTCTCCTTCATGGTTTATCTTTATTTCAATCTCAATCTTTCCGCTCACGGAACCAAATCCACCAAATTCTGAAACAAAAACATTTATACATTCAAAATTCAATTTATATAAGGTCATAAACTTTTAAAATAGTATTCAATGTACAATTTCCAAAACCTTTCCAGTAACATTATAATGCCAAATAAAAATTTAAAAATAAATAACTAAAAATAAATAAATGATAAAAAAGAAATGAAAATTAAAAAATATAGAATATAAAAAATAAATAAAAATGTAAAAAATAGAAAAAAATAAATTAGATGTACATATCGTATTTTGGGGGGGCGCCTGACAACATCTCTCTCGATACAGTTGACAGGGCCAATTCTGTACACATGGACAAGAAAACCGCTAATTTACGGCTAAACGCATTGACAGCTAGCATGGCTTTCGCGAGGTCTACTGTTCACAGAACTACTAGTATACACAAGAGAATAATTCATTGTCATGAATAAGTCAATAATAATAAGTAATAATAATAATAATAATAATAATAATAATAATAATAATAATAATAATAATAATAATAATAATTCATTCAATAAGTCATTTGTCATCCTAATCAGCATAACACTCTTGGATAGGTGGTTAATTTCTCCGACTATCGTTTTCATCTTACATTTAAATTGCGAAAAGTGAATAATCAGCCAATTTTTCAAGATTATACTGAAGTAAGCAGAATACAAACCTCCTTTCTCATTATCGTAGTGAGAAGCGTCGAACTGAGCATCCTCATTTGGCAATTGAACACTAGCGATTAGCAGATGATTTTGCTCATCGGAAGTGTGAGTTCCAAGAATCAATCTGTGCACTGAATAGTCCTTTCCTTCAGGTCTGAAAAAATATATTGTAATTGAATGCTTGAATGAAGATCCTAACTCATTGTAATGAGAAGCTTATATGGAGACGAGACCAAAATGAAAAAAAAACAAACATCCTAACTCTTCATATTTGCTACACCAAGATATCCAAAGCAATTGAACTTTTTCAATACTTAACAACTTCAAGGGAATGTGAATGATTTTTCAAAATCTGTTGGGATGAAAATTGTTCAGAAGAAAAATATTTATTTCCTAAAGTGGCTATTCCTGCACTGATTTTAGTGCGCAAAATAATACTTTTCTGCTCTAGAGAAATACAGAAAAATGGAATAAAATAAAGCAATTCATATGTAAAATTTATGAATTGAGGAAAAAAGAACAGCGGATCCCCAGGTAACACTTCAAATGAAGAGAAACAAATTAAATTAAAATTAAAAAAGGTGATTAAATTTGAGAATAAAGCAAAAACATAAAAGAGGAGGAAAGGAAACATCATCAATCAATCATCGGGTAGTAAGTGATGGTCCTAGTGCCGATAAGCAGGCTTTCTGTCATTCGCCAGCTAAGGTGGTAGAGCCACCCCTCCACCCTACGCTTGTATACCGCTATACTGCATTCCTCCATATTTCTGATTTCAACAAGCAAATTCCTGTACACAATTTGAGCTAAATGGAAGGGTGTTCTCAACTCCAATCCATGGACCACCCGCGTTGTCGCAAAGCCAAAGTAACTCTACAGAGAGTGTATAGTAACAGTGTGGCCATTTTTTGAAGCTCTCCATAATAATATGTGGAGATCATTTTTTCCCGCCGTTGCCATACTTTTGCCAAATTTTTGAATTTTGATATGGGATTACAGGCAAACATGAACCCATTCACTTATTTGTCAAACTCATTTTAGGAGAAACAAAATCAAAACTAACTTTTCTAACAATAAAAATAGTCTCTTTACTCTTGGTATTGCTTTAAAAGTTTAAAATGATGAAAACTATTACTGGCAAAGGCAAAATGTAGATTAGAATTCAATCAATTATCATAAAATATGATTTGCTTTTCATTCCAATACAAATCTTATGGGAATTGGCAAAAGTATGGTGGATTTGACTGAGCCAATCAAACCAATCAAAATTGTGACAAGCAATGTCCACACTGTGACTATACACTCTCTGTAGTTAACTCTATATCGTGTAGGGTAGGTATGAAGAATTTCTGGTAGGATATCAAGTCTATTGTTTTAAGGTATATCTATAGAAAGTTGTCTCATGTTTAAAACCGTAAATTCTGTAAATAGTTGTGAAGTTGGATAATAATAGTTCAAAGCATAATAATAATGAATCTTTCTGATTACGGGGTACTATGGGCATGGGGTGGTTGGTCTTTCCTATATCAACTGTTAAGAAGTTGTGGTCGAACCAGCCAAGTGGTTTTATTCTTGCCAAGTTGGCTGTTGCATTTTTGTATGCATCGTCCCACTGTTTACCAGATGAAACCAACGCCGTATCATCAGCAAATGAAAAAAAAAATACTATTTATGTCCAGCATTGGAAAATTGTTAACATAGATAAGAAAAAGGATGGGCCCAAGAGTACTTCCCTGCACAACACCGTAATCAACTTTCTCCAGGCAACTCCTACTATCATTGATCTGAACATATTGAACCCTATCTTTTAGAATGCCTATAGCAACCACCAATAGAAATAAAAGAATTATTACCTGGTGACATCGGGTAGCCATTGAGCTGTTAATGACGGCCATTCAAGAGCGTGAGTCATCACCAAGTCGTAGAGAAAAGGTGTGTTCTTCTTCCATATTTTATACTCCTCATTGATGACGCGTTCTTCAACGGCGTCATCAAAAGTCTCTGGAAAAATAATAAAATAAATGAAGACAGTGATTAAGTAGCCTTCCGTCCTATCCTGGGTTTCAATATTTTTTAAATGCTACTTCTTAAATAAATAGATACTGTTCATGAAACGCATGTTCTACCAAATTATACCGCTGAAGAAATTTATAGGCTATAATAATAATTGATAAAACGTTCTTAGAATAAGTCCGTATACCGTTAAAATGTGTTCATAAACTATAGATAAGAGGAGAAAATAAAAATAAATAGTTTAGAAAAATAGTCATTCATTACATTTGAGTACTTCACAACCTGAAGTTGAAACAATTTTCTTATCTAATCAACACTATAAAATTCATCTATTACGGCGTCACCGTTCCTAAACATTACATCTCAGTAGAAAAAACGGTCAACCCTGTCCTAAAAAGAAGCCGGCATTCATCCACCCACTCTACCAATCATCATAATTTGGTTAGAAGCACGAAAAATGTTTTAGCAAGTAAATAACCACATATGGATTATGAATAGATTTTCTCTGGATTTAGGCAACTAAATTGATCTAAATGTAAATATTGTACAATACTGTCAAAAATTAATTATAAAACTAAAACTACCTAATCAAAAATACCCGTTAATACTAGATTGTAAATTAAATAAGGCGGTTTCTCGTCATATTGGAATCAAACAAAAATTACTAATTTTATTTGATAAATAAACATTCTAGAAAAATTAATTCGGATATGTAGGCAGTAGGCTATTTCAGGGCCCCATTTCATATTTGACGATCAAAATAAAGAAAGTTAGGCTAACCCCAAACAATTATCTCTTTGAATATTTATCATCGAAAGACAATAATTATTAATAATTTCAAGGCTAATCTTGAATGTTAACGATTACAAAAGTTTAAGAACTTTATACTTGTAGAATTTAAAACTGAATGTTTATTTGTTGCAGGTAATGACAATACAATGAACATGATAGCAAAACCAAACACAAGCCAACAAATACTGTATTATTGTATTTACCTCCATCCTTGTCACCCATTTCACCGAAGGTTCAATTTGAATGATCAAATTTTAAAGCACTGATACAATACAATTCTGGTGTTCAAAAGCTAAAAAGGAGGAAACTCTATTCTTTAAAATGAAAATTATTGTTTGAAAGCGTCCATTGAACAGGCCAAGAGGAGAGGACCGGACGCTGGCTTAGCGCGTTTAATACCAATTCTGCCAACCGAGCTATTTATTCCGAATTTATGTAAAACCTTCTTTTTTTATTCCAGTTCTTGACAATGATAAATTTATCAACTTATTTCTCTTCACAAACTAACTGATCAATTACATTTTATTATATGATACTAAACTCCCAAATTTCAAATCCATGATATTTATCTGGGAGCGTGACATTTTGTCCCAACGACAGTTTGGTCCAGCGACATTCTGTCCCATTTTTGGGACAGAATGTCGTTTCATGGATTGGTCCAACTCAGGAATGTGGGACAGAATGTCGCTGGTACACATTGTCGGAAAGTGAAGGAATGTAAGGAAATTGGACCAAAATGTCGTGCATGGAGCCGACATATTGGTCCAGCTCAGGAATGTGGGACAGAATGTCATTGGTACAAATTGTCGGAAAATGAAGGAGTGTAGATTGGACCAAAATGTCGTGCACGGAGCCGACATATTGGTCCATCACAGGAATGCGTAAATATCGATATTTTCATCGATTCATTCATACTTATCGATATATATTGGTATAAAATTCATAATTCGGTGAGCCGGTCGGTTGTAATGTAAAACCTGTCTCGAAATTTGAATTGTAGGAGATGGTTATGCATGATATTGAGAATTTTGAAAAGGAAGATAGTCCAACTTACTTTTTCATATGATGCTGTATTTCTTAGCTTCAAATTCTCACCAATTTGCTTTCAAATCAACTGTAACTCGATGTAACTTGATGTAATTATGTTTTGACGTGGCCTATACATGTACATTACTTGTCTTTTGCAATAAATGGATTTTGATTTGATTTGACTCCCCTGTCTTATCAATGATATAATTAATTAATTTTATCTCCAGTGGATATCCTCAAAATAATGATTTTTCTCTTAGTTTTGATAGTGGAGAAAAAGAAGCATTACAGAAAATTAAAAATCCAAATACTGACAATTTCAAAAGTCACATAACCTTGTTTTTTCATCGCTTTAAAACCTACCTTAATTATGACCCTATGAAAAAAGACAAAATATTATACCAATTTTTATTTTTAAAAGCATATTAATCGAAAACTGACTGCATACACTTTCAAATGTCAGTGTCAAATGTTTGGAAACATGTAATGTCGGATTGGGATCTGTGACGTCACACTTACACTCCTAATTGACTAGAAGTTCAACAGTCGATATTTTGCCTAAATCGATATTGCGAATGAAACGTGGTACAGAATGTCGCTGGTACACATTGTCGGAAAGTGAAGGAATGTAAGTAAATTGGACCAAAATGTCGTGTATGGAGCCGACATATTGGTCCAGCTCAGGAATGTGGGACAGAATGTCGTTGGTACAAATTGTCGGAAAGTGAAGAAGTATAGATTGGACCAAAATGTCGTGCATGCAGCCGACATTTTGGTCCATCTCAGGAATGTGGGACAGAATGTCGTCAGTGAAAATGGGACAAAATGTCGTTTGGAATCCTTGGAGTGGTGGACCAGAATGTCGCTGGGACACTTTTGTACCAACCCTATCTTCCTTTACTCACTTCATCAAAGTGAGCTAACGGGAGCGTGATATTTTGTCCCAACGACAGTTTGGTTCAGCGACATTTTGGTCCATTTTTGGGACGAATGTCGTTTCATGCATTGGTCCAGCTCAGGAATGTGGTACAGAATGTCGCTGTACACATTGTCGGGAAATGAAGGAATGTAAGTTAAGGCACATTCTCTTCTTTTCTGTGGTTAAGGTCAATTCCAGGGACCTGTCATCTTAGGGACTGGAAGTAAGAGAAATAAGGGGAGTAGGATGACACCCCAGTTTCCGGACGGACTTTTAGCGGTGTATTTGAAAACATCGTAAATTGATAATAATTACAGCTGATTCTGATTGAATAGCGGATGGTTCAAAAGCTTGATTCACGCATAACGATATTAGATCAATGATATTGAAGAATAATCCAAAAGTTTGATACACGCGTAACGATATTAAAAGTTAACCATTATTAGTCAATTAGTGAATAACCATTCTAAAGGTCAATTCCCACATTGACGACAACGACACGACGACGACATTCTCATTTCGTTCTGCGCATGCGTCACCAGCCCGCGCTCTGATTGGTACATCCTTTTAGAATTTCTGACCAGCCGAATTTCTAGGTTAAGTGACTAGGTAGGAAGTTTGAATGTTCGCTGTTCGTAATCAATTGTCAATTAATATTAATAATATCAGTACGACAATATAAATATAATAATCAGTAAATAAAATTATAATACAAACCCTTTCAAGTCATACCGGTACTGCAATTTTGAGACTTGAGAGCTTTCATTTGTAAACAAAGATAGACATGGACCAATCAGAGCATGGGCTGGTGACGCATGCGCAGAACGAAATGAGAATGTCGTCGTCGTGTTGTTGTCGCCAATGTGGAAATTGACCTTTACCTGTAGTAGAGAATCACACCTACTTCTACTCAAACCAACCTAAAAAACAAAGAATCTAACAAAAATGTTATATTTTGCCGTAAATATTAACCATATTTTCTCAACAGTTTTAATTTATACAGCAAAAGATACCATAAACTTTTAAAATTCTTTATGAAAATGAAACTTAACCTAAAGGCTCTGAATTCAAATACAGCGCCAAAACTCCGTCCGGAAACTAGCGTGATCGAGACTCAGCCTACACCCCTTTTTAACATAGGGAAGATACAATACTTCCACTCCGTCTATGGTCTATGACAGTCCCCTGCATGCGCAGAACGAAAATGTCGTTGTCGTTGTCGTCAATGTGTGAGTTGACCTTGTTTGTCGTCAGAGTTTTGGCAACGCCTCATCTTAAAAAATATGGTGGAATAAGGGGAATGGCAAATCCATTATTTTAGTCTCGAAGCTCTATGCTTGCTGGTGCTGTTTAGTGCTGGGTTGGTTGGGAAACTGGATTTTTTTGTATTTATCGCAATTAAATCTCAGCTAATTGTATGGAATTAAACCAATTTTATCTTATTACAAAAATCATCAAGTAGTGTTATTGTACTAATGAAAGGTAATTGTGAAAATAGTTAATTTTTCAAGTGGATAATAAATGTAAGAATATGTTTGTTTATAAAACCAGTTCATTAACCTAAATTGAAAAGTAAACCCAGAATACATAACCTTTCACTAATTTAGTTTTGTATCAAGCAAGTAATTCAATGCTCTTGAATAAAATTACTGTTCATCAATTAATCATAAACCTTTAATGATTTTTCTACAATGTTTTGTTTTTTCCTTGTGCTGAAGTTTGACATCAATGTTCAATACGGCACTTGAGTACCGTACGGCACTGAGATCTCTGCATTCTTAGTCATAAAACCTAAGATTTATACCTAGTTTGTGGGCTACCTTGGTATTATGATTGCTTACTTTGTAAGAAATTAGGGTGTAACTTGTGAATGCTTTGACAAGCAGTTTCCGGTTAAGTAGTAAGCCTAGGCTTACTATTGTAAATGACTAACTTATCCTGGTGGTGATGCTCACTCGAATTATTAGACCAAGTTAATATTTGTATTACGTATATAAATGCCTGTAGAAGTATTGACTACCAAACCAGTATATTATGTTGATTAGAAGTTTTAAGAAACTGAAGATAATCAGGAACTAAAGCGTTCATGATCACCAATTTATTGTGTCAGACATAAGATGTAGGCTATTATGGTGTCATGAAGGTGTGGTCTTGTTTTTTAAGAGATTAACAATCGACTTTGGAAATTCATTCTTTCAACTGTACTCCTATGATTTCAGATGTTTTTATGATTGGAAATTCTGAAAGGAACAATATTTTGGAAACTAATGAGCTCATGTAAGTAAATCATTGTGTCAGTAGCCTACTATAATTTTCTAGAAGCATGTTATTACTTGACGATAGAAGGAAATGAGATATTACAACACTATTCAATCGATTTTTAAACCATAATAATTTATTGATCAAAACTCCTAATATTGATGCTATAAAATACTCTGAAGACTTCCGCTATTGCAAATATATACAACAGAATAATAACTAATTTAGTAAGGATATTCGATGAACGCTGCTGTACAACAAACTTTTGCCCCGGGCTGGAATCGAACCCAGCACCCCTTGATTGCCGGTCAAGTGCCCTCACCTTTTTTAAACCATCTGAGCACCGGACATCTTCTGTATAGCAGCATAATCATATCTTCATATCTGGCCGAATTGGCTTACTTTGGTGGTCTAGAGGTGAGGGCACTTGACTAGCAATCAATGTGTGCTGGGTTCGAAAGTACGGATTCAGGAAAAAAGGATGGCTGAGGCTTCAAAGCGTTTCTGATATTGAGTGCAGGCAATGTATATTTTTATGTTTTGACATTGAAATTGAAGCTTAACATATTCATTAAGAAAAAAATCCAGTAGGGCTTCCGGTATACAAATTTGAAAGTAAATTAAATGATTTACAATCAGTGGTGTAGTGGAGCCGGAGCGGTCCGGAGCGTCGCTCCGGCACAGCTTTTGAAGGGGGAGCGGCGCTTAGTCATTTACAATATTAGCCTAACTTACACCAGTGTTTTTTTAATTTTTGTCAGCAAGGCTTCCAACTTAAATTATAGAGTTTTTAAGGTAGATTATTATGGTTTGATACCTTAAAAACAGTTTTTAAGGTATCAAACTGTAATAATCTACCTTAAGAAAGTCTTACCATATTTTAAAGTTAAAATTATTCTTTGGAGGAGAATGTGTAGGAGGCCCTACTGTAACTACTATCACTCTAAAAGATCATTAATTAGTTTAATTATTAAACTTTTCAAAACATTTGCCAAAGGGCCTTAAAACTCACGATTTGGGTAGTAGGCTAATCTTCAAAAATTTTCCGGTAGAGGTATAGCTCCGGCACAGCTAATTTTACCACTACACCACTGTTTACAATGGGACCTAAATGGTTATTATATGCCAAACATTATGAGAGCAGAGAGATTAGAAGTAAAAATTTTCTTTCAAAATTCTTCTTCTATACTCTGTTCGAGAGATATAGCTCGTCAAATGTCAATTCTGAATGTTTGTTGTGATGAATGTGATGTTTTAGGGTCAAAATTGGCCAAGTGTAAAAAGCCCTATTCATAGCCCCCTCTAAACTACATGGCCGCGGCCTTCAATGTGACAACGTCGCTGCATCGGCTTGCATGAGCAATGCAAATCGGTCATGTGTTTGTAGTGTTTTTTATAAGTATGATTTTATAATGAAACCAGCCGGTATTGCGAGGTTGTCACATTGAAGGCCGCGGCCATGTAGTTTAGAGGGGGCTATGCCCTATTTCATGCAAGGTCGACACTACTTTTGATGACAATTTTACTGGACATTAACATACAATTGATAACAAATTAATAAATTGATTGATTGAATATGTTGTATTAGTGAAATTAGGTCATTCTTGCTAAAGAATAATTTTATTTGCTTCAAACTTATAAAATTTACATTCATTACAAAACATTTCCAGTCGTTTTTGGGGGGAGGGGCTTCAGCCTTAAAGCCACTCCCCCCCCCTTAGATCCGCCACTGGGCTTGTGCAATTAGATTTTACTATCAGTTACCACTAGACATAAGAAATTTATCTGTGAGAAACTTCAAAACTAAAATTAACGATTTTTCAACTGTTTTTATAATAATGATGATTTTTTTGCTTTAGTATGGAGAATTTATAGGATGTGATTGATACAGTATGAGAGTGCACCAGTGAAGCACCATTATTGCCTTTATTGATGCGAAAACGGATGAATATTGAACGGAAAAATATTGGAAAAATATAAAAAAGTGCCAAATAGAAAAGAAAGACGAGAGGTAATTCGAATGATAGACTAAGGCTAGGCGTACACCGGTTAGTCAAGACCAGACGAGATTAGTCACAGTACTTCTCATAGTTGCTTATGAAGTAATTATTATTATTATTATGCTTATGGCTTTTATTAGCGGGGAGACCCTTTCGGGTGTTCCGCTTCGCCGAATCATCCAATTTCCGTAATGAGAAATGTGGAAAAGATATAGGTTATATAGTCCAACATTGAATTTCACTGAATTTTCACGAATCAGTTCCAAAAAATCTATGAAGTATTATGAAGTAATACACACCGATTAGTCATTGCATCGGTGTGTGCTGCTTCATAAGCAACTATGTGAATTACTGTGACTAATCTCGTCTTGTCTTGTCTTGACTAACCGGTGTACGCCCAGCCTGATAGAACATGATTCATGGATCGACTGATCAGTGAGTTGTGATCATGCAATGATCGAGTTTATGGAATGAAAAGTACTGAAACACCTGGCACTATCAAATCCTACCTTTGTCAGTGGAAAGGCAGGATTTTGTATTTATGAGAATTATTCACGATCATTGACCTCCTCACAATGAAACTGGTCTTCTTTATGGTTTTTCATGAAGAATTACTAAATAATAATATTCTCGATAGCATTCAATTCAACAACTTCGCAGTCGAGCAATAAATTGTTATTATTACTTGATTTATGTACGTGTACTTTCGAACTTCAAGTTCGTTTTTACCTGAGTTTGACACTTAGCAGCTCTGCTGCAATATCGTTAATATTACAACATTATGTTGTTACAATGAATTATTAATGTGTCTAATTTACAATTGCAGATGAATAAGCCATCATGACGGATACAATACCAAAAACAATGGTTATTGGGGCGATTCAGACGAATGGTCTGGCTCTGGCCTCGAGTGAGGCAACAACCGCTTCCCCAGAAGCATCGAGCACAGCTAGCGATTCTCCCACGCCGACCAATAGTGTCGGAGGTCACGAGAGAAACTGGTCATCGCATTGGCAAGGTCTAGGTTAGTCCACATCCTTATAGGCGAAATTAGGTTATATTTGGTTTACTTCATAATTTCAGATCTTTTTTAAACTGAATAGTTCACATGAACTAACTAAATATTTTTGGATGCTCAAAAAAGTTAAATCTCCACGGAAGTGTCTTGTAGAGCAGTAGTTATTTAATTTTGATTTGGGGAAGGAGAGAGTGAGTATGAGTTTGTTGAAAATAACATAACATAGTTAATAATATAATTTTATCAAGGATGATGCACCTCAATCATTTCACTTCTACAATAATTGAATTCTTCAGGCATGTACATGTGTTAAGTGTTACCCAAATCGAAGTTTATGTATTATTAGTCGTGTATTCGGCGTATTCAGATTATGCCAAAGCTTATCTTCAATATGATTTATTATTTGTCTGCCTGCATATATAATTATACGTGTGTATACACAATGCACTCACGGAAATGTATATGACACACATTTAAACAGCCAGGCTAAGATGAGTGATTAGACTGATGCTCGTTAATTGTTTGTCTCGACTAAATTGTCAGCTCCAATTATTACAATTAGTCTGCGTCCTTCTGAATGGGAAGCTCATCTTGCATATTTAGAAAGGGAGAAGAGTGCATTACAGTGTTCAGGTCACTTCAAGTTGTGCAAAACCACAAAATATTAATGAATGGACAACTTACCAGAATATCAAATGGTCAGTTTTACGCTCTATTCAATTTATAATTAAGTTGAATGTCAATTTTTATCTTATTGGAAATTTTGGTTAAATCATCCACTCCATTCTAGTGTGAAAACAAGTATGAGTTTTTTTAAATGACAAGCATAACATGATTCACCTCAATCATTTCATTTGAACAATTAAATTGTTTGGACATGTGCAGTTTATTTTGTAATTGAAATGATTAAAAACAAAAATAAATAATAAAACTAAAACCAAATGCTACCAAATAACTAAAAATAAATATATTCCTTTATTAATATATTGACAATTTTTATTATTTTACGAGTTTGTATAGTAGACTATTATGAACATAGGAGCTATCATAAAGGGAATTACATGTTACCAGATGCATTGAAAGCTTGAAATTTAAGTTTCCTATAGAATACAGTCAGTGTTAATTACACCAATAAGATATTTATAATCAAAGTTTTTGGTACATTTCCTCTCAAGCTATTAACCTCAGCATTTTAAAAATCATCAACTTACTGATCGCTAACTATAACTGCATGTGCCCCTTTTATCGGATAATTTCTTGCATATTTTTTAAAGGAAATAGCTGAATTTTCTATGTTTTCCAAATGAGCAATTATGATTTTAGTGAGTCCTATTAAAGTAGTTATCTTCGCTAACAGAACTTAGAAGTAACATTTCATTTTCCTTGAATTAAAACAAACCTCGTTCATAAACATACATTTTTTAACTCTATTAGGCTAACCAGATATCAAAATGATGAAAATGTGTTGTAGGGAAGATAATTTTCACTATTCTGCTCCAATTATCAATGTCAAACTGTTTCAATTACCAATATCGGAATGTCATTTTTCCTGTGCTTCTATAGCCTACCTATAGGAATAATTTTTTATTTTATCGATAGCAAGTTAATTTCAAGATGGATTCTCTTTACCAATTATTTCAAGTAGTGTTGGTTTATCCATATTTATTCGATGGACTGTGGTATTTATTGTGATTACTTTGGAAATAACTAGAACATTGCCCCGTTTTCAGTATGTGAAGAGCACAGACAACTGCTGGGCACTGAAGAAGAATCTTCGGATCGGCACAGCAGCGATGGCGAAGCCGATGTCGACGATGCCGAAGTGTGGACTATGAACGAGGAGCAACTAGAGTACTACCGCAAGCAGTTCTGTTCTCTCCAGCCAGACCCCAACAGCTTACTTCCAGGACAGGTGGCTCGAAAGTTCTTTGAGAAATCTCGTCTTCCAGTTCAAGAGTTGAGCAAGATTTGGTGAGTTGATATCAAACTGTAATTTTTTCCATAGGCGAAAAATGGTTAGTTGGAAGCATGAATTAAGTTACAATACAATCTCAATGTTCATGATTTTTTCATTAATATTTGTACATATTGAACAATAAATTTTAGAAAGTGATGTTCAAATTGATGTCAATATGAAGTTGAAACGAAGAACAATCCACAATAAGGATATTGAATTGTAATATTCGCCATAAGAGAAGAAGATCTGTTGAAAGCGTGATGCATGTGGTGCGGCATGATCTGAGTGTTTGAAATCAGTGAAAATGCTCTGTGCAATCCCGTGTTTCGGAGAACACGTTGGTCCCGGCTGCCTAAAAATTAGTGTTGTATATCTCATCGGCCGTAATCTCTTCATCACTCTTTCCCACGTACAAGGCTAAGGCTCATGTAAGCATAATCACACGAGAAAAGAAGATAAATGTTTGCAAAATCATGGTAAAAGTTATGATTATTTTCATTTTTCAAGTGTCATGATGTTTGGAAATCGTTTTCAACGAGACGACTAACCAAACCGTATAGTTCAGTAGCCTACTGCGGACTAAGTTACTCTAAACGCCGAGAGAGTTTATTTACATTTTTTGCCGCTTGAACATTTTCTACAAAATACAAATAAAACCTGCACATCTAGGACCACTGACCTTTCTTTTGGTGCAAACCTCATTAAAATCGGTCACCTCATGTCTCTACACGGGCTTTCATTACCGCATCTAAATTGGCCTAATATATCGGCTAGAGTGACCAGTGGTCATAAGTTTTTGCAAATGTCTTTTAATATTTTCAATTTATTGCCATTTATCAACTTTTTTTACAATACAAACTTTTTAAAAATTGACGAAAAATAAATACAAATTGGAATAATTTTATAGAAAAATTATGAATAAAATGAAAAATAGAATACTTATACTTTCTAGTATGTAATTAGTATTGTATAACTAGTATAACTGTACTATTGTAATTAGTATAACTAGTATTGTATGGCATTCCTAGCATAGATGAAGTGTCTGATCGCTATCAATGAGAGTAATATTTATATAAAAGGAATGCAATGAGCTAGAATTCATACATAAAACGACTCCTCGGACACAGGACGGTTGGGAGGACCGAAGAAGTAAAGTAA
Organism: Laodelphax striatellus; assembly: GCA_017141395.1. Lineage (NCBI taxonomy): Eukaryota > Metazoa > Arthropoda > Insecta > Hemiptera > Delphacidae > Laodelphax > Laodelphax striatellus. The sequence continues at coordinate 30,208,842 of CM029532.1, forward strand.
AGTAAGCATAAAGAAAGATTTATTTGTGATTGGTGATTACTTATTGCTGCGTATTGAATTGTCTTTCAGGCAACTATCGGATGTAACAAAGGACGGAGCTCTGTCTTTGGCTGAGTTCAACACGGCGATGCACCTGGTGGTGCTGCGACGAAACAACATTCCCCTCCCCGACACGCTGCCCGCCGCTCTCATGCCAGCCCCCGCCGCTCCCGCCCAAGATGACGTCAGCAGTCCGCTCGCAGCTCCGCCGCCCCCCGTGCCGCCCCCGCAGCCACCCAGTCCCACTCCCAGCAACACTGAGTCGGCCTCCTCGCCGCATAGAGGGAAAGAGGTATTCTATGCAGCATGTATAATCAGATTCATTCAATTTGACGCTTGGCATTAGATAGATAGATAGAGAAATATTATTTCTTTGCCATCGTACTCTACGGTCGAAATACGTTGAGAAATGATATCTATCTATCTAATCCCAAGCGTCAAATTAAATTAATGTCTCTGAACTTCCCTCTCATCTCTATCATAGTTCTCTAGGTCCAACTTTCTATTTCTATAGCTCCATGGTTAATACGGAGTTCTGCAATAAGGAGCCAAGTGCCATCGCCAGAGTGGGTGGAAGTGTTAGTTTTAAAACTAAAGAATAATAATATCTATTAATTTCTTTGTTGGCTTTATTTAGCAAATAATGTAGTTAGAAATATTTGAAATTTGTGGAATGTTCGGTTACGGAGTGAAAAATGTCACGTATCCTAGATTTGGACTGTCTAATAATAAATTGGAAGAGGGCCAGTTCTGGGCGTAAGCCTGCTGGATCTTCCATTAAGTATAGGTTATTGTCCATTACTGAATAAATAAATAAAAAATAGTACTGATTATGGACTCTCAACCTAACCCATCCACCCACTCTGGCGTTGGCACTTATCGCAGAACTACAATCAATATTAACAGTTCAATAGTTCTCTCGTTTAGAAATTGATGAAAACTATTTGCAATCTGAGTTTAAAATTGAAATTTAATTCTAACCTCATATTACTTTGAGAAAACGTTGCCGGTGCTGTATTTTTAAATAAGCATGTTAATGAAATACGGAGTAGAAGTTTACCTAATAATTAGGCTGGATAGGAATATGGAGTTTCCGGCGTTATCAGTACAGTGTTGAATTATTTCTTAAAATCGTATGCACATCGTATTACATCATTACAATGCGTTGTAAATCTAATCAGTAAACATAAAATGAGTTTAAATGTGTCAATTGAAAATGTACCAAATAATAATACCTGTGAAGCAGATTACATAACTTCAAGTAGTTTCATAAATGCTGTGATATTGACTGGAGATTTCGATTATGAACGTTTTCAGGTCTACGTAGAAAAATTTCAAATTGAAAAATGTTAAATCTTTAATTAAACTACTTCTAGCTTCAGCAATTTTAAAGTCTGGTGTAATGCAGTCATAGTAATGAAATATAAGTGAAAAGTCCTAAAATAGAAAATTATTGATATGGATAATGTATTTGTGTTTCATAGTTCCAAATCATGTTTGCATTTTATTATGTATTTGATTTCAGTGGACGAAATTCTTTGACTCTCCAACCAGTTCAGTGTCATCACCTGGTCCGAAACCTGTTAATTTCGATTTTCACAAATCGGCTGTTGAACAGGTAAGCAGAAATGAACTATTCAAGTCAAGCAAGTGGTTGGCCCGGTAGTTAACGCTGTTGCCTTTTATTCTGACGGGGAATCGCTACTTCCGTGTAAAGAATACTGATTGAGCCGAACCCTTGCTAAATTTCAATTTTTCGCTCTATAATCACTTCTCAATGGATCGAACCCCACCTAAAACTTTATAATCATTCCATAACCCTATGCAATTTTAAAAAGTCAGTATTATAAGAAGTCACTTGTTCGAATGTATTACCTTATTGAACATATTGTGACTTACAGGATCCGAAAATCCTGCACCCGGTACCTCTGAGAGTGACGCCCGGCCCTGATTCGCTGGAAGAGGAGCCGAAGCGCCTAACTGAGCAGCTGAGCGGAGGAGGCGATGCTAGTCCGATTCGACCCATTCAAAGACCTCAGCCCAAGAAAACTCCAGGTGAATAATCGAGCAACATCACACAATAACTGTATTTTGCCAGCATGCTGTCTTCAATTTCCTTTCATTACTGTTTTATATTTTCAAAAGGAGTGACCTTAGCCGAGTTGGTTTATGATTTATGATACGATTGGAAAAGAATGGATTCTTATGCTCCAGCGGAGCCAAGAATGGATGGATGGAACCACAGTTACTGGAATACACGGTAGGAATCAAGCGCAGATTCCAGCCTAGATTTTGAGAGTAATGGCGTCATCTGGAACGCAGTTTACAAGTGTATACAGTAGCAGGATTCCAAGCCACGTCAAATTCTCAGGAGATTACTACGCATCATATTCATGAACCTACCGTGCCTTCTATCATCCGCGGATGGAACCATTTATACAATAAATAAAAATGTCATTAATAATTTCAATTAATGCAATAATTGTATTAGTTGTCTGAATGTGGTAATATATTTAGATAGCCATGCTCATTTACTTCGATTGAAATTCATAAATTTATTATATATCTTTATAAATAAAGATTTATCTTTCTAATCCACCATATATAAACAAAATCTTTCTAAAACTCGATTGTTAAATCTTCACTTCACTGCCAGGCATCCTTGTTTTGTTTAAAACAATAAATTGTAATGTTAATTTACCGTGATGTACCGTTCAACAATGAATCACAATATTCAAGAATAATTGTCTAATTCTACAGCTCAATTCATAACACGAGTAATTCATCTTTAAAATGCATTAATCTGTATCTGTATTTTGTTTGATTGAGTAAATGATGGAGTTTTGACGAATTGCGATGAGTGATTTATGAATTTGTTTTGCAGCTCCTGGTCCCGGTGCCATTCCACCACCTCCTCAATCACTTGTGGAAGAATCTGTCGGGTAAATATTGGTTTTCAAGTACTGTATTAGTATTATAATCTAATAATAGAAATAGTTTTCATAATCAAATTGAAAAACTGACAAATGATATTTAGATATAGGGCTAGATATATTGAAAAGAGAGATTTTCTTTCCTTGATATTGTATTTTTGATCAAATAAATTATGAATTATAATGCTATTACTAAGTGATAAATCACTTCATATTTATTATTGTCTGGATCAAAAACTTCATTCAATATACTAGTCTCCAAGATAAAGGTAGGATTTTGTTGATGCGACTGAGCTGCCGTCGTCCGCTGCGGATGGTCGAAGTAGCAACTAATTAAAACTGAAATAAAAATATACAAGAGTAACCATGCAAAAATAGGAACTATTCAGTATTAATAAAAATAACCAGTATTAATATTATAATTAATAAATCAAATTAAATAATTAGTTTATAGTTCCTATTTTGACTACCTGCAGCGGACGAAGGCAATTCAGTCGCATCAACGAAATCCTTAAGAATTCAAAGCTACATATTGCGAGCCTGAATTATCAGGGCTAGATTAATTAGATTTTTTAGTCTATTGAATCAATCGGTATAAATCATTAGAAGTCATTAATATACTGGGTTTTCAACTTGAAAGAAGCCTCTTCAATTAGTTTAATGACTTTATTATAAACAAATAGTTTATTCTTACATTACATCTATTATTTCTTGTGCTAGAAATTATGTCCATCCATTTCACAACAAGTTTGACCATGTTCCTGGCTAATCTTTTTAGTAGCACATTGTCTATTTTGTGTAGATAGCGTTGGTTATGTGTTTGCCTTCAATTCCTCTAGGGTATGTGGATTGCTTCTGTGAAAGTTTTCTTTCAATCAGTCCCTCAGAAGAAAGTCTGGACTAGTCTGATCGGGGGATCGAGGTGACCACAATCCTCTTGAAATGATTCTCCATTATAGAAAAACCCTGCAGTATCTCCACATTGATGAAACTTGTTCAAAAGTCAATGCCCAACTACAACTTTTAACACTTCTTATTGCCTGCTCACGTGTTCAGGCAATTAACATCACTCCAACTGCCAGATACTGCCCTAACGTCATTTCACGTATTATTTTACCCATCTCCCACCATATATGATTTTCAGCAAATCTATTAACTTAATACAAACTGTTGAGTAACGGGGCCTCTTTTAAGTTGAACATTCTTTAATATTTTTGTGCCTCGGTATGACCCTTACAACGCGATTTACAGTGAGCATACATATTCTGAAACCCAATTTCTGAGATTAATTTTAAAGGTAGCGTCACAGCCCCATCCATATTGGTTCCTTCTAAGGCCTCTCGTGGTCTAATGCGAGAGAATATATAGTCTGGCAATACCAATATTATGAATTCGACTCGCCCTTTATGGGTTGATTGTAGCGTCGTGGCTACCTCATGTTTTTTCCTCATAAGTAATGACTATTATGACTAAACCCTTTATAATATCTTTTTTGGTAGGTTTTTGTACAAAATTACATTGATGAGCTTCTGAGCTCATCATAGTCAAGAACCGTCTTCACTCACGTCACCTTTCAATTCTTGAATTTGAGTGGTGAGCGCCATGCAACTTCCCGTAAAGCTCGAAAGTTCACCCCTTTGAATCGTCTTGCAGAAGGTTACGGAAACAGCAATGTGTAGCCTACTTTTCGCTAGGTCGCAATGATCTGGAAAAAACATCGTGTTTGGAAGGTTTTATTTTAAAATATCCAGAAACCAGCTCTCATTCATTGCTTGATTTGCGCTGTAAAAATCAAATCCTGATAATTCGAGTTTACGCACAGCGTACAGTTGCCCATGCAGGCTCTTTCCTCTAGTAAATAAGAAAAACATTATTCTAGTACTTCACTGTATAATTTGTATTGTTAAGCTATTAATTATTGTATGTACTATGTTCTATTTGAGGAATAAACGAGATTTTGATTGATTGATTGACTTCTGGCTAGTACCATTCAAGTCAAGAAATAAGAATCATTGTTTGCCAAATATGTGCTTGTGTATTACTTCCTAAATGCATATTTTTTCAAACTAATGCAAACAAAACTAATGAATAATTGCTTACACTCATAATAATTTAAACTGACATAATTATTAATAATTTTTACAGAGGATCAGGGCCGGCAAGTTTACCAGCAAATTCTGTATCAACAATGAAGAAAGATCCTCCTCCTCCGCCACCTCCCAGGCCATATAGAACGCATACCAGGAGTTCTTCGCTTGACCTTAATCGATTGGGTAAGATTTCATTGATCCCTTTTGAATTTGGATAAAAATAATTTTGAGAGATTGAATGTCTCCAACTGATAATCCTTGTTTGCATGATGTATTTGGCTTGTTCGCAACCATTTCATATTCGAGGAAAATATGTTTCAAATATTGTAATCATCTGATTTGAATTGTTCCTTTAAAACATGAAATCGTGCTTTTGTAAAGCTTACATTTTTACAATGACTCAAGTTACAGTTATAATCATAGTTTGTCCATTGGTGTAAAAGGGTCCATAACAGTGTGTTGAAACAGGTTTGCCCGCTCCACCAAACTTGCAATATTTTGAATTCTGATGAGGGGTACAGGCAAACTTGAAACCATACACACATTTATCAAACTTACTTTAGGATCGACATTAGAAATCCTTTTTCTTAACATTCAAAATAGTCTTTCTAATCTTTTTATTGCTTCAAAAGCTTAAAATGATTAACCCAACTTCTCAATACTAATCTTATGGGAATTGGCAAAAGTACGGCTGATTTCCAAACTAGCCTATTAAAAGTTAGACACTCAATGGCCACACTGTAATGATACAGTCTCTGTAACTCAAGTTATCGAACATGCTCTTGTTTTTAATTGATTATTATTTTCACTCGATTCAAGATATTACCTTTATATTTGTTTTCGTAGGTAAAAATGGATCCAATGCACCTCCTGTTGTTCCTCCTAGAGTTTCGCCTGGAACGGTGAGTCTTTTAACATTATGGATAGCTTGACATTTTTCCGGGACTTCCATTTGCGAGAATTTTTATCAGAGGCTTTTTCATGTGTGTAACTTGAAGTAAACATTTTAAAGATATTTTATTACGTAAATTCAATGAAATGATAACATTTATTCATCTCACAGAGTAAAAACAATAATAACTCAAAAAGAAATGTTTAGCAAAATAAGTTGTTTTGAATCTACTCATCGCAATAATGTAATAGGAGATTTTGGAATTTCTTTCTTTGAAATTCACTAGGAATAAATTCAATAAAAATATTCAAATGAATTTTTCCTTCTCATAAAATATATTTTTAGCTTATAATCTACTCATAGGTTTTCAGCGCTCATGTTAAAAAAACGATAAACATTTTTTCAGATATCTCCCAAGAAGCAGAGGTCGGATGCAGTAGGGTTTGCTGATTTTGCACAATTTCCTCCAGAAAACAGTGTTGATCAACCAAGAACTCATGGTGCTTTCCATGTTTATAGAAAACCTGGTGAGTACAAAGAATTTATCAAAAAGTTGACGTTTTTGTTTTTCCTAGTTAGTGATAATTTTAACGATCATTTTTTATTTGCGGCTGAAAGCTTGAAAAACGCTAAAACAAAAATCAATCAAGTCCTCGGTAGCCTTTCGCGATAGTGACTTCACCATGAATTCACTTCCACAAGATATTATGAATTAAGTTCATCTGAAAAATTATCAAATCAAACAGCTTATATTAATTTTGCGGAATTGAATCAATCTATCCACGGCCGAATTAATAAAGTGAGCTATCCAGGCAGGAGGAAGTCTTGATCTGTGCTTGGGAATTTCGGGAAAGGATTATTTTTTAATTCAAAACACACGACTTAAAGCGTCGTCTTTCCTATTCTGTCCTCGGATGTGCTCTAGTATCGGTGTTTAGTATTGTTGAGCTTGGCCACGATTCATGTGTCGCAATAATCTATGCGTGTCCCAATAACGTTCTTCCGTCGTTGAATATGTTACAAATTTTTAGAGTATTACTTTATTCCAGGGAAAACTACTGCAATTAAGACTTTTTTCAGCTTTAATATAGGCAATTTCATCACTCTTCTACCATAAGACCGTTCCTACATTAGAAGCGGAATTTTCTCCAGACCAGGCCGTCTACTTGTGTGCTAAAACTGAGAAATTGTAATGCTTTGGAGAAAACGAAAATATAACGTACCAAATCACTTCCTACAGTGAAGTTGGTCTAGTTTGGAGAAAACAAGAATGTATTTTATTATCACTAGATTGAAGATGAATTTCACCAGAACGGTGCGTATTACTTTGAATAAGTGTTTGTCTTTTCAAGCCCATACCTTATCATTTCAATCTCAATAATTTTAGTATACATAGAGATATGACCTGGAGAAAATTCCAGTGGTTCCTTTGTAGGAGCGGCCCAAGTCTAAATTTTCACTAGGTCTTATTGCACCCATTTTTCAAATTCAACTCTATTAGGTCCGCTTAAAGCCCGGAACACACATATCCGCAACACGGCCGTGTCTCGGCACTGAGAGTGTACGACTATACCAGCTGAGCTATTCAGACATAGGAATTCAATGCATTTAGATTCCACTACAAACACTTATTATATATATTAGAAAATGTTAATGCAGAAGTCTTGATATAATATGAGCATAATATTGTATAGTGTTGTACATTCTCCGTGCCGAGACATGGCCGTGTTGCGGATATGTGTGTCCCGACCTTTATGGGTTGTTTCTTATTGATATAGCTGTATAGTACTATAAGGATTTTCTCTGTGGGTGACATCAGACATTAGAGATGAATTAATTTTGTTCTTTAAAATTTGTCTTTGACATTAAATGTCTCCTTAATGGTTACAGATGCTGTAGAAAGAGTCACTCCACCAGCAGAAGTACCTGTATTGCCATCAGAAGCTAGGTACGTTTATCAGCAAGTTTTTTAATAAAGTTGGTAATTGTTTTTTAATCTTCTTAAATTCACTGAAAAACGTAGAATTGTTCACTAGAGGACTCGTGCTTTTATTGCATTGGTATCAATAATACCCAACTTTAAGTCTGTGATAACACTCCTATCAAATTTAAGGTTGCAAAATAGTTACGTTTTCTCTTGAGTCATCCTTATGTTTGTGTAGGTTAGCTGTCATTGAGAAATTCCTCTGTTGTCAACGCAAAACTTAAGCTTTATAGTAGTCTGTCAAATGTTAGTAAGGTAAAGTGTTATTCATCAAATAATTACATAATTATTCGATCAATAATTTATAAATTATATAATAGTTTGTCAATAAAACTATGCGCTAGCCTATTCTAATTGTGTGTGATGTATTTTGATTACAGTGTAGAGATGCGACAGGAATACAACATAGTCCTGCACCATCTGTGTGCTGACCTTCAGCAAGACCTTGTCAAGGTTAAAGAGGAACACCTCACATTGTTGTCACAACTTCAGCAGCTGAAAATGCAGCATCATCAACCACCCTTATGAGCTCACTCTTGTTTATCAATATACTTTTTAACTTATGTTGCTTGTCGTGATGATAATACAGTATCGTTATCGCCTTTGTATAAATTACAGATTCATGTATTTTTAATCTTGTAATATGTTGATATTAATAATCCTTGAGTATAAACGAGAATAAATATAATTATTGAAAATGTGTTATTGAATATAATTAATTTTGTTGTTATTGGTTTTTAATATATTGTTGATCTCCTATTTTGTTAATTATTTATTTGAATGCCTTTGTATAGTATTATATATTGCAGAATTATTTTTCTATCCGTTTTTAAACTATAAAATTGAAGTTTATAGAAACAATTGAAAATTGCCATAGATATCTTTGATAGATGTTTTCACATTCATAGTTTTTTGCTTCGTAATGTTAACTATCGAGCATACAACCCGATGAGTGTGTGGAATTTCATAAATAATTTGGAGTATCTCATTTCATATCCTTGAAATAATAAAGTTCTGTATTTCTTTACATAAGTTTGATCAAATTCATTAAACGTACCTATTTCCCCGTTATTTGTTCTGTATGATATTATTCCACCAAAAAATATTTGATATTTCTCGGAGACTACTAAGGAGGCCTAAATAAATAAAAATATGTTGTCTTCATTTGTGAAGCTTTTCACAACTTTTTCGAGCAACTGCTGCGAAGCCGCTTACCTTAGCAATTGGATGATGGCATAAAGACAATCATGATACTCGATTCTGAACTATGTCTAATGACTGATTTATCAATGTGATATTGATTTAATTCTTGATTTCAAGTGTCACAATAATTCAATCTCTTGATAGCCGACTCTAAATACTGTACTAAAATTTTATTTTACAAATAAAATTTTTAGTTGCCCTTTCAATTATAATACAATAAAAAAATTGAAAGCTCGTCAGTTTTCAAATACAGGATTCAATATAAAGCTTACGGAAAGAGAAGAATTGATACAATATTCTAAAGGGAAGTCACTTTGTAGCATCAACCACATTGAATTTAGTAGTGCCAATTAGTTGGTGCATTACACTGAGATGAATCTTATTACAGACACCACAATCATACACACTGAAAGTTTATGAAGTCTCTGTAAATATTATCAATTTTTAGGATTTTACAATGGCACTGACGTCACCACAAGTTAATAACGAAATAGATCTACGATTATCCAGTGTTTAAGATTTAGAAAAAAACCCGCTTTTTGCTCGGCAGGACCTTGATCGCCTCCTAGTTGGTGTGTTATGCCTTCATTGATGTAGTGACTGCATCATACTCACCAGGGGAGTATGCATTTATCAAAGCTCTATGTTATAACAAGCTCTCGAGTGAAAAAAAAACTATTCTATTCTATTGATAGAGTGTGGGCTTTGCACTCACCCGGGGGAGTACAGTTCGCGTAATAAGTCTGGGCACTTGACAAGGCGGGAGGTGGAGATCGGGTGTGTTTATCGAGCCTTTCTAAATACATCGGCCCATCAGCAAGACTGCAAGTCAAAACTATTCTTCGCTTCTGTATTGTACACTATAAATAAAGTGGGGGAGCTCTGCTCAGGAAGTACAAAGACACAGGAATGGAAATTTTATTTAAAAAAACATGAAATTAAACTATATTTACTACATTATTATAGCAGCCGATGTTTTTCGATATTTTTCTCAATTTTAATAGAGTAGCTCTTGATATTTTTCTCAATTTTAGTTTTTTGTTTTAGGTTTTTTCACTACATCCCAAACATCTACATAAAAAGACAGAGGATGGGTCCACGGTATATAGAAGAAGACGGAATGGGTCACGCGCATGTGGCTTCGAGCCAGCTCGGAGCAATTATTAGAATAATTTAACTTGTCGGAAAACAGCGGTTTATTCGGCAATCAGTAAACAGTAATTTTACGTAGCTGTTTTCCGACAAGTTAAATTATTCTGCCGGTAACGGTCCTATAGTCCGATTCACGTCAAGAAGTCAGCATTGTTTATATGAGGAGCATTGATGCCAAGTTTCACTGTGAGAGAACGAGAAAACTGCACCAAACCTGCTTGTTGGGAACTGTGCGACGACAATGCACAGTGCGAATAGGATAGAGACATCAGCAACTGCCTTGTGCTGAGCAAGAATAGCAAACTCCCATCTAAGCAATGCTGACTTCTTGACGTGAATCGCACTATAGTATGATACGGTGTAGTGGGCAGAGACCTTTATACTAATTTTGACCCATCCACGGTTTATAGAAGAAGACGGTATGGGTCACGAATAGGATGCGCAGTGGCAAACTGTTCCTCTGACGTCATCTCCACCCAAACTAGCAGCTGTACTCTATACTTTAACCCGTATTTTTATACACGCTGTTACTAAATCGATTATAATTCTTTTCCTAAAGTGTTCTGAGAGCTGAAATCTTGGATATTTATTGTCAACATGTTAGTTGAGGTATTACAAGTGATAAATCTTGTATATTGGACTTTGAAATACGGAATATTTGTGTTTCAAGATTCTTCCCAAAAATGGCCCTTCCAAGTAAAATTAAATTATCAGGATTCACAAGCACTATGAACTTTAAGTATTTCAGTAGGGGATAAGTGTGACACGGTATATTGAATATCCTTCTATAGGTATATTGATTAAATTTGGCGGATGGCGAATAACTCATTCAACATTTCTATGGTAACGGGTGATGTTCTGTTCACATAAATACTGTTTATAAAATGTAAAAACATATTTTTTTTAAATGAACAGAACATCAAACGTTACAATAGAGGTGTTGAATGAAAGTTATTCGACTTCTGCCAAATTAAATTAATATACCTCGTGAGTGTGACAAACTTCGTGCAATGATCTTCCTCTACAGCAATTCTCTTGTTGGGCGAACCGTAGAGAGAGTATCTGATGATTAGCCTATCAGAAACGATTTATTGAAAAATTTGAATTACAGGAAAATAAAAAATTATCACATGGAAAGTCTCTGTCAATTTTTCTTAACTGTAAAAAATTAATTACCTAACTTAACAATTGATTGAAAATAAAATTATATGCAAGTTAGACGGGTTATTATTGAAAATCAATAATAGAGGTGGAGATAATAGTACTATAATAGGGTTTATTCATATCAAAAATACAATCATGTCTAATATTTACAAACACCTTAAGCTTAGAGATGGTTTTTTACAGTAAACAAGTTCACAAGACAAACTAAACCAATTCCCTAAAAATATTAAGTTTTAAAAACATAATTATCACAGTACAAAAACTTTCAGTTTTGTTGCTTGTTAAGTCTTGGGAATGTGAAGAAGGGAAGTGGATATACAAATTAAGTCTTTCTGAAAATGATTAATTGGAACTTAATCAGGGAAAATTAAAAAAGAGTGGTTAAATTTTGCAGAAAAATTTGGGATTATTGGTTGCTTTTGTTAAAAAATTTCAATCATAAAAGATTATTGATAACATAAAATAATAATGATGATTAATAATAGTCAATCCAATGTTCACCATTCAATGAATGAATTTCAATCATAATCACCTTATTGAAAAAAGTACAATTCACTGCATACATCCAATATTACGTAAATGTGACAAATAAGAAAAATTTAACCAATTGTTCTCGAATTCTAAAAAAGCTTTGGGAACTGTTCCTTTTTTATGAAAATAACATTATTTTCTACTTTAAATCGAAATTTTCTATGTTTTCTCTCATCCCGTCTCTCATCTACTCTCCTGATGGATCCCTTTCGTTCTTTAATCTTGATTCGATAACATTCCTTGAAAAAATTGTTTTTCAGAAATTTCCTAGTTATTCTAGATGATCGGTTAGATACTTCAAATGCAGCGATCAAATAAACATCTGTATTCATAGCAGAACTAAGATCCCTGAGGGCACACTTAAGAAGAGTCAAAGCCATGTCTCCATAATTTTCATTGTCAAAATAATTTTGTAGACCTTGGATTAAGACTGCATGTGGTGGTTTTCCTCCTTGCCTTGAAAGCATGAATTGCAAATCAATGGCGTATTCAACTAGTTGTTTTGTATTTTCCAAGTACCTGCAACAATATGTAGTGGTAAAACTATAGTATAATACGTAACAAGGCTAGAAGAGCAGTGATTACATACGAGTTACGATATACACACGAAACAAAATCAGGTGCACAATTATCATACTAGTAACCGTTATAAATCTAAGCGTAGTCAGGATTACAAGTTATTACTAGTACGGTAATAACCAACCAAGAAACCATTATCAGAGAAAAGAAACAACCATTAATTCAATTTTATTCTTTTATTGAGTAAATTCGAGAGAAAAGAGAGAGTAATAGAGCAACTTCGAATCTAACCGAAAAACTAGTGAGAAGATAAATATTTTGCTGATAAATGCTTTTAATATGATTGATCTACATGATCTCATGATTAACTAAATAAATGAAATCGACAGTAACAATGAATGATGATATTCCATGAACCTAATTGGATTCCATCACCAAATTAGCCATTTTAACAATTTAAATGAATAAGGAGACAGATCCCAAAACTTGCTTTCTTGTCACTACATTATACCAATTCCGCTCAAGTCTCATGCCTAGTTTCACCACCATTCACCAAATATTTGACAATCTTCAAACGCATAAGGATATTGAAATTGAAATACCGGTTCAGTACCGTACTTTATTATTCTCCAAAATAAACATAACAAGAAAACACAATTGAGAATACAATAATTGGGCAAATGCCTGTTAGAGAGGAGCGAGTTGTATCACTTCTTCTTCTTCTTCTTTCTCCTCGCCACTTCCCGTTATGCGGGGTCGGCTTTTCCAATCTTGAGGCGCCATTCTTTCCGATGATAGACATTGCTTGTAGAGAGGCCCAAATCTTTCATGTCCTTCTGGACTTTCGTCATCCAGGTAGTTTTTGGTCTACCTTTTTTTCTTGTTTGTGTATCCATGGAGAGGCACTTTTTCACCACATGATCGTCGGGTCCTCGCATAACATGACCATACCATCTCAGCCTAGACTCTTTAAGTTTGTCAGCAATAGGCGCTACCTTGAAACTGCCACGTACATATTCGTTACGGATTTTATCCTTGAGAGTAACTCCTCCCGACCACCGTAGCATGCGCATTTCCGTAGTATGAAGCTTTTGCTCATGTGTTTTCATCGAAGCCCATGTTTCGCCTCCATAAAGTAAAACCGGTCGTATGCATGTTTTGTAGACCCTGCCTTTTGTTTTAATGGGCATTCTTGGATCACAAAGGACACCTGTTAGCTCGCGCCATCTGTTCCATGCAGATGCTGTTCTGTGTGTTATATCTGCTGTTATTGTGCCATCGTCTGAAATGACCGACCCTAGGTATTTGAATTTGCTCACTCTTGGTAGTATGATGCCGTCTAGTTTGATATCTGGATTTGTCATACCAAGTGTGTCTGGGTCGAAATTGCACATCATATATTCTGTTTTGGTCCTGCTAATGCGCAGCCCATTTGTTTCAAGAGCTCTTCGCCACTGCTCCAGAATATCTTGTATTTCTTTTACGCTGTCTGATATTAATGCTACATCATCTGCATACAACAGGTTCCATGGCAGGGGTCTCTGAATCTTCTCAGTAAGGTAGTTCATTGTGATGTTAAAAAAATTGGGCTGAGAGCACTTCCCTGATGAACTCCCACTTTTACATCAAAACTCTTTGATAGACCTGCTGTACTCCTAACACATGTTCGTACATTGTCATACATATCTTGGATAAGATTTACATAGCCTTCAGGAATGTTTTGAAATCGCAAGGCCTGCCATATTAATGTCCTTTTAATGTCCTTTTAAAGCGAGTTGTATCACATTTCTTTTTTATCTCAACCAATTGCTGCCGCGTTTACACGTTGCCAGTCAACTAACAGTGCATCATTTCAGAAATTCAAGGTGTGGGAATTAAAGTATTAGTTTATAGTGAAGAATAAACGGTAGATTTTTTAAACTATGGGCAGCTTTTTATTTATGAGCATTTATTGAAATTCTTAGATTATTTTCTAAATAATGTCAATTATTATTAAGCTTATGGCTTTTTTTGGCGGGGAGAACCTTTCGGGTGTTCCGCCTCGCCGAATCATCCAATTTTCCCTAATGGGAAGTATGGAAAACATACAAGTTAAGTAGTCCAACACTGAATTTCAACTTATCAGTTCCGAAAAATCTTCAAAATCTAATTCTTGTATACAGGTTGTCCCACCAAGGTCTTTACAGCCGTTAACCATAGATTCTACATGACATTTCCAACAAAAATGTCCAGTAAAAGTTTTTTCTATCGACCTTCGTTTTCGAGATATATAGACTTTTCGATATTTTGAAAATATGCCTACTTGCTGTCATTGAATACTTAATAACTCGAGAACAACTAATTAAATTTCAATTTCAAGAACATTTTTGGAAAGAGCATAACATTTTTACATTGATTTGATGTGCCATCCATGTACAAATTGATCATTGAGCGTTCTTTGTTAGCGATCAAAGTTCAAAAAGAGTGATTTTTCGAATAAGTTCCAAAATTTCAAATGCAATTATCTCGAAAACTACTCAAGGTTCAATAATGTTTCATAGTACGAAAAACTTCCTTTTCCTTTCAGCTTTCAGATGAGACCAAATTCATGGGACTATCATAAATCTCCGTGTCAAAATTTGTGATTAAATGTGATTTTTTGAGCGAAAATGCGACCAATCTTATTAGGTGTCAGTATGAATCCAAAATTTTAAAGCTTTGTGGTGAGTGAAACAGGGTACAAAAACGATATAATCTAGAGTGAATTTGGCTGAAATTCAATAAAACTAGTTGAAAATTTGTATCTGCAGTAGTTTTTAAAATAATTGCCAAAATATGGTAAAAACCATTATTTCTCAACTTTAAATACGTTTAACATGAATATCAGATGCATCAAAATCAGCATCGCTGGGAATTCAAATTGCAGATAATTCTATTCTGAATAAAAAATGAATAGTGAACTATTAGCATAAAACACAAAAAACTCATAAATCACAATTAAAAGAAATTAGAAAATTATGACTTTTCAAATGTGATGTTTGTCTGTTTTGGTTCTTTCAACCCCGATTCATGATTTTTGGGTGCATTAAATATATGCATATATAACCCTGTATATTCACAGCACTCCAACTTGAACTCACGAAACCAGATTAAAACTGCAATATTGAATTTTTGTCTCAGAGGGCAGAGCTTCACTCAAAACATTCGCTGAATAGATAAGAGAATGGTTGGCTAATACTGTATTACATTAAAGAAGTTCAAGTACTTAAATTTTTGGAGAATTCAATTGGAAAACAAAATGTCAAATCATCCCTTTATTCTGAAATGCTCCTGAACATCAGAAATCCAGGTTAATTTTACTTTCAAAATAGCTATTTTTGAATCTATTGAGTGTTGTTCATGAAAGTCGTAAAATGATCAAAAGAGGAATGATAATAGTTGGCCACCAAATAATGCTGCTGAGACATTTTGAAGTCTTGCTAGCAAGTCATGTCAAGTCTTTCTCGCTGACCTCTCTAATCATGCAGGGCAATCGACTCAGAATAGGCAACGCTGATGGAAGCAAAGCATTGTCAATTTGTGATCAAGAGCAAGCAATTTTCGTTATGCTTAGGAATATTTTGTGCAATAGAACAACACACAGGCCTTTTTTTATTGAAACCGTCAAATTATTGAATAGAGTAGAATAGACACTGTCACGAATAATCTCTTCAGAATCTTCAATCCGCAATATTCTAAGTCTTGTCTCCAACTATAAGTTAGTGTTAGATGAATGAATGAATACAGAAGCCTACTTACTTGATGCTGAGCCTGCTCAGGGAATCAACAGGGGGATCTTCACTTTTGTCAAACTTTAGAGGAACATCTTCAATTTTATTTTTTGTGATGACATGGACATGAAGACCGTCATTGATGAATGATATGCCAAGCTGAAATAAACATCATTGAATGACAAATTATGAAGGAAGAAATTGTGAAAAATAAATGACTAAAAATAAAACTTACTATTTAAAAAACTACGAGTGGCCACTCCAGTAAGTAAGTATTTAAAAAACTACCATTTGATACATTAGCAAATATAATGTAGGTATTCAGTTGCAAATTAATGGTCAGTATTATTTTTTATTTTTCTCAAGTCCAAATAATAGGCTACTCAGCTCGTAACTTAATCATATTTTGCAGCTTATTCGTCGGAAATTTAAGCCTATCAAACCCAGATCCAACAATTGCTCTATGGTTTATTCATTGCCTTTATTTTCTTGTATCTACTTTCTTTTACCAGATTTTCTTGAATTTTGATATTCAAATAGAATTTAGTTCTTCTGTTTAGAGCAACGGTTCCCAAGTTTTTCGTCTGGGGACCCACCTAATAATAAGAGATAATACTTTACTGTTTGACAACAAAAATTGAGAAATACACCTCTGAATGGAAATGATGAAGATGAAATTGAAGACAAAATATATTCAGAAAAATAACTTTCAATAACTAGAAATCATAACTACGTAATTGATGAAGACTAGTATTTTCGTTTTGAAGTTTCATTTTATTAATGCCCCACTCTTCAAACTTTATTTTCTATATTTTTAGAAAAATGTTTTTCTAAAAATTTAGGAACGTGTTTTCAAGTATCAAGTCCTTCATCCCTTAATTACTAGGGCCCCTCGCACAACCTCTATTACTAGGGTGGGTGAAATTTCATCCACATTTTGAATTTTTTTAATAACAACTTTATCATAGGCATATTATCATTTATCCTTGTCCTTTATCCTTATGATCCTCTATCCTTAATGTATCTAATTCTCAATCATATCAAGAGAATTAATGTGTATTTTATTCATTTTTATGAATTCTCCCCTAATTTATTTCATTTTCAAAAAGTATCCATTTTTCTAGAATTGGTTTGTCATTTTTGAGTGGGATGAGTAAATTTAATACTAATAGAATTTAGATTGTATCTTGCATAATATTTTTTGTTGATTCTCCATATATTCCTTGATACATTCGTATAACAACAGAGGAAAAGTGAAGATTAACATTCTTTTCTGCAGACTTGGTGAGAAAAAGGATTGTTTCCCGGTTCTAGCCTTGAGAATCTTCAATGCACTGCCAGATGGAGTGAGGAGCCTTGATGACAGGTGCTTCAGAGCAAGAATCAAGAAATTGTTGAAGCAAACAAAAGTGATGTCTGAGTTTGAGAAATGCTTTGCCAGCAAGGCAAGCATTTTGATCAAGTTTTAAATACCAGTTTTTAAATGTTTGGACGAATATGTTTGTACATATTGAACAATAATAAGTGTTTTGACAAACTATATGTCAACCCATAGACAAGGACCAAGTCAGGTCCACTCATTGACAAAGTCAATCCAGACGGAGAGAAGAATTATGCCCGGCAATGTTATCATATTGTATGGTAATTTTAGTTAGTTACGTAAAACTACATTGGTAGTTTTCTCAATTTCGAACTACTGTGAAAATGTCATACAAGTGGGATGTACAGAAGGTAGTGATACGTTTAATCATGGGCCCGCATGCGTATTAGACCGAAATTTGTCCGTAAATCTATTCATCACTATCAAAGAAGTGTACGTTAGTATTGACAATGCTGCAGAAGTATGATTTACTGGCGGAAAGTGGTGGGGGACTGTCTCTGCGTTCAGGGGTCTTTAGGGATGAAAAGCACTATTTTATGTAAAGCTTAGGGTTTTTTCTCAGCAGTGGCCAGAGCCTCGACCGATTATAATGAGTTGATGATGCGTTGCTTAATGGTTATTGATTTTGGGTGCATAAAAGAGTAATAATTGACCTACCTCATACAAGAAAGGAAAGGCGAGTTTTTCTATCGGCGAGTCTGTTACTATCATAGTAGGTCGAAGTCCAAACGGCATCCTGAAGTTTTGTACGCCTATGAACAGGTTAGATGAATTGCATGAGCCATATACCTTAAATATCAACAATAAGTAAAAAAAATTATACTATTCTACCCAATAGTATCAAAAAATCAATTATTTAGACATTTCAAGAAAACGAAACTGTGGGGCATTATCCTTTGGTAAAATTCAAAGAGATTATGGCAAGATGATTCTTCAAAAACTATTAAATGTATTTATTAAAAAACTGAAATAACACACTGAATCGAACCTATTTAATCGGGCGATAGCTCATTTTTATTCAGCTCTTCAAGCCTTTGGCATGCCCTAACCACACCAGTTACATACATTTTAATGAGTTAAAAGCTTGGCATGGCAACCAATAATATACATGGGAACCAGAAAGAACTGAGTGAAATATGGTCAATCATTCAAAAAAAAAAAAAAAAAGATGAATGGGCCTATAACAGATTAAGCTATGCTCCTTCTGTTACTGTCAATCTTAACATTTAAAATACTGAGCGTGCCATCCAAATTGGCGTCTAGGAGAGGGTGTGCGAGAGAGATGGATAATCTCTCCCACCACGCTTCCTCTCCAGACGCTAAGGTTAGTACAGTCACCTCCAAAATTATCATTGAAAGATAACATCAGTGAAGCAAATAACATCATACTACTGCTGGGTAATCGAAGCGAATATGAATTTTTTTATAAAGCTGAGTTTGCCAGCTGAATGAACTATTGAAATTTAGTGTACCGCGAGTCAGCAGGCACTGTAGTGGGAGAGAGCAATCAACGCGCATGCTCCAGTGAGAGGCCAATTTGGATGGCACTCTCTGTACTAGTTTTAATGTTTAATAAAAAATTAAAACATATGGAGCAAGAGAAACCTCTTGAATATTGTTTATAGAAGTCCTATATAAGGCTAGGGGTACACCGGTTAGTCAAGACAAGACAAGATTAGTCACGTTTGGACACAGTAATTCACATATTTGCTTATGACGCAGCACACACCGATGCAATGACTAATGGGTGTGTGTTGCTTGACTTTAATCAAAGTGCGTGACTTTCAATCCTGAAAAAATAGATTGCTAGACGGTTTTGTTTTTGTGTTGAAAAGTTATCTATAAAAAGCAGTTTAAGATGGAAACTAAACGAAATTGAAGAATTCCAGTACATCAATTTATTTCAATTGTTTAAAAATTATTACGTTATATTTGTTAATATATTTATTAATATTACGTTGACTGTTTAATATCCAATACTGCTACTATTTATGGTCTATTTTTTTTGTAAAGCATCTAAATCAAATATTTGTCTACTGTATAAAGGGGCATGTCATATTTAATGAGAATATCACAATTATTAAATTGAATTTTATGAGATTCCAAAAACAAATATAAGCATATAAGCATACAATTGTACAGATACAAAGCATACACTTTATAAATAAGGTAAAATATGAATTATGAAATAAGGAATCAACTCTCACATGGACCGCAAGGTTTGTTTGTGAGATTGAGTTCATATCAATATTATAATAAAAATAAAACAAAATATATTTAAAAAAATTATGAAAGAAGGAAATCTAATAATTTCTAATAGTGAAGATTTTTTTAAATACTTGATTGAAGAAATAAAACTTCTAAAAATGAAACAATAGAAATGCTAACAAATTTAAGAGCAAAATTATGACTACTTTCGCATTCATTCACACACTTGCACACTGGAGGGGGGCACACACGCCTACACATACACAAAACTACACCAGAAAAATGAATGTTTAAGCTTAGATGTAGATTGATTTGATGAGACTTGAACACTCGTCATCGTTGATTGAGCCCAACCACGATTGTACGATTCTCTTATAGTGTGGTAATGAGCAGTTAAAATCAGGATGGCTTATGTTATGCGGAGAATTTCACAAAATTACATGGATTAAATGTGATGCATTCCTGTCACAAGCAGCGCGCGAATTGCGCTCCAGCCCTGAATGGTGGAGGAGAGAGCCTCTTGTGGGATAAGGATGGTTAGAATTATTTTTAAAATAAATTTTATATTTAAAAGCAAAAATTAGGATTGATTTTATAAAAAGTTTCTTTATCGTTGGTACCTTGAAAAGAAGAAAAAGGCGATTAGATGAATAAGTTCTGGCCAGGCCCAATCCCGCCTTGATCATTGCCTTTTGACTAACTGATGGATCATTAATCAGTGAATCATAAGCTCCTCCCCAGGCAATAATTCCGTAAGATAGGATTGACTGCACATATGCATAATAAATTGTCCTCATATTTTTAATGTCAAGAATTCCATGAAGTTTTGAGAATACGTAGATCAATTTTCGCCCAAGTCTCTTTTTCAGGTAATTTTTCCCCATACACGCACTTGAACCTAACCTAACCTTTAACTAACACTAACCTACGCTAGTAGGTAGAAAATACCTTCAAAACAGTCATTTTTAAGTGAACTGACCTAACCTATCTATCTATACCTAACCTTTAATTAACACTAATCTTTGCTAGAAATTAGCAAAATACGGCTTCAAACCGGTCATTTTCAAGTGAAAATGACAAACATTAACCTTGAAAAAACCACTGTATGCTACCTAGTAGCATAAGTCGTGAAGAAAAAGCTTAAGATGGATACACAGAGAGCCTTTCGATGCTATGTCGTGTCAAGCCTTTGGGAGCGCCTCGGCCGAGAGTGGAGAAGAAAGGGTTAGAAAGTGATCGTTGATGTGGATGATGATCAAGGTGATATTTGTGATGAGAATATTGTGATATTCTTATTAAATATGAGTTGCCCGCTTGCTCCTCAATACAGTAAGGGTACGCGCAGACAGAGAGCGGTCAGGCGTTCCGAGTTCCGCGTCCTGCGTTCTTGGTAATACCTACTAACTAACGTGACAGCGCACACTACCAGCGGTCAGACCAGTGTGCGCTGTCATTAACGAATTGTTAATGATTTAGAGGTAAGTTTAGATGCTTTAAAAAAATAACAATAAATAGTAGCACTATCATTACTAATATTAGTGGTATTTGCGATGATAATAGCCTATATTGTGATATTCTCATTAAATATGACATGACCCTTCATAAAATACACAAATAGATTTAAAGGTGATTTAGATGCTTTACAAAAAAGACCATGAGTTAAATAGTAGCAGTATTGGATACTAAAGAAATACCCAATTGGTAAAAGGTTTTAATAGATTCCCTTCAAAGATATTGTAGCAAGTCCAGAGACTGAATGTCTCTCATCCAAAAACTGAAATCAATAAGAATACACAATTAAAGTAACGTACGGTATTTAAGTTAAACATTTCAAGAGAACGGAACGGTGTGCCGTTTTTTTTTCAATTCAAAGAGAGTAATTAAATTTCAATTCTAAACACCCTTATGCCGAATGGTTACAATAAGTATGATGTAATTTTGCTGATGTCGAGTTGTACAATACAAATAAAAAAATGTCAAGGAATGTAATAAGAATGGAAGAATATATTAGCCAAAATGTTTTAGAATAACCTTGTTTGGTGTTTCAAAATAAAAACTGAGCTGGTTGAAGACGTTATCATCACTACGATTTCAAATCCTGCCGCCGGTACAGATAGTTTGGTAATAATTTTGGCCTACAGAGATTTTTGGTCCAATTGTTACGGAATCTACTTAACAAAATTCAAATATTTTCCAAATAAAGTGGTTTACAATTTTTATTGAGTATGGGAGTAAAGAAGATTAAAAACAAATAATAACTTAGATAACCTAAGTTATTATAACCTATATGATATCTGGATCTAACCTCAAAAATCAAACTTGGCGATTGAGGCGCCCTCCTTTGGTATAGCAGAATCCAATTCAACTTGTCAGAAATCAGCTGTTTCAAAGAGCAATATCACAATACATAACCTACAAATGCTGAATCTCTCAGATTATTGAAAAGGTCTTTTAAAAAGTTATTCTTTAAAAGGTCTTCTTTAAAAAGGTCTTTTAAAGACTTTAAAGGTTCTTTAGACTTTCAAGCCTTTTGATTATTGTGTCGAAATCACTGTTTAATTATTACTGGATCAGCTGATTTATGACAAGTTAATTGGCTCCTGCTATATAGCAGGATTATTTTAACTTGTCAGAAACAGCTGATTCAACGTTAGTAAACCAGCGTACATCAATCAGCTGTTTCTGACAATTTAAAAGAATCCTGCTATATTATCATCCTGTACAACAGCTGTTGCTTGGAGAATTCAGAATTCAGATTCATTGGAGAATTAACCTAAAAATTTTGGACAGGCCTACTATTATTTCTATTATTATTTATTACCCTAATCATTTATTACAATATTTTATTTTTACAATGTTTAGGTTTGGAGTGGAAATTGTTGTTGAAGAGAAAGATTTATGCTATATAAGTTCAAGGTTAGTAGAGAGAGGTTGCCTCGATCCAGCTTTCTCACGATCAGTCAACTCAACGGGTCAACGCTGACGTCACTGACCTACTTATACTTATATACGTATAGCAGGATCATTTTATCTTGTCAGAAAACATATGTTATTCTTTGAAAGGTTTTGATTATTGTGTACGGGCAGTGAAGAGTGAAGTGAACCCTAGCATCTGCGAATGATTACCAAGAACGGGTGAATCTGAAACCTTGACGAGCATGAAAAATCATTGACCAGGTACTTGTAATTTATCCGCTTTCCTTCAAATTTGGTACCGTATACAGAAGTATTCACACGTGCTTTACATACTGTTGAAATATCTATTCATCTGTTACCTATCCGATTCGCTTTAAATCTAGTATACAGAATTATTTACACTTAATGTACAAAGCTGTAAGTACAGCAGGATCCGTTTAACTTGTCAGAAAACATATGATCGACGAGCATATGCTGAATCTATTGAAAATGAGTTTTAAAAAGTTTTTGTTTTAAAGGTCTTCTTTAAAAAGATATTTTAAAGACTTTAAAGGTATTTAAGACTTTTAATCATTTTGATTACTGTGTCGAAGTCACTGTTCAATTATTACCAAAACAGCTGATTTCTGACAAGTTAAATGGATCGTGCTATACCTATGGTAATTGGTAATGTACCTGTAAGTACATATGGGTAGAATCGGCTTTGGGCAAAGAATTTAAAGGGAAATCTGGTTGATGTTGTGGAACTCCATAATGAAATAAAACCCTAGAGGGTATTGTCAATTCCACTGTTGGTAAAACAACAGTGGAATTGACAATACCCTCTAGTCTTTTATTTAATTTAAATGAAAACAGTAACCCGTGTTCCCCCATTGGGAGCCTGGCTTATCGTTAGTAAGGCTAGTCAGTCACTCCCTATATTTTGGAGGCATATTAAATTTCTTTTAAAGTAATGACTTGTATTTTACTGTAAATAATTAATGCTATTACTTACATTATTGGACACATAATTGTCGACAACACAATTGTCCAATAATGTAATAGCATTAATTATTTACAGTGACATACAAGTCGTTACTCAACAGAATTTTCTACAAGTATTTCGTCATGGAAAGCAACATCATATTAAATTGTTGCATTGCACTATATAGCTGCTTAACACAATATTATCCAGCACTGCTTTGTTCCCATCACTGGGTTGCGAAGACTAGCTTATGGTTGAGATGTCAATGGGCTAACCACACGTTACATCTTTTCTGGTTAATAATCATTCACCTCTGCTGATTCAGTCAAGTGGATGTGAAACTGGCAACCAGCTGGTAGGCCTAAGCCCACATAGGGCTGTTGAGCCATTGACAAACAGTAACACGTAATGAGGCAATTTCAGGGTCTACCACAAACCTTGACCAGCATAAAAACCGATTGGCCGGGTATTTCTAAGTATCCAATTCGCTTCAAATTTGATTTAAAGAAATATTAACACGTACTCTATATACGGTTCAAATCTGAAGCGAATCGGATAATATTAGAAATACCCGGTTAATCGGTTTTTAGGCTGGTCAATAGGGGTTCATCATTTATGAAATTTACGTTTAAATTAAAAATAATTTTAAATACGTTTAATTTAAAAATAAACGTTTCATCCCGAAACGTCTCCTAAACAGGAATATATTTTGATGAAATTTGAACAGTAGGTACGTAGAGAATGTGTGAATACTTCTGTATACTATTTTTGAAGCGAATCGGATAATTAGAAATAAGTTACCCGGCCAATAGGTGTTTATGCTGGTCAAGGTTTCAGGTTGACCCGATTCTATCCAGTGATAATTTATTGACGTCTATCGAATTATCTATTGATGGTTACCGGTATCTATTATATTAGGTGATAATATTGTGTTTAATAATTATGACTTTATGAGTATGTAGTTGTGAGAATGTAGTTATGAGTATGTAGTGTTGTTTTTCTGTGTGATGTAGCCTACGTTTTCGATTTGGTTTATCGTTATTTCAAATCTACTGAAACACTAGTTCGTCTGAAAAATAGTTTGTGATGCCAGGACAAAGGTGCGCAGTTGCAGTGTGCAATAACTCCAGGAAAGAAACCCGTTTCTTTGATAAAAAAATTATGTATCACCGGTTTCCGAAAGATCCATTGGTTTCCAAGCAATGGGCTCATTGTTGTAGGAGAGCCGACAAATATTTTAATCCACAGTCAGCCGTTATGTGCTCAGAACATTTTACCTCTGATGATTATGAACGCGATCTCAAATCCGAACTGTTGAAATTACCTTCTAAAAAAATTCTCAAACCTAGAGCTGTGCCGTCACTCCACCTTAAAAGTGATTCATCAAAAACATTACTAAGAGAAAGTCCTTCAACAACGAAAGGAAAATCAAGAAAAATTATAAGAAACTCATCTGAAATGGTATGTATCAAAAACGCCTACTGTACTATAAATGTTTTTATTTTTATGCCTTTGACATAATAAAATATTATGTCTGAAGAACAGCACCTCTCACCGCATAGCGCTCAATCTTGCCAATTACAATTTTGTGTGAAACGTAGTCGAACGCCTTACTCAGTTCACACAGGGTCAAGGATACAGATCCGGCTCCCTCAAAGGCTCCTTGTATTCTACTCACCAGCTCAGCCACTGCTGTAACCGTCGATCTTTTCCTCCTGAAGCCATGCTGCAGACTGAGAATAAGCCCATTCGTTTCAAAAATTTAACAATAAATATCTGGGTACCGAGCTCCGCTCAAAGAGAAGCAATTATGTTTGAGGCGAATATGGGTTAAAGAAGAAAGTGCCTACATCTTCACCTACAATCTCTAGTACTTATTAGAAAATAATGTGTTTAATTTGGATAATCTTTGCTATTCATTTTGAATGAGTCTATGAAGTTGGATTAAGTTAGTTCAAAATCCCACTTCCACGTTAAAATATAAACATGAATTTTTCAATTAACATCTTATCTTGAAAAAACCATGTTAGCCTATTTAATAGGCTACGCAAATACATGAAAATATACTAAAATGTGATCAATATTTTGTACAACTATTCCAACTCTCTTATTTGAAATGGGAGATTTCTGTTCAGTAGATAATCAAGCAAAGTTTTCAAAACTTAATGCTTAATTTGGTGAGTCTAAAGACAATCTGCACATTTCTATATTATAAATCATTTCCAATTTATTCATTTTCAGAGTACAGTTTGGCTTGGAATTGACCCAACTGACAACGAAGATAATTCTATTCAGGAATCAATAATAGATGCTTCTGATCCACTTGCAGACGTTGAGAAGTATGAAGATGATGTTCATGTCACTGAAGGCCTGCAATCTAATTTATCTCAGGTAATAATAATAATTCCGTGTAACCTGGCTGGCTCAGGTCTGGTGTCAGAGTTTTCAGGTCACTCCTGATCAGTTCAGGGTCTCTGGCACCAGACTAACGACTATTTTTTAGGCAGCCGGGACCGACGGCTTAGCGTGTCCTCCGAAACACAGGGAGTGGCTCGAGCTAAAATCTAACGGTCTGACCTGGGTTTGAACCCGGGACCTCTAGGTTACAAAGCCAGCAATCATCTCAGGTAAAGTAGGATTTTTAGGCTGGTGTCACACCAGGCTATTTAATAATTGCTAGCTAAGATGCAGATACTTATACCTGTCACACTAATTTTTTGTTAGGTATTTTGTTTGTCAACTATATGCTACTAGATTCTATTTTTGCAGTGAGTAATTTTTTAGTTTGTGATTGGTAGAAAAAATATATTGGAAAGACAAAATAATTGAATTGAAAGGGTTTTCAGAAAGAATTGCAGTGCTGAGACTGAATATTTGTCAAGTTTATTCTCCTACAACAGAAGCAGATGAAGCTGATCGTGAACATTTCTATGATCTTCTTACAACAATTTTGAGTCAGGACAAAAACAACAATTGGAAAAATGCAACAATCATCATGGGAGATTTTAATGCCCAAGTTGGTGAACAAGAAGAGAATGAGGCCAATAGTGTGGGAAAGTATGGGTATGGAAGGAGAAACGAAGCAGGAAAAATGATGGTGAATTTCTGTTTACAACAAGGATTCAAAGTGATGAATACATTTTTTAAAAAAAGACAGGGAAAGAAGTGGACTTGGTTATCACCTAATCAGCAAGTAAAAACAGAAATCGATTATGTACTAGCGTCACACAGTCAAATAATAAAGCAGCTCGAAATAACAGGAAAAATAAAATTCACCACAGATCACAGACTGATTATCATCACCCTGTCCAACGAGTGGAATTCTATTAGACCCAGGCGTATATGGAATAGTGGCAACACTAGAAGAATATCAACATTGGATGAAACTAGAGATCATGAGTTACAAATGAAGGTTCAAGAAATTATTGAGAATAGTCCACAACTGGCATTACAAGAACTTTATGATTCAACGGAGGCTCTCATTCTACATTCTTTTGATCAATCAACATCAATTCATCAAACAAAAATTTCAGAAAACACTAAAGAACTTATTTGCTTAAGAGAGACTATGAAAAAGAAAAATCCGAAGAGTATCAGAGAGAAAATTGAATTCAACCTCTTATGCAAAATAACAAGACATCATATTAGAAATGATATAAAACTCTTTGAAGATAGGATAATTGCAGAGGCCTTGGAGAAAAATTGTTCAATAAAACAGTTGAGGAGGAATCTGTCATATGGTATAGAATGGAATACAGGACTCAAAAACAAAAAAGGAGAAATAGATAGAAAAAGAAATGGCATACTTCGAAAAGCTACATTGTTCTACACAGACCTATTCAAATGCTCTGAAAATAATATGTTTGTCAACTCTGATCATGACGCAACTACAGAATTACCACAAATTCAGGACCAGGAAATAATTAAATCTATCAACACTTTGAAGAAAAACAAAATGGCTGGAAATGATAAAATCACAAACGAAATGATTAGAACTATCACACCAATATTCATAGACGTATTAGTAGTATTATTCCAAAGGATATTGAGAGATCAACAAGTTCCACGTCAATGGAAATCATCTGATATAATTCTGCTGTATAAGAAAGGTGATATATACGATATTAACAATTTTCGTCCAATCAGCATAACATCTTGTGTTGGAAAATTATTCATGAGACTATTGACAGGTCGCATTCAACCGATTTTAGAAGCGCATCAACCAGTTGAACAAGCCGGCTTTAGAAAAGGATTCTCAACAATGGATAATATTCAGGTTATCAACGAGCTTATTGAAAAATCCACAGAATACAAATTTAATCTTTATCTTGCATTTGTGGACTATAAAAAAGCATTCGACAGTATAAATCATCAATTCTTGTTTAGAGCTCTTCAGAAACAAGGAGTCCCAGATGTCTACATAAATATATTGAAGGATTATTACAGGAACAGTTTCGCACGGATAATTTTAGAAAAGCCAGGTGATTATTTCAAAATAGGAAGAGGAGTAAAACAGGGCGATCCATCATCACCAATTTTGTTCAATGCAGCTCTCCAAGAAGTATTCAAGAAGTTGAATTGGGGAAAAGTTGGTATCAAGATTCATGGAGAATTTTTGAATCATCTTCGTTTTGCGGATGATATTGTGCTAATTGCAAAATCAAATCAGGAGCTTCAAACAATGTTAAGCAGTCTTGCAAAGGTTAGTGAAGAAGCAGGGCTCATAATAAATACAGAAAAAACCTATGTCATGTCCAACAAAGAGTGTGGAATTATAGAACTGAATGGAAAAAATTTGAATTGGACAAAGAAAGTTATTTACCTGGGTCAATGTTTTTCTTTCAAGGATAGGGAAGAGGCAGAAATTAACAGAAGGTGTGCTATAGCTTGGAAAAAGTATTGGTCCTTGAAGTCAATAATGAAAAGCCAAGAAGTAAATGTAGCGACTAAAGTAAAAGTACTGAGATCATGCGTACTACCAGCACTAGCTTATGGAGCACAGACATGGGCCTGTAAGAAGAGGACATTGAAAAAGCTAAAAACCACCCAAACTGCGATGGAAAGAAGCATATATTAAACATCAGAAGACTGCAAAAAGTCCGGAACACGTATATAAAAAATATAACAAAATTGGAGGATATAACAGAAACAATAAAAGGTCTCAAATGGAAATGGGCTGGACACATTGCAAGGTTGCAGGATGGAAGATGGACCAAGAAAGTAACCAGCTGGGAGCCAACTTGGAGAAAACGAGGAATAGGGAGACAACACGCTAGATGGAAAGACGACATTGTCAAGGCGGCAGGAAAAAACTGGATGTTAGTGGCTGAAAATAGACAACGATGGAAAATCTTGGGGGAGGCCTATGCCCGATAGCGGGCCTAGTTTCCAAATAAAGGTGTTAATTATGAAATTTATTTGAAGAACTTTCATTAGAAGAGAATAGGTTAAATGAATTAATTTTTATCTATTATTATAATATATATTTTTTCTTTATTAAAATTAGCATAGTAAACTTTATCATTAGTATTTCTTCAAGGACTGGAATTAGAATAGATTCATTATAACGAAGGAAAGAATATATTACTGTATATTTCAACAAGAATTATCAATTTTATTTTGATGAATTTGTATGTATTGAAAAATTGGAAACTAATAAAGGCTTTATTTATTTATTAGATAATCAAGCAAAGTTTTCAAAAATTAATGCTTAATTTGGTGAGTCTAAAGACAATCTGCACATTTCTATATTATAAATCATTTCCAATTTATTCATTTTCAGAGTACAGTTTGGCTTGGAATTGATCCAACTGACAACGAAGATAATTCTATTCAGGAATCAATAATAGATGCTTCTGATCCACTTGCAGACGTTGAGAAATATGAAGATGATGTTCATGTCACTGAAGGCCTGCAATCTAATTTATCTCAGGTAATAATAATAATCCCGTGTAACCTGGCTGGCTCAGGTCTGGTGTCAGAGTTAGAGCTAAGATACAGATACTTATACCTGTCACACTCATTTTTTGTTAGGTATTTTGTTTGTCAACTATATGCTACTAGATTCTATTTTTGCAGTGAGTAATTTTTTAGTTTGTGATTGGTAGAAAAAATGTGATGAAAATTATAATTGAATGCTGTGAAGCTATGAGGGAATAGAAGCAATTTTCGTACAAGATAGGACTACCACAACTTGACGTGTTGCATGTTGCGAGAGCTCTGCTCACTTGAACAGCTTTAACGAAACAAATAAAAAATTAAGTATAATTCATCAGGTCACTTGGGATCACTCATTTTAGTACTGGAATCACTTTTCAGTGCAATAAAAGAACGATCTGATCAAGGAGCAGATCTGTATTTAACATCCACTGTATCCAACTATCCTGTGTCTCTTTTTCCCCATTACACAGTTTGGTCCAGTCGCAATCTTACTCTTGTCTCTAATTGATATGTCCTAATCAATAATTAAGCTCAACTGCTATCACCACCAGAGACATGATTCATGTTGTATTATTCATCTTGAATATCCATAGCCACCAAAAAATTATATTTGTCACTAGGCTACCTACTAAAAAGAAAGACCTATCTACCAAGACGAGTCTTGCTCTGCGGCGTATATACTCGGCGAAATATACTCTGCGGCGTTGAATGCGCTGCGCATGCGTCAATGACGCCGAACCAATTACAGAGCACGAAATTTGAGGATGAAATGCGCGTCAATGCCGTCTAGTATTTATTGCCCCTTAAGCGGAGTTGGCGATGTAGGGGCTTAGAGTGGTGGAACTACACGTTTTGGTTGGTATCCTTTGTTCCCTCCTTTATTCGGAATGTTCCTTCCTTTTCCAATGTTGAAATTCATTTTAAATTTACTTTTTTAATGGATGGATTTTTTCTCCATTATAAAAAACAGCTCATACTACTTCTAACCGCATTGAAGTTTTTTAATGATTCTGAACTAACAAAAGTGAAATCTATGATCATCCAATGAACCAGATGAAGTCGACTGTAATTTATTTCTACTGTTCATCAACTGAAATATTGAAAATGTCCCTCTCGCAACCAAATAGTGCTGTTACACTTGGGTAATTTCCTAGACATCTAACAATAGACGTGATGTCTAGGAGCATTAACGATGAACAATAGAAGGGTCTTGCGTTAATCTCAAAGGTGAAATATTATCAGGTAGAAATAGAAAGTCAGGAGAAAATTCCACGGGAATATTTAAAATATGAATAGAGAACAATTGTACTGTTTTGGCTTTCAGCCTCTTGAATAAACTATCCTACCTCGTATGAAATCACTGTCTTCCAAAACTTGTTACGTAATATATTAATTCGAATGCGGTATGCATGCCATTAATTAATAATTGAGTTCTGAAATAATTAGACGTTCAATTTTATTTATACTACTATGAATGGGAGATTCTCAACAATGAAGCCCAGGAGAGGTCGCGGTGACTTGAAAAGCATGTAGTTTTTGAGAAAAATACTTTTAAAATTGCTGATTTTCTCATGTAAAATATAGGAAAAGAGAACTCTTGATCTCCAGTATCTTAACATCATCAGATGGCTTGGAATTCTAAATAGAATGAGATGCTTGAGATGTTTCCTTGTATTTCAATTTCATTGTTTCAAGCGCGATTAATGTTTTTTACGTAAGCATGAAGATTGTTTTTATAAGTGTCTCTAAAATATTTTGCCATTCCACAGGCCACTGTTGTGATAAAGACAGAGACGCCCGACATTTGTCCAGAAGAGGCGAGTGAAGAGTATTTGTGTCCAGAATTCAGGTCGGAAATAGTTGATCAAAGCGGACATTTTGAATGCGAAAAAGTCGAGAATGACGCAGTTATCAAATTCACAATTTACCAGGTATGTTAACAACAATCAAACAACCGTTGTTGGAGCCTAACCACGAGGCGTGCCAACCCGTAACTTAGTAGCTTCTGTGGTAGAGGCGGGAATTCGTAAGAGAGAAGTGCTCTAAATTGCCTTGTGCATTGAAAATGGAGGACCAGCCCTTGTTTTCTGTCTTAGGGCAAGACATATATAGAATAATAGTTGTACTCACAGTATAGTTCGTGGGGTAGTCAACTGGCGAGGCGGTCAGCACGGCTTGTAGGCGGTCAGGAACAGAGGTTTTACAGCAACTCATCGAACTGCAGCGGTTCCCA
This sequence comes from Laodelphax striatellus, assembly GCA_017141395.1. Taxonomy (NCBI): domain Eukaryota; kingdom Metazoa; phylum Arthropoda; class Insecta; order Hemiptera; family Delphacidae; genus Laodelphax; species Laodelphax striatellus. The sequence continues at coordinate 30,240,740 of CM029532.1, forward strand.
GGTACCTGGAGGGATGTAGAGCCCGCAGTCTGGGTGTTGAAGCATAATACAGGCTTTGTGGTAAGTACACTTATCGCGTGGCGTGGATGCGAGGGGTTATGAGGCGGTTGCGTAATAACTTACTGAATTGGCGGTGATCAATCGCCAATTCATAGAGCGAATACACTGTTAAACTTGCTAGGCTTAGCGAACAACGCGGTATAAAACATTAATAATGATTTCACTTGCAAAAAAGTATTTAAGAGCGACACAGAACTGGACTAATTAGAAATGAGGAATCACAACAAAATAGCGTTGGAAAACATTGAATTACATTGGACACGAGCTGGACTAATTAGAAATGAGGAATCACAACAAAATAGCGTTGGAAAACATTGAATTACATTGATTTTATTCGCGAACCCCGTAAATAAGAATATTATTGGAACAAAATGTATGAAATTGCTTGGGAAATCACCAGTTAGTGTGCATTGGACTACTTGTTTGTATAGAATACAAATGTGTTATGTATATGGGTACGAGGGTGCCTTACCTAATAAGTTGTTTAATTCAAAACTATTTTATTGGATCGAGATTTGATGAAAAATTTGATCATGCATACGGCAGTAGAAGGTTTTCATAAATATTTTGATGTATTATAAATTTATTTCTCAAATATTTTGTAACTCGTCTAAAGTATTTTTGTTTGTTTATTGTTTTCAAATAATAATCATTTATTAGATCAGTTGAACAAATACAATATTTAGGAGAAAGAAACTTAACTTGAAAAGTTTAAGAAATTCTTTTTTCTCTTTTTCCAGCTGCCCAGCAATGAGAAAGAATGCAGTAACACTGAACCAATCAAGAATACAATCAACCAGATCCAGCTAGAAAAACATAAAACTCTTTATCTTCTGGACAGCTGTAAAACTGAACAGGAAAGCTGTAAAACTGAACAGGAAAGCTGTAAAACTGGACAGGAAAGCTGTAAAACTGGACAGAAAAGTAGAAAAAGTGAACAGAAAAGCTGTAAAGCCAAGCAGAAAAGCTTTAAAGCTAAACAGAAAGGCTCTAAAGCTAAAAAGAAAATTAAGACTGTCTCAACTCCTAGTATTGAAGGTAAATTAAATATTGTGTAGAATCTCTCATCTTCAAAACAGGCATTGCAGACCTCCAACATTGTTGGATCTTCAATAATATAAATCAATAAATAGACATTGGAAGTGCCATGAATTTTAAAAACATACCGAAAAAGTATATTACATTACTAGGCTGAAAAACCCAGGTCTGTCAACCTGATATTTCATTAACTTACATATCATTTCCAGAAAATGAAAAACCAACTAATTGGAAACAGTAGTAAGTTAGTTGACCTCATTGAGGCAAACTTCACCTCATTAGTTAACCAAAACTTGAGGCACTATAACGTTGAAAAAGAAACAACTTGAGATTCAATTGCACATGTACTACAGATACTGTATATAATCACAGTGTGGTCATTTATATTCCATTACAGTGTGTTGGTACGTTTACCCTTAACGCCCCCCCCCCTCCACCGCTATCGCCATATATTTTTGCCGATAATTTGAATTCTGCTAAAAGCTTACAGGCAAATTCGAACCCACTCACACGTTTGTCAAACTTCATTCAAGAGAAGCAACATAAAAATCATTTTTCTAACATTAAAAATAGTTTCTCTAATTTTCGTATTGCTTAAAATGATGAAAAACGAATACCAGCATAAGCAAAATTGTACGTTAGGAGTACACTCAACATAACATAAATTAGTTATTATACAGTCTCTGTTTTAACAACTAACTTTGCTAGTAGGTAGCAGCATAGAGAGGGCTGTGCCACCGAGAAGGCTGTTTGTCCCAGTATATGAAAAAGGAGCGGTCATGGTCAGAGAACAAGGGCCCTATTTTTTATCAACGTAGAATCTTCACGTTAAACTGATAAGTTGTAGTATCTCATAGTAAAAATTTCATTAAATTTGTCAAGTTTTCTTTGATATTTTCAATTGTTTATTGGTATTATTCTAAAACACAAATAAAAATATTTTTATGTAATATTGATATTGTAGATATAAATATTGGATGAAACTTGAAAATTTTTTATCAAAAAATCTCCATAATCAATTTGAGTTTCTTCAGCTGTGGTTACAAATTTCTGAAATTTTGGCTCAAAGAAAATCTTACGTTCATAAATACGGTCCTAAAATGAGTTTCCCCTTCTTAGACTCTGATCATGATGTCCAGTTGTAGGGGGAGCCCACCCTACTCCTCAGACCAACTCTGTTCAGCGCGAAGCTGTGAAGTGCGGAGAAAAATCAAACTAAAATAATTTCTTTGAGTGCAGTATAATCTTAATTTTGTTTTCTTTCTTTTCAGAAGATGATTCCATTTCAAGGTTGAAAAAGCCGATTGAGTCGAATCCAATTCTTGCTTATGTTCTAATGAGTCCATCTAAGAAAGCCAAGATTACACCAGAGGATAATCTACTGAATACAGCAAATAAAAAAGGTAAAAAAAGACGAAAATCCCACTGAATTTAACCGCTGTAAAATGTTCACGGAGCTGAATAGAGATCGTGATGCTTTAGTTTTGTTAAATGACGTCATTTTTCGGCGGTAAAATTCTTAAGAATAGAAAGACTAGCGGCCAGTCCCAGAGATCTATAGATTAAAAGAACTTGATTTTCAAGATTTTTCGTGACTGATAAGTTAAAAATTCAGTGTTGGACTTTTTAACCTACAGGCTATGTTTTCCATATTTCCCATTATGGAAAACTGGATGATTCGGCGAGGCGTAACACCCGAAAGGGTCTCTCCGTCAAAAAAGCAAGCTTAATAATAGTAGATCAATCAAATCAATCAATCAATTTTATTGAAAATAAATAATCATTACAATTTCGGATCATGCTAAACCCGTGGGTTTTTCAGCATGTGCCCACATTAAATTTTACAAATAAGTATAATATTATGAAATCAAACAAGAATCAGAGACATCTGAAACCAGAGACATCTGTTATATAGCTGGTAAATGATGGATTACCCCAATCTAAGTTTCTATAAATATAGTTAGAGCCCTACCCCAAACTTTGGGGTCCCCTAGTTAGACAATATGCATACATTTTTATTTTTAAATTTTATCACTTTAATTTATGTACAGTGTATGTTTGTTTTGTCGAATAAATTTATTTATTTAAAAATAACAACGGTGGTTAATAATAATAGCAGCATAGTGGTGTCGACGACATATTGAACTAATTTGAAATAAGGAATTTGAGACAAACAATGTTGGAAAACCTTGAATTGCATTGATTTTATTTAGATAGTAGGAGATGGAATATTGCAACTATTCAATTGCTTTTTAAATCATTATAGAAAAATGATTTATATTATAGAAAATTTATATTAAGAAAAATGAGGAGGAGAAGAAGGAGAAGAAGAAAGAGAAAAAGATTGATTGATTGATTGATTAATCCTTCAGTGAGACATAAGCCTTTATTAAGGGCGGAGTTAGGACTCCTGGTCCTCTCTACCACACAACCCTTTACAATGTATACAAAATATACAATTCATTTTACAAAATACAAATGAATAGAATAAAAAAAAACAGGATATAGTTGATAGATTAGAAAAACTTCATAATAGAAAGTAAGTACATTATAGTAATATTTAGAACAGGATTCTACATTATTTTGAAAATTTAAATTCACTCACACATGCACACAAGCAAATTATTAATATCAAGCTACCACAAATTTCAATTTCCTATAGTGAATCTGACATCATCTGAATGGGAAGAGAGAATAAAAATTAATAGAAAATCAGCTAAGGAGAGATGTCAGATAATTAAAATATCAATTAGTTAACCAAACTCGGCCCACGCCTGAACCGCGCCACCCGCTTCCAGCCACTTCAATACCGCCACGCCAAACTATTAAGGGTCTTTACAGGTGAGGGTAATCGATTCCAGATGCGACAAGCTGTAACAGGGAACGATCTATTGTACATGGATGTTCTGTGATTAGGGATAACCAGTAATTGAGATCCATGCCTTGTACCTCTGCCACTTCGTTCTCTTATGAAGACAAACTTGAAATTGATTAAGTCATATAGCAGCATAAGTGTGTGATACGCCCTCACAGGTCTGAGCTTCAGTACACCAAGCTGCTGAAAATATGGAGTGATATGGTCAATTGGTCATCCCTTCGGAGGTTGTAAATAAAACGGACACAGTAGTTCTGTGCTCTCTGGAGACGTTAGGACAAGATAACAGACATGTAGTTGACAACAATGTCACAATAATTAAAATATGGGAAAATCAATGACTTCACCAACATCACCTTCACCCCAAACGGAATCAAGTCACTAATCTTTTTTAGAGAGTGAATTTGCTCATCAAGTGCTTTAAACCCTATGACTCTATTTTTATAGTTTTTATGCATAACGAATCCTGTTCCAAATGTATTTTGTTCATGTCCACTGTAGAAAATAGTGTGGTTTCCCAGATCCATTACTCCCTTCCCTTTCCACCTTATTTCTTGGAGGGCTCGTTCTTTTCTCTTCAACTTTGCAACAATCCGTTTCCTAATCATGTTATTATCATTTTCCAAACCAATCCGATAGTTCATATTGGAGTCCGAGGCCATATTAGCGGGTTTCGTAACATAGATTTTTCTATGGAGTGAGATTGTTAGCCCCACCCCGACCCCCAACCTGGGGGACCAGTCCAGTTTTTGTTCCACGTTGGCTCCTCCTATGTATACTATTTTCCTGTTATTTCTTTTTGTTTTCTTTCCTTTTTTCCATGAATTCCATCCCGCTTTCCTCTTTTGTTTGTTATGACTGCTGTGCAGTTTTTCTTTATTCTTCATTTTCCGTTTTTTGTGCTTCCTCTTCTCCCTCACTTTCTTCTTCATTTCGCACTATCTGCTTTGTGCTATTATCTTCAAATCCTTTTCTGAAAAATCTATCCAGACTATTGTGCCTTGCAGTTTTCCTTTCCTTCTTCTTTGCCTGCCCTCCTGTTCCTCTCCACACTTGGTCGATTTTTTGAGCTGCACAACATGCGGCCAAAGCTTAAGAATATGAAGCATGCTGAATAGTACACAAAAATCGACCAAGTGTGTACATAAGGATAAGAAGATTACCAGAGAGAGATGAATGTTTTCCTAATTTATTGGATAAAAGTAATTGTTCAAAGCTCTTGTAATCGGTTTACTTTGTGCAATCAGTTTATTCAATGAAATGATAATTTTATTAGCCATTTTTACCAGTATGGATCATAATTTTCTCACCAAGTGAATTACAACTTAGATCAACAGTTTCTTTTCTATCCTTGTCATATTGTGAGTGTCGATCTGAATTTTATATTAAATCTCGAATTTCAAAAATATTGTTTGTTTCAGCTTGTTCGTCCACCACAAACACGGAATGTGAATCAAATCCTCTGACATCCAAAGATCAATTACCAAACTGTCAACGTTCTCCGCAAATAAAATTTCTAAGAAAAAATCCGGCATATGCAGCTCTGCTGGCCAGTGCCGCAGTCTATGAAGAGCTGGATGATTCCAGACAAATGACCAACTCTACAAAAACTAATGATTCCGGAGGCATAACCTGCTCTTCAAAAGTGAATGATTGCATAAGCACAACCAACTCTTCAAAAGCTGATGATTGCGGAAACTCATTCAACTCTTCAAAAAGTGATGACTCAAGACTTACTACCAACTCTTCAAAAACAAATTATTGCATAAGCGTTAGTGCAACCAACCCTTCAATTGATTCTGAAAGCACATCCAATTCTTCAAACCCTGATGTTTCCAGAAGCATTTTAAAAACAAAAGATTCAAGACAGACAACAAACGATTCTTCATTGAGCAAACGAAAACCCACAACACCTTTATATTATCGTTGTGCAGTTTGTTCTAGAAAGGTGAAAAAGCCCTCAAAATTCCTGGCCCACCTTAGAGTGCACACAGGCGAGAAACCTTTCCACTGTGAGATCTGCGGTAGAGCATTTGCCTTAGTCGATCCACTAAAGAGGCATCAGTTGGTGCACACAGGTGAGAGAGCTCATCTCTGTTCAACATGCGGCAAAACATTCACAAAAAGAGACAATCTCCTTGCACACATGGTGAGACATACCGGAGTCAAACCATATGAGTGTAACATTTGTGGAAAACGGTTCTATGAAAAATCTAGTCTGAAAATTCATGCGGCAATTCATAGTGGCGATAGAGCATATGGGTGCAGCTCTTGTAAGAAACGGTTTTCTGCCAAAGCGACCTTGAAACAGCACATGAAAATCCACACCGACAAGAAGGAATTTGAGTGTGCGGAGTGTGGAAAACAATTCAGGTTGAAATGGCATTTGATCACGCACATGAAAGTGCATCAGAAGTAATCGTTCTACAGTCTATTAGGCTCGTTGACTATTGAACCGTTTTTGGCCGAATCATCCGTTCGGCCGGACTGCCGGCCATTCAATTCAATGTAAGCAGTTTGGACTTTTTCGAATGAAAACCTATTGCATTATGTACACAATCAAATTTCTCATCAAACTCCATTCAATAAAACTAGTAGTTCTGTGAACAGTATGATTTTTAGAAGCAAATAGCCTAATTTTGACTAATTTATAATGTTTTGTATTTCTCGATTTTTTAAGAAAATAAATCATCTTGAAGATATACATAATAATTTATTATCTATTGTAGGGGGTAAAGAAACTCATACACTTCACCAGCATTGAACACCTTGCCATTTCTTATATTTACAAATTTATTCGGATGTGGATCACATTCAATATCGCTAGTTATGAAAACTTAAGCATGTCAATTAAGAAAGAAACTTTCTCAAGGAACATATATTTATACTGTTATAAAGATTTATTAAATAAACCGATTTGCTCTTGATAGCATGCTAGCATGTATAGTTGTTGCACTTGATAGCATGCCTTGGAGGACTATATAATGCTGCTATAGGTACAGTACATCCTCTTAATTTTATTGATATAATTGTGGCTTGTATTTCTTCCGTTTTGTATATCCTACATTGAACATATGGATAGTAATCTCTTGCCAGGATGCACTGCCCCATATATTTGATAATTTCAATCATTCCACAGCAATGACACTTTTTAAAATCGTCAAGCTATTTCCCCTTCAGCCATCATAATATGGTGAAAATATTCCTCCTTGTTTGTAGACCCCCTAAACATGATTTAAAGGACAAAGCCCTTGATCTCTGCAGGACAGTTGGCCTCCTGGTTTGTTTACAAAGCCTCCCTGGTAAGAGTACAACCTCTCTCTTCTCTCAAGGGAAAGCTGAGAGAGGAAAATTCCGATTTTCAAATGCTCATATCTCCTGAACGGGAGCGAATTTTTTCTATCTTATACGGTATTTCCAGCGATTTTGAGAATTTTTCATTTTTTGCAAAAAATCATGATGTATAGGCTACATTTTTTTTAGCCAAAAAACGAAAAATTCTCAAAATCGCTCAAAATATCGTATAAGATAGTGTACCGTATAAGTGTCCCGAAAAATAGTGACTGCAGTACTACCATGGTATTCTACAAGTCAAAACAAACAGAAAATGTCGTTGGCAAAATGCTGATTTCTCCTTAGTTTACCTGTAATCCGCCATTTTGTGTTTCTAATATTTTTCATCATATTTATCTCGTTAAAAAAAACAAGATTTTTTCATGAAATTTGGTAGGGGTGTAATTAAAGGTGTGGTTTACAAAAAGCATATATCAATAAATTTCAATACCGTATCTGTTTTTTCCAAAATGGTGACCGACTAAGATTTTCAATTCGATTTTACTAGAGAAATATTGCTTTTTACGATAAAACTTTGAAATACAAAAATGTAGAGAATTTTATTCTGAATTAAATGACATATGATTTTAAAGAATCTGATGATAAATAACCGAGATATGGCTATTTGAAGATTACCACTTCTGTGTTTCTTCATTTCTTCAGCAGTGAGACATGAGAATAAATTTATGAATGCAAAACATAATAATGTTTGCCTATCTTTGTCAGTTGAACGTTCTCAATTTATTATTGGATGGAACAACCAATTGATGAATTTCATGAATGTGAAAATATGATACAGTAGTAAATTTGAGAACGTTCAAGATAGGCAATCCTTTCTTCTCTGTGCTTAAGCCCTGAATTGCTAAACCTCATAAAAAGTAGGGCTAAACAGTACAGTGGGGCATGATAAAAGAAATAGGAGGAACCCAGCTTGTTCATTCATTGCTATACCTCCAGTTAGATAATTTAGCTCAGTGTTTGATTCCACCGATTTTTGGCAGTAAGTGACATGGGATGGTACAAAAGTGTCCCAGCGACATTCTGGTCCACCACTTTAAGGATTCCAAACGACATTTTGTCCCATTTTCACTGACGACATTCTGTCCCACATTCCTGAGTTGGACCAATCCATGAAACGACATTTTGTCCCAAAAATGGGACAGAATGTCGCTGGACCAAACTGTCGTTGGGACAAAATGTCACGCTCCCAGTGACATAATATTTATACTGATTGCATGGTATCATGGTAATAGCAGGATCATTTTAACTTGTCAGGAAACAGCTGTTCCGGTTATAAGTAAACAGTGATTTTGACACAATAATCAAAAAGCCTTAAAAGTACGTCTATTAAATTAAGGTACGACTTTTTAGCTTAGCATGGCAGAGTAGGCCTAGGCACTATCCAGTTCCAGAACCAGAAGTAGTCACCACTGCCTACTATTGGAACTAGGTAGGTTAATATCTTAATAAAAATCAATAACCAGTCTATCTATTCTAAATTACAAAACTTATCAGAACTAAAGAAGAATAAAATTCTTAGTCCAACTCAGAAATGTGGGACAGAATGTCGTTGGTACACATTGTCGGAAGGTGAAGGAATATAAATTGGACCAGAATGTCGCTGGTACACTATGGTATCATCAATCATCACCGGAACCGGAGGAAGAGTGGAAGTGGAAGACCGGTTGGCAACTCAGAATAAGAACTCATCATCTTTGTCTTTGGTTTTGTCATTTTTCTTTGGTTTAATAATCGTCGTAATTCTTATTCGTGACTTTTATTCTACTCAAACCTTTTAAATTACCTATAGGCGTAAATGCTAGACATTTAGAAGTAATCCAGTGTGAAATATCATAGCTGAGAATGGAAACCGGTGCTTATTCAATTTCAGTGCCAGGGTAAGAGATAAATGTTAAAATTATTATTGATAATTTTTTACTTTACTTGGACAAAATTTTACTTTGTGCCGAGTTAGTTGAGGGCCTAGTCAAATTTACGATTTCTTTAAATCCTTGATCATAGCCTATAAGTCAAGCACTTAGCCTAAAATCCAGTACAGTATTGAGAAGGCCTAACCTAAATGACGCCCAAAGCTTTCTAGCATGGCATGTTCAAACACATTTTCCAGGAATATTTTTGACCCTATCACCCTATCAAAATAAACTCAAAATGTAATTATTCACAATTACTAAATAAATGTAAAAATTGAAAACTACAATTTTATTAGACAGGTTGATTGACTTGAAACAAATAGGATTTTTTTGAGGGTGATGCCCACATGAGCTCTAGGCTTGTGCATGGGTAATGAGAGGGGTGATGATGAGAGATGACGACTGTTTTTAGGCAGTCGGGACCGACGGCTTTTCGTCTCCTCCGAAAGACGGGAGTGGCCGTTTCTGTCAAAATCCGTTCCGGCAACTGTATTCGATCTTGGAACCTTTGGATTATCAGACAGGCGCTTATCGTCCTCGGCTACGGACCACTCCAAGACTGGTGGGCGCTAATATTAGTGGACTTGAGTCATTTAGGCCTACCCCATCGGTTGTTTAGCATGATATGCCATTATTGTGCTGATTATGGCTGTCAGAAGGAATTAGTTTGAAACCTCCCCAAAAATTTTATGGTATTTTGTAATAATTTAACTTTCTTAATAAAATAGTTTTTGCTTATCCAGATGACAAGTGCAGTCCTAAGCGAGAGCGCCCAACTTAGTGGTGCCCGTCTGGCGCCGCCACTCCATACGCCATATGCCACACCACTTTGGTGGGCGCTCTCGCTAATACTACATTGTGCTTCTGGTGTAGTAAATTTCTATGATTTTTACTTATGTAGTGTTATTTCTATGGTTCTAGTGATGTAGTAAAATCATATCAAATGCGGGGTTTTTGAGCAAAAGACACAAGTGTTGTATTAAAGTCTCCTGTTAACGATTTTCTAGTTGTTTCTTAGTTCAAATGTTTTATGTAACATTAGAAATATTGGTTGTTATTATCAGGTATTATTATTATGCATTTTGATAGTGTAAAAAAACTCAACTTGATGATCTTCCCATGATCATTTTTTCGAGTGTTACGGTAGCTCATTCTACTGAGCTCTTCTAAAGAGTTTAAATAGCTGTTTTCACACTTACCGACACGATGCCGTGAGAGTTGAGATTTTCTGCCAAATGGAAACAGGTTTCACTGGACAGGTCTGGGTGAATCAATTTGAATAAAGTATTGTAAGTTAACCTTATAGAGAAATCTCACGTTCGAGCTAGAGCCAAGGGATGTTCCAATTATTATGTTCCTTTCCCATTTTGGGGATAAGCCTCCTTGCTCTCCATATTTGACAACCTGCAACTTTTTCTATGGGGTTACTTCTAAACAAGAATCTTTCAAAACGATCCATGCAGAACTACTATCCTAGCTCTAAAACAACGACTTCAATTCTTTTATAAGCTCGATTTAATACCACCAGTCAATACCTATGCAGTAAAATGTCATGGGAAACTTCTATGCCCGTCTACAGAACTGCATAGATTCCAATGGAGGGCATTTGGCAGGTGTTCATAGGTGTTTTATTCAAAAACGTATTTTTCACTTATTCTGCACTAAATGGGAACATTTTTACTCGCTATTACCATGTACTTCAAGAAATAAAATTTCTTGAACAATTAGTAATTTATATGATTGGTTTGATATTTTTCAGATTTCATTACAATATAAAAGATGAGAAAGATATAAATGCTAAGGGATATGATTGTGTGGTTTACACTTCGGCTGAACCACCAAATAGCGAAAGTCACCCAGACGCAATAAAATCTACACTTTTTCGTGCATCGAAAGTAAGTCAAGGCAACTGAATAATCATAAGAAAAAAGTAGATGGGCACATAATAATTCTTCTTTATGTAACCTTGTGTGCATAGTTTCAGGGTTTTAACGTACTTAGGTGCTAATGCCAGTGCCATTTGTATACAGTACCGTAATCTTGTGGGCTCGCCCACTTTTGCGAGCAGTTGAAACAAACTTGAAAATCGAAAAGATAAGCTGTGAAATGTGGGTTTGTAGTACTGTAGCCTCATTATACTACGGTGGCCATATGCTAAAATTGTCATGATTTTTTTGTGTGAAAGGAATAGAATTCAAGGGTCTTCCTGAAGAGTCACATCTAAATTGAAATTAATTTAACTTTAAAATTGATTTAACATCATTACTAAAAATTTCACAATTTTGCAGATTAAGCTCAATTGTTCAATAAAACAAGTTTTAAAAATTTATTGTATCCCGATCACAACAGCTCAAGATGTGGTTCGAGGCCCAACGCAGCAAAGAAATGAAGAAAAATCTATTGCCAAATCAGTAACAAAATTCTACAAACATTATTTAAAACAAAATACAGTTTCTAAGAGAAACTCATCTTTTCTCAACTCATTGGAAACAATTACTTAGGTAACAATGGACTATACTTGAACATAGCATCAGTTTAGTTTAATGATTAATTTAATAATTAGAAAGAAAAATTGAATGTAGGCCTACTTTTCAACTTGAGCTATGTTGAAGTAATGTTGTTGACCTTTGATTGTTGACTGCCAGACATGCGAACTTTATCAGGCAACAATTTTAAAGAATGGAAAATTTTAATCTCGAGTTGCTCGGATTAATAAAGCGAGTTGCCACTCAAAAATTCTTCAAATGATAATACTGTCTTGTCGACGTAGTTTGGAAACTGCGAGTTTCTGTATGAGTAAATGAAAAATATATAACATTATTTCAGCTTTAGATAATCATAATCAATTCAAAGTCAAACATTCGAAAAGTGTTGTTTGTCAACCAATACTGTGTTGGTTTTCAGTGTATCAGTGGAATTGATTCCTATCATAATAACAAAAAATAAACGTTCGAAACGTATCTTTCTATGTTTCCTATCTCTCCTATCTCTGAAGTAATTACTGTATTTAAAAAATATAGTAAATTTGGTTCACACACTATTGGTTCTCCCTAGCAATGAAATTATTCTTTTGTAATTATTATGGGGTTAAGCTTTAAAATAAAAGGTCTAAGCACCTTTTATAAAAAGGGGGTTTCACCTCCAGGGTTCATGAAATTTAGAAGTCCTGTGATACAGAAAAAAGGCGGACATACACGAGAAGTAAGCAGTAAGCTATCTTTATTACAAAACTTCTAAATTCCATGAAACAGGCCTAAGTATCTAATACTGTTTTTTTATGTTGCGGTCAACTTAACTCGATGTATGGTACTGTAATCTCGAACCTTCAAACCTCTTGAACCGTCAATAATGATATATTTCATTAATCTATACAGCTTGTCACTTTGAACCAAGGAAGTTAATGAGCATGTCTCCAAATTTTTGAAATTACAATCTGATGAGAATTGTAAAGCTAGGATATTTATTGTATGGCTTGGAAACTAATTAGGTACTTGTTTGAAGATCTTGAAATATTTGAAAAGCACATTCTTCATCATTCAGAACTATTTATACTATTTCACTTTTAGGAAATGAAAAATGAATTAATATTGTTTTGCAGTTGGATGATGCCTTATTTACCGAAGGAGGTTTATTAGAAGTAAACCTTACTGCTGGTAGATTGGTCTATTCGCCAACTGGGCCTCTAACAGAGTATGATGATGTCCGAAGCTATGGCGAAGCTGTCAAACGTGGCATTTTGAGGTAAATATCGAGGAAAACTTGAAGATCTTTTGTGATTTGATTACTGTCTATTTCCTTAAATTTCAACACATCAAAGTGTACTGGAAAACTATACTTTAATATAATTCTTGTAGAATTATCATGGCTACAAACTTTACTTTATTACATTTGTTATAAATTTGCTGTAAAGGTTGTGGCAGTTATAAACTCAACAACATTTGTATCATTCTTGGTTCTTGGGATGCAGACCATTTACGTCTATTCTTTTTTATTAAGTCCTATATATATATTATATTTTCATAATGTCTCTAACATTGAAAAAATCTTATCTGCACATTATATATACAGGAGCACGGCTGCTCCTTCCCCAAGCTCGAGCTTGCTCTTTTGAGGAAGTAGTTTCTTATGTTCTTATTTGTATAATACTGTATTGTGATTGATTCATTTTTACTGTTTATTTAAAAAATTGTATTTGTAATTTTATAAGAAATAAATAAATAAAAAAACAAATGAAAAAATAAATTACTTCCATCAAATAACTATTTATGTATTAAGAGCGTAAAGCGCGACTTTATTGCTCGAGCAAAACAGTTATCAGGCGACGCGTAGCGGAGCGTGATAATTTTGCGAGAGCAATAAAGAAGCTTTACGCGCGAATTACATAAAAAAATTTTCTACAACTGCATTAAATTTTTAGTATTGTTATTTCAATTATTTTTCTGATTTATTATCTATTCTTATTGTTTGGATATTCTCTGAATTATTCTCTGTTTCTTCCCATCTTGGTTTTCAATTCATTTTGTTTTTCTTTCGTTTTTGCTGCTGTTCTCATCGTTTCCGCTATCGTTTTCAACATAACCTATACCAACGTAACCAAGCTCTATACTGTGTACTGTTCTACAGTACACTGATTTCCAATGGCTGAGTCTCAAACATTAGTCGCAAAATATCATAGAGATGCTTCCCATGTTATTTAAATGGAGTTACTTTTAGTCCCTAGGGAATATCGTGACCACTTTATTCCCTAGGGAGAAAAAGTGATACTTTAGTATTCGATTTCAGGGAGTAAAGTGCGACTTTAGATAGTAGGTGGAGGAAAATAATTTTTACGCTCGCTCGTCAGAAAACAGCTGTTTTACGATGAGTTTTCAGTACGTAAAGAAGTTCTTTACGAGCAGTTGTAGAAAAATATTATTTGATGTTATTATTCTACTACTTTCAGAGCAATTAAAGCTGGATCTAAGGCTCCTCTGTTGATTTTACCCCAGTCCTCAGCATTTGCCTATACGCAATTAGTATGTGTTCTTGGTGCCTTGGAAGCCCTATATCTGGTAAGTTCATTTTCATCTTCAAACTGGTCATTTTGTGTATAACCGTCCTGTGCTGCAAATTATGAGCTGTAGCCTAAAGTTCACTAATATATTTTCCACATGAGGTTTAATATATTACACAGACTACAGTAATTCAACCTACCGAATAACGTTCAGCAGTAGAACAAAAGCGCATTAATTGAGGATACTGAAAGAATTTTTTCCTATAGAATCCATTCAATACCAAATTCATATTTCAGTAGTTGCATTTCTGAATATTATTTGACATTATGGAAAAGCAAAATCATTACATTTACAAAAATGTGAATATTTGAATCTTTCAATTTTAATAATTTATTTGAACGTTATTTTCACCTGATTGATTTTTTTTATTTCAGTGCATCCAATTCCGTGAAGACTGCCCGGACAAGAATCCAAAAATCAAATCTCTAGGTGTTTGGGGTTACAAAGGAAGCAACGCGGACTCGTTCTTCAAATATGCTGTTGCCTTGGAGAATGGAAGGTCCGTTTACTTGCCTTTAATGCAATGTTTTATAATTGTTATAATTCACTTAGTACATCAAATATGATTAGCTATTTATTCTGTTGTCAATATTCACAGTTGAGGAAGTCGTGTGATAGCACTATTGAGATTCTTGTTTAATACATTATGTAATTAATAGTAACTGAATAATTGTAATATCCAATTATTCATTCTTTCAATGCAATGATTGATTGATATCAGTATCAAGGTATACTTTCGTATATTTCCCATTAGAATGAAAAATGGCTTATATTTGTATTTTAGAATTAAACTTTAAGAACGTTATTGACTTTAAATTACGTTGCTGAATTTCTGCTATTCTGATATTTCGCCGCAATGTTTTAGGAAAGTTGAAGGGACTCTCCTGAGTTTATGGAATATAAAAAGTTTACTCCACTCTTTGATTCTTGCTTGATTCCATGATGAAACAGTTCTTGTTGTTTTACTCATCTATGATATCAATTCCTGAACATTCCTCTTGAATCTAGAATCAACTTTGTCACGAGAAAGTTATGCTCTAAGTTATTTTACTTGAAGATGAAGGTAGACTGAATTTTTAGCTGTGTTCGTTTAAGATTCTATTCACTTTTCAAACTGCAATGCTTCTTGGCCATAAAGCATTGGTCTAACAAAGTAGATTGTAAAAATCAATTATTTAATCGTGTGTATAAATTAATGTAAGGTAGGCTACATACATTTTAACACGATTTTCACTTTACATTAGGTGCGTATGTCGTGATATTGGTGGGGGAGATCCGGAACGCATGGCTCCTCCTAAAGTGGCCGAATACGTCAAAAAAGCGTTTCCTGCAAATTCTGGGATTTCAATAAAAGTTGAGCAAGAACTGTCATTCCTAGAGAAAGAATATCCACTCTATGCTGCCGTCAACCGTTGTGCCAGTGGTAAGATTATTCAAATCACTGTTGACTAAATTCTCCAATTTTGTTACATCACATTATTGATCCCAATTTCTAAACTGGTTCAGCTTATTACCGAATAAGAGCTGGGACCTGTTTCATTCAATTCTAGAAGTCCTGTAAAACAGGAAAAAGCGGGCACACCAGATATGGTTAGCACGGCATACCACGCAGTATGCAATTTAGTGTGTGCACAACTTTTTCAGATTTACAGTACTTGAAAAATGTTATGAAACAGGCCCCTGATACAGTATCCCTGTCATCATGGAAAAGAGGAAAACGTTGAGTTTCACGGCCAAGCGATTCTCATTTCAACGTCTTCTCCAGACCATATAATGTTTGTTTAAAGTCAGGAGGGCATTACAAGCCGTCTGAACATTTACTTGTACGACTGGTCGCATTCTTAGTAACCATATCCTCTTTCGTGGAGGACCTGACATATCTTCAAACTGGTACATCTTATTTATTTATTTAGCGTATGGCTTTTAATAGTGAGGAGACCCGAGTAGGGTTGTTCCACTTTACCAACATAACCAATTATCCCTTGATAGGGAACATGGTGAAAGTTTGTTAAAAAAAACTTAAAAAACAGACATCAGCATTTAAAAAAAGTATGTTTTGATTGTATAAAGTCCGAAAAATATATAACACTAAAACACAGCACAGAACACATTGAAGATCGAAAAAATAATATTGAATTTTGGCTATTTAGCAATATCTGAAGGAGGAATTGCTAAATAGTATTGACTGTGGGATGGCGCCCATCAAATGTCTTATATCAATGATGGAGGTCTGGAATACTTTATAGCATTACAGAATGTTATTAAGGACCCGATAGGGTTCTTAATGCGATCGTACTGGTGTCCGTCTGTCCGTCCGTCCGCACGATAACTAACGAACGGAAGATCGTACACTTTTGAGATTTGGAATATAATATCTTCATAGATGAAGTAAGAAGCCTATTGATTTTGAATATTGAGGGTTGAATTTAAAAAAAGTTACAAGCAAAAAATAGGTACTGCATTTCAAATACATGTTACAGATGAGTATAATGACATTGAACTACTCAAATTCCAGCCTCTCATCCCAATGCCTTGACGGCGCAGTTGGTAAAGGCTACGTTCTCGTCTTTGAAGCCAGATTCAATTCCGAGATGCTGGTTCGAGTCCCATCCGGGGCAGTTTTTTTGCTAACAAATTTCAAGTTTTAATCAATTATCCATACATTTTTTATTGTAATAAATTCATTATTGATGATTTGAAATTATTCATTATGTTTATTATTTATTACAATAGCCTATTCTAATTTTATGAAAGTAATTGAAGAATCAAATGTTGAAACGTTTCTCTCAATTGTAGAAAATAGCTACTATGTTTACAGGGCCGGATTTCAACCTATTGCCGCCCCTAGGCACTATTCTGGCTGCCGCCCCTTGGCATATCAGATATATATATTATGTATGTTATTATATATTATGTTATGTATATTATATAAGTTATTATGAAAATAAAATACCAAATTTACCAGTCAATAATGATGGTTTTAATAAAACAATCAGTTACTTTTAGATTTTTATTATATTTTAAAATGTCTATGCTCATTCGAAGTAAAAAATAACTGACAATGAAAAATGAAACTCATAAACAAACTTGTTCATCAATCACAAAAAATATTCTGTTTTTTTTATGAATGGGGTATTTGGAATATTTCAGTTGTTAGAACAGAATTTACAACTACAATATCAAACTTTAAACTAGTTAGCACGACCAATGGTATTATTTCATTTCATAATTTATTTATTCATCAAACTGTACAATACATACATTGAATAGTGTTCAACTAGCAAATTTCTAAAAATCTTAGACTGAAGAAGATACAAAATCATTCAGATAAACTTATTAGTAAATTATTGAAATAAAAAATTAAATAATTTAATTTTAGAAAAAAAATTATTATTAAAATATTAAAGAAAAGACTTGATCAGTATTCATGAGAACTTGTTCCGTTTTTCTATGATTTGATTATTTCGGTTATTTGATTCAATATCGTACTCATATTATTGATTAGCACGACCAATGGTATTAGTAGGAAATAGAACTATTTACATAAAGTTACTATAATACTGTACTATAATAATTTTAAAAGGAAACTGAACTCGAAAAACCCGTTATCAGTATTCACAAAAAATAATTCAGTTTTATGATTGGGGTATTTAAATTTCGATTGGTATGCAGATGCAGAGGTCCAAAAATTAAAAACTATCAAATAACAAAACAAACTATCGAATTACAAAACTACCTAAATAAACTCACTTCTAATTATGTTTACTACTTGAGCAATTCTTGAAAGTACTGTCCTGTTTTTTCTGTTAATCTGTACACTACAATATCGGGTCCTTGGATACTCCGTTGTATCGGTTTATTATTTTTATTTTTAATGTTATACATTTCAATTCCATGTCATGAATGGTTGTCATATTTACAATTGTCATTAAAAATAAAATACATAGCACAAACAACTTATAGCTAATAAATAAACAATAACATCTTCATCCAAAATAGCCTACATTGTAAATAATAGAAAAATATTGATAACTGGATGAAATTGATGAACGCTATAGCATTGCGCTTATCTCATAAGTTTTCTCCGGCTACTGTCGTCATTTTCTTCAATGGCGGAGGCGGCCCTTAAAAAAAGATTTTTAAATTAGTATTATTGTTATGAGCATCACGTAATTTGCAGTTGTGGAACGCCACAACGGCAGAGTGGTGTACCTGAGCTATGACCCGGGCAATGCGACGGAGACCCTGCTGCTGGTGGGAAAGGGCGTGACCTACGACACGGGTGGCGCTGACATCAAGGTGGGCGGCTGCATGGCTGGCATGTCGCGCGACAAGTGTGGCGCCGCCGCTGTCGCCGGATTCATCAAGGTCATTCATCACAATATTAGCATAGTAGAAAACTCTCTATGTGAAGAAAAATGAACTGGGGTTGTTGTGCAAACCATCCCTGTTTCACATGGAAATTAAATCTAATTTCAGAGAACAACAGAAAATGAGGAGTTGACTTGTTTTAAATTATTTTATAAGCGTTATTGCTTTCCTGTAAGGAATGTGTAGACATTCTTTCTACTTCATTGCTGTTCAACTTGAATCAATGAAGTTCTCCTTGGAGAACTCTATGGACATACTGTTCAAATCGCATTTCGTTGTCTTTTTATTGTTATCAAAAACTAGCTGAACCCGTAGGCCATTGTAATACCTGAACTTTGCAATTTATTATTTTTTATCTTTCCTCATCTGTTTGGAAGTGAGAGAATTCCCCAGAATTTTTTATGAAATAGCTTTTGATCATCCTCTCAATATAAGAAAGCTAAATAAAGTGAACACAACTGGCCAGTTGCACGAAAGTTCAACTGAATTCAACCGATGTAAAACTATGTCATCTAACAAAACCAATGCAACGAGAACCAATAAACAAATCGGATATCAATGCGTTGACGTCATTTCACGGTGTTCAAATTTAATTGTATTTTCGTGCAACTGGCAGAACGACTGGTAAGAATAGACTGAGCTATTTCGGTATAATGTGCGTGCGAGCCCAGATGATTAAACAGCAATGCCGAAATGCCGAGTTTACAGAGCATTCCCGTTGGATAACGTACCGAACTGGTCAGAGGTAAAGCACTATTGAGAAGTAGCTGATGGACATCAACGCGCTCAAGTGAGGGACAGAGTAAACAACCGGGTGGAGGGGGTGGTTATTGAAGCTAGGTTATCATTGAATCAAATGTAAAAATGCCTGTTTTCAAACCAATCGTATTTGAAAAATATTCAGCCAAAATATTACAGTAACTTATAAAATCAAAGCTGCGATGTTTAAAAACTGGTTTCGGACACACAATAAGCTTCGGTTGACGTGTGAGGATCTTTGAATCCGTCCCTTCAGAAACATAAGAACACTTCAGTAGTCACTTCAAAAGAAAAGAAACAATGATCATTTTAATTTGATCCTCTTTCCAAAAGAGAGTGAGAGATGTAGCGATATATAAAATATAATATTGAACGTGAATAGTTGAAATATGGAAAATATGAGATGTAAATATAAAGTTGTAATTGAATTAAATATTATTTGTTTGAAATAGTTGATGCCTCTGAAATAATAATGTTTTTTATACTTGCGATATCGATTGTTGCAAAAAGCGGGAAGCTCAAACTTCAAGCATCGTAACCGAGTCTAGGAAGAAGATGACGAAAATTCTGATTAAAATACTTAGTATTGTATTGGTACTAAGTATTGATGATACCTTAATGATTTATTTGGAGTGGTCCGTAGCCGAGGGCGATAAGCGCCTGTCTGATAATCCAAAGGTTCCAAGATCGAATACAGTTGCCGGAACGGATTTTGACAGAAACGGCCACTCCCGTCTTTCGGAGGAGACGAAAAGCCGTCGGTCCCGACTGCCTAAAAACAGTCGTCATCTCTCATCATCACCCCTCTCATTACCCACGCATAAGCCTAGCGCTCATGTGGGCATCACCCTCAAAAAAAAATTGAATTCTATCTCAAAATCGTGGTTTGTTCCTATCTCACAATGGTTAGAATCCCCCCGATTGCTCACTCTCTCTCACTAGAGCGTGCTGATAATGGTCTATCAGCTACTCGTCAATACGAGTATTTCGCTGTTCAAGGTGTTTTGAATATGCATAAAATAAAAAGAATAAAAATTATCTTTACACACACAATAAACATGAATGTTTCACGTTCTTAATACAGTTATATACATTATTTTGGAATTTGACAAAGTGAAAAATGAAGATTGATATCAAGTAATACCGATGATTTTATTTTTGCAGGTGGTATCTGAATTGAAGCCAGCAAATTTGAAAGTGATAGGTGCTCTTAGCATGGTCAGGAACAGTGTTGGCTCCAATTGTTATGTTGCTGATGAAGTTATAGTTTCTCGCTCCAAGAAACGAGTTCGCATCAACAATACTGATGCAGAAGGTCGGATGATTATGGCCGATGTTCTTTGCTATGTGAGTAATCTATGTGTAAGATATTGAGCTAATGTTTTTGATGTAGATGATCTATAAACCTACCGATTCCGATTTCTAGATATGATGTTAAGCTGCGTCTATACACTCAAACTTATTGAACAATTTATTGTGGTTTCTCATTTTTTTGTAAGTTGGATGGAAGAGGGGCTGAATTGATTTTTTTTCAATTTATTGTTATAATTTTTCAAGTGGAAGAAAGAGCTTCTATGCCTCAACTTCACCCACAGCTCTTTTTTACTGTACAAAGTGAAAAATAAAGTCATTTGTCCGTCTGTCTTTTGCTTAAGACTTTGGTCGTACTATTAAGCCTTATTTGCGCATTACATTAATTGTCAGTAATATTTCAGAAGTTTTATATTATATCTTATTTATTCTTCAAAATTATTCAACTATTTGAAAAAAATAATTCTAGGCTACAGGCAACCAGCCAGTTGCCTGAATATGTATGGATAGGCATTGGTTTGGGGTTTGATGTTTGAACCATTATTCTTGATTCTTGTATTCAGCTTTATTATAGATTTGATTCAGTTGGCTCATTTTATTGAGGGGGTTCATTGTGATGAAACTACTATAATCGCATTTTTAATCTACAAATGTGTTTGTTTTTAGATGAAAGAACTTGCACAAAATTTGCCAAATCCTCACTTGATGACCGTGGCTACTCTGACTGGACATGCCTGTTTGGCTGCTGGTGATGGCTACTCTGTAAGTTCCTTATTTCTAATACCAACTCAAATTAAAATCTAGCTCTACATTTATGTATCAATTTATTGTGCTTGTCTGACCAATTATCTATAACATAATGACCAATTGTGAAAATAGCCAATTCAATTTTACTGCTGCAACATTTTACATAGCTCTATAGTTGTTTTGTTGCATGAGTTTCACTGATGAAGTTTGATGATTGATGGCAGTCTGTTCATCAATACTTAATTTTCTCTCGGTGCATTGGCAGGAATTATCTTATTCTCAAGAATAAGACAATTTCTAATTCTCATTCAAGAATACAACCATACATAAGAAAATTATAATAAAAACAATTATAATATAAAATAGACGGTTCCTTAATTATGAATTTCAGTGATAATCATTCAATGACAAACAATTCAAGACAACTCATTTGAATATCTTATAACACAGATTTATAATTCTTGGACCTTAAAATCTATAGAGTATCAGGGTAGCACACACCCATATTCTCACACTTGAAACGCTTATCAAGGCAATATAATTGAACAGTCAGTCTCCTCAAACTCTCTGATGTTGTAAAATGGGTTTCTCATCAGTCATGATTTTATTATATGTTTTAATTTTGTTTGAAGCAACTCTCTTACAGCCAGAGGTAATTTGTTGAAAAAGCTTATCCCAGATACGGGGTAACTCCTCTTGGATTTCTGAATAGTCGATAGTGATACAGATTTTGATTTCGTGCTGCAAAAAAGTGTGAAAAATCTGCCTTCAATGAAGTGTCTTCATAAGAAAATTATTGATTTTTATCCAGTTCCACTATTTTTCATGTAAAAACAATACCTTTTCACCAAGCTGAGTAAGTTATTGGAAACTTTCATGTTAAATTTGAAATTTTTACACCAAATTAGTAAAGCTCTACCAAATTTGGGCTATTGAATTTTCTAAAATTTATTTCTGAGAAAAGAATTTAATTCCATTAAATTTGCTTCTAATTAGCTATTAGTAGTTTATGCAACGGTTGTGTTGTAGAGCCTTTAAACATAAATTTTTATGAAGTAACAAGAAATTTTGGCTTCTAGGTGCACGAAATAAATATTTTTGAAAGCTATTGTGCAGAATTTTACGTTCTAAATCATTCCCGTTTTTTCTGAGATCAATCAAACTCGTATATTATAACTTACGGGAATAAAAAATCCCGAACGAATATCGGCGTCAAACATGACCGAGTTTAAAATGATTATTCGGCGATGTAATAATTATAGATAGGCCTATATAGAAAAAAGACCTATAGACGTAAATCTTGAAGATTTAATAGTTAATTTTAAAGCTTAATACGAGTGATCTATTTCGATTGAAAAAAACGCGACCGACTTTAATTTGGCCGTGATTTTTCTGCCCGTAGGCTATGTTGTAGTATGGACCTTTTCAACTTATTTGAATTTTGTAAATTATGGATATAATATACAATTAATTTCTATATTAATCACCCACTTTTGTTAGCAGATGATTTTTGTTCATTGATATTTCTTCAAAATAAGCTAAAAAAAAACATTTTTAAGAAAAGAATCAACATGATTCAAATCTTTCCAATCAAGGAACTGACTGTAGCCTAGGTCTTCTCATTCTTCGATTTTTCAGGCAAAAGGCTCTTCAAAGACGAATTTGCCATTTATGTTATTTCTTCGGGTGTTAATAGACTAAAACATTTTCATTTTCACTGTCACTCAAGTTTAGTTGGATAGGTAAATATCTATCATGTGAGTTACTTACCAACAGTTTAGCCAAACACACACATGAGCGACATGAACAACATAACCTATGCAGTGCTTTTATCAGATGCGATACTATTTTGTTCCGTTCTAGTGTTGAAACTGGAACGTATTGAACTAGGAACGTGTTAAAATGTACAAGTTGTATCGTAATGAGGCTATTATATGCCAAGTTTCAAATTCCATTTCGAAAAGGCTACTGTTTCGATTTCAATTATAAAACTGTAATGATGGTCGTAGATAAAAACAATTAAAGTTCAAGTAAGAAATGTTGAATTGGAAAAGTACAATCCAATATTGTAGTTGATAAAAATAAGTTATGGGGTGTAGATAACCCCAGTGTGTCTTTCGTGTCACAACTTTAGAACACACTATGGCTCTACTCACACTTGGAAACTCAGTGACTCGGATAAAAAACATGTGCTTTCAAATGATAACGCTCAGACGATCGTGCAACGCGTCATCAACGTCTGAACTTCATCATTTGAAAACACATGTTTGTTATCCGAGTCGCTGAGTTTCCGCCATTTGAGTTTCCAAGTGTGAGTAGAGCCTAAGACACACTTGTGTGTCTCTCGAGGGTTAATCGCTTATTATGCATTTCTTATTTTCAACCACTTGCAAACGTCTCTTAATGTTCAAAACATGATGTCATGCAAATTGAATCAAAACCATAGTGTTGTAAACGTTTTTTAATGAAATAAAGACGTCGATGACAAAATAAGGTACGAGATTGTTATCATAGGAGTGGTGTGCAAGGGTAGGGGGGAGGGAAAGGGCGCTACAATATTAGTGACTAGTCGTTCTATCGCGTAAACCCGGCCCAATAAAAAAAAATGTTCGTGTTGCTTTTTATTGGTGGGGAGACCCTTACGGGTAGGTACCCCCTCGCTTTATTTTCGCATTGGTCAACCCATCCAAGAACAGTCTCGTGTGTTCGTGACTTAACATCATTATCACCCAGCATCCGCTCTCACCGGCCCTGGGCCCTACCCTATGAAATTTTTATTCCATGATCTGATAGTCCGTGTATAGCATATAAAAATTTAAATATTATTGAATGTTTTAACCTGGGCAAATTACTTGTTCTTGTACTTCGTTAAGAAGCTCATTGTAATAACTGTCTTCCAGATTTCTTCCCAAATTTAACAATGTATTATACAATGAGTCCACCTCCTCAATCGTATCAATCCACTTCTTTTTATAACTTTTTAACGATGTTGCTTCGTTGGGTTTATTTGTTTCCATGCAAATCATTTTAGTCAACTTGGTTTTATAATCTTCAGTTGTCAAGTTCTTCAAACATTTCAGTAATAATTCGGCTTCCGTTGATAATGTTAAGTTGAAGTCTTGCTGTCTAATTTCAAGTGGTTCCAAGTCATTGATAGTTTGATACAAAGATTGTCTGTTTGATTCGAAGAATGGCATGTTATTTAGTGATCCAAGCATGTCTGGATGCTGAAAAATGTCTAAATTCATTCTAGATAGGCTTCCCTCACTATTCACACTGACATCGATACTTTGTAGAAATTTAATTACTTTCGGATACAATTTTTTCTCTTGTTTGCTCAATTTTTTCGATTCAAGGTAATCTGTTATGTTCAATTCTAATCTATTCAAGTCCTTCATCATAAAGTTTTTTATCACCCAGTCTGCTGAAAATTTTTTTTTAGAAAGCATAACGTTTCCATGATCGTCTAATACTGTTATGGTTCGATAAGCGAATGGTACCTTCGTGAAAATGAGCGCAATGTGATCTAAAAGTCTGTCGACATCGATGAATTCATTCAGATGTTTGATAGTATTCATTAAATCAACTGATTGAGAGGATGGAATTCCTCTGGTAAAGTCTACAAGGAGCAGGATTTTCACTTTTTTAAACTTGTTTATGATTTTCTTCATGGTAGTTGTAGAAATGATCTCGTCAGCCGTACTTCTTGATCCGCCAAACCCTGGTGTATCAATGAAATTTGTACCATTGAAGTTGATAATTTCCGGGAATTGTGTGAAGGAATAGTTGCCAGCTGAACCAATCTTTTCGCCATCATCATTGATAAGATAGTGACTAACGTTTTCTTTTTTGTTTGAATGCAATTCGGGATTTCCAATGAGAAACTGGATCAAACTAGATTTTCCGATTCCGGTTTCACCCAAAACCAGTACTGCTTCCTCTGTTGAGTCCATTTGTGTTTGGATGATTAATTCGCTGTCATTTTCCCCCAGAATTTCCAATATTTGTTCTATCTGTTGTCGGGTGTGAGCTGACACTGGTTGACAATTCAAATCGGGACTTTTATTCGCCTGAAATATATCGAAAACCAAGAATAGAGATCAAATCAATTACATTGAAGAATGAAATTCCGTAAGCTTCATAAATCATAGTAGTTGCATCTAATACATTAGATTACTCAAGGTATTTGGATGAGTTTTCTACAATGTTTATTGCAATAGAATACATTGCAATACCAGTAGGCTAAACAATAAAAAAACCTATTACATGTTATCTATCATATGAAGTGCGTACTTTACAGTCCAACTTTTGGATGAGTAGATTTAAAATTAAAAGATGATGATGATTACCTATCAGTGTAATTGTATGCAATTCAGGTATGTTATCCACTTTATTTTCACGTATATAAGTGTAAGCTACTTGTTAAAAGAACCCGTTCAACTTATATTCCTAAAATTATATGTACTGAAATGGCACGAAAACTTTTCACTGCGTTTGGATGGGTGACCGACAGGAAATAACTTCCTTTTATCAGCAAAGACAATACTGTATCATAAAATAGAATTATTGTCTGCGTTATCACTCACCTATTGTCTCGGAACCTACCTAAAGTTTGTAGTTCCTTTATTTCCCTTTACAACGGGTGGGTTACTGGTTAGAGTTTCCCCACCAATCATAGACGTAAATTCTTACAATCAAGATCCTGCTTTCAGCAATAACCTGATAGTTTCCATAATTTTATAAATATTATAATACTGTAGAATGTGGATCACATTGAATCTATATTTACAAGAAAGTAAAGGTAGATGGAATAATGGTTGGCTGTATGAAGATTAGATTGCAATAATTGCCAACCAAAATCAAAATCTGTGGGTGGATTGCAAAGACGATATAGTTTTCAGGGTTATTTTTAAATTTGAGATACGGTAAAGCTAATTTTTCATAAAAATGGTATTTTAAATGACATTCATTTTCATATAATTCTTATAAATGAGTCGACCGGCAAACAGTCGACTTATTTATGAGAATAATATGAATAATTTATAAGAATAAATGACATTTATGATACCATATAATACTCTAATGTCAAATGTCACTTATAGATATCATTTTAAAGGAAAAATAGGTTCCCTTTATCTGAAATTCTAGAAATAACCCTGAAAACTAGTTGACTGGGTACCAGAAGACTGGCGACATGTAAATATAAGTATGAAATTGATAAATAGACTAATAATAGAATTTGGAGAGTTCACATTAAAAGGGTTCTAGTATTTGTTACATTGAAAAGTCATTTGTTAAATTGAGAGTTGGGCTAAGCATTAAAAGGTATTTTGTTCACATTGTATAATCTTTTTTTAAAAATTGAAATTCATTATGTTATTAAACAATGCCAATTGTGGTTGAAGAGATATCGACTGTTAATTATAATTTATACATTGTAATAATTAATGATGATTTATTATAAGATGTATTTTAAAATACCAATCTTGACTGATCTAAACGGTCAGAAAATGCCTTCACTCAAGCTGGTAAATAAATTTTATACAAATTTTTATATAATATACTTCCATTTACTTACTGCAATTGCCTCTGGAGAAACATTTTTCTGTGGTTCATCTGTCGAGGATTCTTCCCGGGGAACAGTTGTGGCAGGTGTCGGGTTGGCTGTAGATCTAAAAATCGAGAAACTCAATTCAAACTACTAGATGAAACTCTCAAATCACACCTTTATCTATTGGAAACATTTTTTACAATGCTTAATATTTAAATAATTGAAATAATAGATATACTAAATGTGATTACTCCCAGTAGGCTAATAATCAAAAATCAAATACTTTTTTTTGGAAAAACATTACAAGTAAGATGAAGGATTCATTATAGACACTCGTTTTTAGTTGGTCGCAAATGTCCTAGTCGTCACCAAGGCATCCATACCTTAGTTTTCCGTGTTATAACAGTCCATGATAATACCTTGGTGTATTATCTATTACCTTAGTCTATTATCTTAGTGTATTATCTCGTGTATTACCTTAGCTAATCAGCTTTTAGTTTAAGGCCATTAATTGGATGAAATTTTGATGAAAAGTGTGATCGTGTATTAACGCCTTGTCACTTAAGTGTTATTTTTTAATGTATTGTGATGTTTTTAATGTAATGTTTTGTGTATAGTTCTTATCTGGACCTAAAGAATTTAGAAAACAGTGATCTACAACATAGAAATTTGTTGCTTATTCTTACCTCTG
Organism: Laodelphax striatellus; assembly: GCA_017141395.1. Classification (NCBI taxonomy): domain Eukaryota; kingdom Metazoa; phylum Arthropoda; class Insecta; order Hemiptera; family Delphacidae; genus Laodelphax; species Laodelphax striatellus. Next base: position 30,268,461 of record CM029532.1, read on the forward strand.
ACTTCCAATTCCAACAAATATCAGGAGAAACAAAATGTGGACCTCAGGAATGCACATCTTGAACGTAGACTAGACCACTAGACACTACAATGCTTTCAGATCTGAATAGTGAACTGTATCGACAATGTAGTGTACCAATATTTATAAATAAGACAGCGAATCATTCTTGATGAAAAAATTTGTTATCACATATAATAATCTAAGAATTTCCGTGTAGTTTCCTCTGACGAATTTTCTTACTTGGGAATTTTGAGGGCAGAAGTCAAGACAATATTTTGTCAAATTATTTATTACCTGCTATGTCATCATTTGTTTGAAATTGAATGTAGAGCAATTTCTTATTAGTGGTAAAAAATATATCAGCAATTTTCCTGATGGAATCTCATCAAACAACAATAGCAGTAAAAGATAATCATAATAATAGTGGAGTATTGATTTTAATGTTGATATAATAATATATTAGAGTACAGAATGTAAGAGTACCAATTGTGTTGTGGATATTGATAGGGATGTAAATAAAACACAAATAGGCCTATAATTAAATTAATTTTAAATTTTATTCTCATCGATGTCAACATTCTACAATTATAACGTTTGTTAACTTCTGTACATAAAAGACAATTTAACTCCAAGATCTACACGGCATAATAAACTAAAGAATTTGAAATATTAAAAAATCATTATATCATAACCAAAATAACCCACCACTCCTCCCCCAACCTAGTAGCTCAACCAACTATAAACAATAACTCGTAAAATAATATTACAATATAATATTAACGATATATTTTTGAAATTGTGGTTTGATAAAGTTGGGGTACTATACAGTAAAATTATAATTCTCTTATACGTTATTCTATAGATTGACATTGATAACATTTAGTTTGCACTGAATCTAGTTCAAGAGCACTAGGCCATACAAATAAGATAATATTATGAAACTGTTTGTAATAATAATTATTGTTCTCTTATTACTGTTGATTTATAATATTTATAAATATATTAAGTGGTTTTTGAAACAAATCAAGATGAAATTGAACTAATGATACAGTTATAGCAGAGGTTTGTTTCGCTGATAAGGGAATTGAAATTGCTTTGGACTCAAAAAATGTGATAAATGTTTGCAATAGATTCGCATTTTCAATGATACAATTTATTTAAAAAAGTATAACGCACCTACAAACATCAATGGAACATTTTAAAAGTCAAATATCAACTATTTCCAAAATTATATTGAAAAAAAATATATAAATATATCAGAATAAATAATAACAAAATATATTAAATAATGAGTGTATTGAAATAATATACTGAACGAGTTCTTTTTATTACCAACAAGCTGTCCCGGCGAACTTCGTATCGCACTCTTCCCCCTCGAAAAATGTCCCCCCTCTTCTCCCCACAAATTTCCCCTTCATGCCACCCCAAAAAATGTCATCCCACAAATGCCTCCCTCCATTCCCCCCCAAATGTCACCCCCACATATTTCTCTTCATGTCAACCCCCTCTTTCCCATCAAATGTCACCCCCCTCCTCCCACCAATTATTTTTTTCATATTTATTTATTTCTTTCTTATTATTTTTTTATTTAAATTTTTATATTTTTAATTTTATTTCTTCTTCAATTTTATCAGTCCTATTCTAATTAAATGAATTTCTTTTATTTATTTCTTAATTTTTATTTTAATTTATTTATTTTTTTATTGTTCTTCAATTTTATTATTAGAAACAATGAAAAATGCATAATACGAACGATAATCATTCTTAATAATTGATGATTGTAGCGTAAAAATAATTAGAGTAGAAAACCTAGAGCAAAAAAGAATGCGGTCCAGAGCGGGGTTTGAACCCGCAACCTCTAGGTTATCACGCAGAGACACTTGCACTGAAGCCACGGAGACTTAGGATATTCTTGCTAATTTATCTGATCTTAAATTGCGATCATCTTTCCGTTGTACATTTGTAAACAAGTTTGAATATTTCTGTGAAATATTTGATAGGTTATGTCATTAATGTAATAACTATTTATTAATTATAAAGGGATTTTCTTATATTTTAATAGATATTATGTTAACCAGTGCTTTAAAAATTCAAACGAATCCAAAATCATCTAAATCGGTTCAGCCGTTCTCGAGTTATAAGCGAGCGTACAGACACCAACTCTCTTTTATTAATATAGATAGATGAACACTCAAACTTTTTCAGGCATGAAACTTCTCAGCTCTTATTTCAATCTAATCAAGGTTTATTCCTCTGGTTTATAATATGAATCAGATTATGTAATGTTTATTCCAACTTTTCAACTTATTTCCTTATTACAGTATATTTGAACTCAAATCGAATTATATTCAATCGTTTTTGACAAAGTTTTCAAGACTTGAGCCTGTACTGCCTGTTTTGTACTGTGTAATTTTTTCAATAAAATTTCTGATTTCTGAACTCTAATATGAATTATGTAAATTTTTTGCAAAAAAAATCAAATTAAAAGAAATCGGCGGGCTATATTTGACAGGCTGATAGCATAGACAATTATTGTGATAGTGCAAACAATAAATCATTTCTCTTATCGTCGTGCAGTAGAGCTCACTGATAAATCAGGGGCATTAGATTTTGAAATTACTCTATTCTAATCTACAATTTGTTGATATATTTATATATAATTATTATTAATGCTGTAGTAATTAGTAGAGCTAATTAATTGTATAAACACATTTTTGTATTCATCATAGACCTTCTCAATTTCAGATTGTGATGGATAATGCTGTGGCTAGAGAGCAAAAGTTTTCATCAAAGCTTCAAGAAGCAGGCCAGAAGATTGGAAATCCTTTTGAAATAAGTTATTTACGTCGTGAAGACTTCAAACTTCATAAAGGTAACTAACTACATGAAATTATTTCGACTAAAAGGGTCCAGGACCTTTAAAGAATAAAGATGTTTGAACAATTGTCTGAATTGGTTGAAACACCAATATTCATTGGTCTAGGACCTAGTGTGATTGCTCAGCTCATGGACATGTCGACATGTAGATCAGTTATGCTGGAGAACTCGCTTGCCATCATCCCCTGGTAATTGAAGCCCAAGGGAAAGGTTATCAAGCAAATTCTTCAAAATGAATAATAATAATAATGTGAAAACACTTTTTTATCAATCAATATTTCTTTTCTCATCAACATTTAATTTCATAATATTATGAGTACTTCTTGAAAGTAATGGAAAAAATCCAATCACCTTTATCTTATTATTTTGTTTACACAATTATGTTTTAAGGAACAATAAAAAACATGTTCGTACTTATACCAAAAAAGTACGCCTTTAGGTTGAATTATTGAAAAAATGTTATATTATAAAATGTAACAAGTAAAATATTAATTGTAAAATGTTATTCAATCGCAATTCATGTTTCAAGACACTAAAAAATAAAAACTTTAATTACTCCTTATAAAATTGTATTCGTAAATATTCATCCATGGATGGTGGCATGTAACATCTCTCATGTCGCCGTAGCCTTGAAAACAAGTAGTAAATTCACTCGTTATGTAAGGTGCGGTGGATGAAATGACAAATATCAAACAATTTTGCCATTTAAACTTCTTTGAGAGATTTGGGATGTTGACATTCAACTTTGTTTGAGATGCTATTTTTTATCTCGCTGTGAGAATAGAATATTGCGTTTTGTGTATAATAATTATGCTATTGTAAAAGAAGTGTTAACTACTCAATGACCCTTATCTATCCATACTTTATCGACTCTTATTACTTATTCGGTCCTCATCTTCTTCTATCTTTATCTTCTATATTAATAAAAGAGAGTTGGTGTCTGTACGCTCGCTTATAACTAAGTGTAGATGATTTTTTGAATTGTTGTTGGTTAACATAATATGTATTAAAATATAAGAAAATCCTTTATAATTAATAAATAATTATTACATTAATGACCTAACCTAAACATTTACAGACCAAGTTTTAGGCTACCGAAGAACGGAAAGATGATTGTGATTCAAGATCAGAAAAGTTAGCAATGTCTCAATCAATATAGCGATTTATTCACGAATTGGATATCCAACGACCAAGAGGTTGGGTGTTCAATTGTCCAGAAACATTTTTTTGTACTAGGTTTCTGCTCTAATTATTTTTATGCTAGAATCGATCAATATTAAGAATGAGTTATCGATCGTATAATACAGTCTATTAAAATTGAAGTTAACAATAAAATAAAAATAAAATAAAATAAAATAAAATAAAATAAAAATAAAATAAATAATAAAAAATAATAAAATAAAATAAAATTAAATAAATAATAAAATAAAATAATTTAAAATAAAATAAAATAAAAATAATAAAATAAAATAAAATAAAAATAGATAATAAAAATAAAATAAAATAATAGATGAAAATAATAATAAAATAAAAATAAAATAAAATAAAATAAATAAAAATAATAGAATAAATGAGATAATAAAAAATATAAATTAAAAAAATAAAAAATAAATAAGAATAAATGGATAAATAAAATTTTAAAATAAAATAAATAGTATGGTAAAATGAAAAATAAAATAAAATAAAATTAATAAATAAAATTAAAATAAAAATAAAATAAAATAAAATAAAATAAAATGAAATTATTTTTAAGAATAAAGAATGAAGACATTTTTAATTGGCATGAAGGGTGGACATTTTGAAGTGTGATACGAAGTTCATGGGACAGCTTGTATATATTAATAAAAGAGTTGGTGTCTGTACGTCGCTTATAACTCAAGAACAGCTGAACTGATTTAGATGATTTTGGATTAGTTGAATTGTTACAGCACTGGTTAACATAATATGTATTAAAATATAAGAAAATCCTTTATAATTAATAAATAATTAGTAAATTAATGACCTAACACTATAAAACATGATATCAATTCTGTCTGATCCAGTCCAAACAATAATGCTCCTATAAAACGTTTGATTGATGCCACAATATAGGTCTTCAAAAGATGACCTCAGTGGTTTGTTGGATAGCGACTCTTACCTTCCAGAATTCGTATTCGAATCCAGACAGGTGAAATTTTTGACAACTTTCAGCATTGATTAATAATTGATTCTATCCACTCCTTTAAAATTAGTATATTGTTTTCTTTCAATTTCCATCAATAAGTGGATATAGATATACTGCTCGTGACATTTTTTTTAGTGGATGGGGGGGTTATTTGAAGGGGCCATTTTGGAGGAAGAGGGGTGACATGAAGGGAGCATTTGGGGGGACATTTGAGAATGTAACATTTTTTGGGAAGGGGTTCCATGAAGGGCGCCAATTGGGGAAGAGGGGTTGACATTTGTGGGAAAGAGGAAGGTTTGCTATTGAAGAAAGTTGTGGGGGAATGAAGACATTCAAGGATGACATTTTTGGGGCATGAAGAACATTTGTGGGGAGAAGAGGGTGACATTGGGGAGGGAACATACTTCATACAAATATTTATTCTAAACATTGCAGTTCATGCGTATCTATTGTGAATACTTCATGGGCGGGTTGTTTGCATTTGAAGAAACAGATGGAAGTTTAATTCAATCATAATTGGATGCCACGTCCTAGGCTTTCCTATCCGCTCCATAAAATAATCTTCCCTTGTTCCGAAATCAATTCGTCCCCCTAAGTCATCTTTTGTTGATAGTTGATACAAAATCAATTTTCTGTTCTACCAATTTTTATAAGCATCTAGGAAATTCTCGCTTCTAAGTCCCCTAGTATCCTATTAAATTCAGATGGATACTGAATTTCACTCCAAGCACGGCCTCATCCCATGCATCTCTATTCCCTGCAGAATAAGTAGAGCTTAGTTTGACTCTCATGCGACACTGTGTTAATTTAAGAAAGATCTTTCCTCCAAGGGAAATCAAATGTGAAAGCTTAGGGGTATGCATTATTGTAGGATATTATTAAAATCAAATAACATACTTAATGATTTTTTTATTCATAATTTCACAATAAAAAATCCCAAGTTTTAAATCGTATACTTTCCATATTTCACAGTAGTTGCTTCCCAAACTACTCGTGGAATTCATTTCATTAAACTGAACTGTTTATTTGTTTAATCAATAACTTTACTATAATTTGAAACAATCACAAGATCACCGTGAAATGATTAAACATCGTATGCTGAAATAAAATCAATCAATAAAATCTCCTATCCTACATTACTGATTTTTTAGCAGAATTGAGAAGAATATGAACATTTGGAAGAACGACTTCTAGCTTCACAAAAAATGAAATGATCGTTCAAAAAATTCAGAACACAATGTTGCATTTACAATATTCTGTTGGTAATATCGTTGATCAACACGTCTTCTCTTCTCAACAACAAATACGACAGAGAGCGTATAGTTTATTAATCCTCAGGTAACAATGTTTATAATACCTATTTATTCCTATAATATATTTTTTCTAAACATTTCCTAGGACAAACACCAGGAGATGATCTAAGGCAATCAAATGATGTGCCTTCTGTGAGAAGTCCTCGAGGACATCAACATCCAGGAGCTTTCTTAATCATGGCTTCCGGATTGGATGAGGTCAGTCTAATAACACTTGAATAACTATTTTGACAAACTGTTTGAAAATATCATTGCTATTAATGGTTCGAAAATAAGTTCTACAGGATAGAAACAGACTTGCTGTGTGGTTAATAATCCTATTGATTAGTCACATCTTACGGTGGCAGATTTGTATGAATAATTTCCATAAATACCGTGGATATCACTACAAATCAATTTTTTTTAAACGATCCTGTTGAATTGAATCAACTGTAAACCATCAAAGTAATTCACATTGCAGAATTCTGTTCGGCGAAGCAATAAACTTTAGGTGAGCACTTTTTCATATTCGAGGAGGGGAGAGGCACAGGCTGTCTAAATGCACCGTTCCTAAGCTTTCTCTAACCTCGCTAGAAGGTAACCCTAACTTCGCTAGTAGGTTAGCAGCATAGAGAGCTGTGCCACATCCCTTCCTCGGATTTGTAAAAGCACTAACCTAAATATTACATCCACAATCCAAGATTTTTACAACAGTAGTATCATAGACTAACCAAATAAACAAAATTGTCTTATCTGTGTTAGTATGCAGTGCAGTTATCATTGTAACAGATTTTAGTGTTCGGTTGCACAATATTAGATTAACGTTAATCTTCGACACCTCATAAGAATTAACATTGCTGATTGGAGGTTAAGGTTACAAGACCTTTGTGCAACTGGTACTAGGTGTTGAGTTTATTGGTGTTGTGATGATGTCATCCAAATGTATATACGAGGGTCGTTTGAAAAGTCCGTGCAAAAATGAAAACAACAAACATGTATGTGGGGGGACCTTTTTTATTATTCAACATAGTATCTTTTTAGACGAGGTGATCGTCCAACGCTAATTTTGTTTATCCCCTCCAAATAATATAAATTGTCCAAGCCTGCAAATTAGGAATCAAAAACCAAGCTGCAATCACCTGGTTTGAATGAAATACTTATCTCACCCTTCAAATTGGGGATCAAAATAGTATTCCAAGGGAGCCAAGTCTGGGGAATAGGAAGGATGTGAACCGAGTTGGAATTTTTTGCCCAAAAAGTTTGCGACCACAACTCTGTGACTTTTGCGACCACTATAGGCCTACTGAGATGTAGGCTGGTGCATTGTGTTGATAAAAAAGAACTTTTTGTAGGTCAATCGCCAGCGTTTTTCTTCCAGCTCAGCTTTTAAACGGTTCAATAATGATGTATAATATGCAACTAATAGTCTTACCATTTTCCATGTAGCCATTAAGGATCATATGAATTAAGGATTATATACGAAATAGAACAATATGGCTGTGACTTGGTGTATGTTCTTTCAAAATATGGTTCCAACTAAACATGATCTCAAACATGACCTTAGTGCCGGTGGTGTCATCTCTCGGACTTTTCAAACTACCCTCGTATAATAGCGGCCACAAAATTAAGCGACAGAGAGATTTTGCGCTGTTGTCAGATATGAAATCGGTAAAGAGAGGGAAGGAAAGTCGAAAATTGCTTGCTCCCCATCATAAATTGGAAGCATTGAACATCCAGTGCTGCCTTTTGCGAGCGTCGGAGTCGATTCACCAGCATGATATGAGTAGTCAGCTTGCAAGACTTAACAACAGCTCAAAATGTTTCAGCCGCCTCATTCCGTGGCCGCGACTGTAGAGAGAATTTATTCAAAATGACTATTGTCTGGATATTATGTTCGAATGTTTTTTCTTTGCAGTTTGATTTGAACTCGAGCAAGCCTATGAAATACTCACACCTCGACATTGCTGCATCCAGTGGTAGCCTTCCAAAGGAGGCTACTGGAGCTCCAGTTTTAGCATTCGCCTCATACTATTTACCAGTTCCTGTGTAACAGCCTTGCGATGGAGAATAGAGTGTGTTGCAACTGAATTGAAAGTGATCAGTGCCTTTTCATCGAAAACTTTCAACTCAGACCTTAAGTTTATCGTGATACTTTTATTTTATAATCTTATTATTTATAAACATATATTTTATTACACAATTCAACTCAAAACTTCATTATATTATTGGTATAATTATAATTTGATTCTATTAAAAGTTTTGTCTGGCTGTACTTCTGTCAGGCATACTTCAGCTAAACTTCTATCATACTCATTGTGATATATTATCCAAGTAATCTATTATTAGTTTCTAAATAAAAACTTGGAAAGTGTTGAAAAATATGTGGATTTTTATTTTAAATGGGAATTATATTTGACTATTCTACCAGAAAATATATCATATTCATTGAATTTTGTATCAATTTAATTGCTTTTCCTCCCCACTCAAGCTTCTAAACAGTGATAAACCCCTTTTATTAATTGCGGTTCCATTTTTTTCGGAAGTCTCTGATTTTAATACAAAATCAGCTAATTGAGTTGCTTAAAAATAGAATAGAATATTTTTATTTCGTCAAAATACAAAAAAATACAAATATATGAAATTTGCAATAGTGTATACCTACATATAATAAATTTATTTGGCATAGCCATCAAAGTAAAATCTTGAGCGCTGGCTGTGAGTTCATTCAATAATATATACAGTATGTACGAAATTATGAGAAATAAGATGAATCAATAATCAATATGAAGTAAAAGTAATAAAGATATTATCTCCATAAGGATATAAGTGTATTCCTAGCTGGTACAAATGATGTTGCTCATAACGAAAGGAAAGAACTCCAAACCTCTCTTCGGAATAAACTGCGGGAGATGCAAAATGATCAAGCTAGTAATGTGATTGTGTTTTCAGTGCCTCATAGACATGACCTGCCAATATGGTCAGCTATCAACAAGGAAATTCAAAAAGCTAATAAAGAAAGTTTCCAATTGTGCAAACATTTTAGTAATGTTAAATTTGTAAATTTAAGTGATATAGGAAGAAGGTTTCACACAAAAAATGGACTACATCTGAACAGGTAAGGAAAAAAATATATTTGTGATAAAATCCTAGGTCTAGCAAACAAGCTGGCTTGTGAACAGGAGAAAGTTCCCGAACCTTTGCCTTTGAAGTATAGCTGTGATTCTTTTTTAGGGGTTGGCAAGAGCCCAATGTTTTGAGTGTGTCACACAAGGATTTAAGGAAAGGCCTAGGTGGAGTTAGCAATGATTGTGATGCGAATTTGTTATATGAAAAATTGTGAAAATATGGAAACATACGACCAGGTTTCTGATGGTGGAAGATCAGAAATGATTTCTATGGTTAAGTTTTTATTCATTAATATTCAGGGGTTGAAAAAGAAATCCATGATATTGGAGAACTATATGTCGGACTTATGTGTGGATTCTGAAGTTCCTATCTATTTCTTGTGTCTGACAGAGCATTGGATGAGTTAGTTTACTCTCATCCTGAGGGTTTCTATTGTGCTGCTAACTTTTGTAGGAATGATCACATTAGAGGTGGTGCTTCTATCTATGTAGCTAATGACACTGAATCCAGAGCATTAGACATAAGTGAGTTTACTTCTGAATTTATATTGGAGGCCGCAGCTATAGTTATAGATAAACTTGAGATAATTGACCGAGCGAAGAGAAGACTGAGCGAAGCTTGCGAAGCGAAGTCTTGTTTCAAGTCGATTGGCTTTCGTCTGTATGTTTGTTTGTGTGTAATGCATTTACGGCTAAACGCATTGACAGATTTCAATAAGATTTGGCAGGAATGTTCATTTTGAGACTGCGCGACGATGTATATTATTGTAAGTTTTTTTTTAATTTTGCATTTTAAGGACGAAATAGAAGGCAAAGAGAATGGCTGTATGGAATATACAATAGCTATATGGAACACATGATAAGCGTGAAGCGGCGTGATAAAACACAGTGTTACATACAAAAGGCATTTTAGTGGTGATCCGACATTTTCAAAAATGTATTAAAAACAGCATTAAAGTTTTGTTCTTGAATTCTAAGTTATTGAATAAAAATTGCCAAGTTCAAGCTGAGAAGAACTATATTTAGTAAGAATACTATATAGAATACTAATATAAAACTATACTAATACTATATAGAATACCAATACAAAACTATACTAACACTATATAAGAATACTAATAAAGATACAGTGTGATTTCATAAAATATGGATAAAATAATTATATTTAGGGCATTTTAAATTCAAGAAACTGATATAATATAATGTTGACTTCCTAGAGATTACTATATTATATCATGAGGTTGACGCATGAGGTAAGGAGAAATTTACATATTTATTTTCTTATAGATATTCTACACATTTACAGAGACAATTAGGATAAAATTTGTAAAAGATTATCTATTTCTTGTTGCTGGAATAACCAATCTTTTGTTATGCTTGAGAATTCTTTTAGTGATCTACTTTTCCTCCCAGCATTTGGTATAATGTTAAAAAGTTTAGGACCCAGATACAGAAATGATTTTGCAAAAAAACTGAAGTTAATTCTCGGTAGGCGGGAGATAAGGTCCAATCTCCTTCTTTCAGAAAAGCAGGGCCTAAAAAATCCATCGTTTCCACTACGCAAAAAGAAAATTCTCAAAACTTTAAAAGCAAATAGATGACGAAGTGGGAGAATACGTAGTCTTAGAGACAAAGGAAAAGAAGGCTCTCTTCTATTTTTAAAAAGTATTAGTCTCAGATAGTGTTTCTGCAATTTATGCAGTGGACTAAAGTGCACTTTCGCAGCTCCTCCCCAGCATACAATACCATATTCCAATTTTGAATTTATTAAAGCAAAGTATACTGTACGTAAAGTATTTGTGTCACACAATTCTCTCAAATGATAGAATTTACTTAGATCTCTATTGATATTCTTTTTTAGATTCGAAATGTGCGTTTTCCAGTTTAGGGATGAGTCAATGAAGATACCAAGGTATTTAATCTCATCAACTTGCTCTATAGGCGGACATTGGCATAATATATCATATTTACAACTATTCAGATGAAAAGTAATTGGATGGTGGTGAATTTTGGTGAACGTAAGGAGAAATTAATAAACTTAGTTTTATCAACGTTAATTGAAATACCAGTGTTGTAGGAGTTTACAGTCATGGTTAATTCTGCTGTACAAGTCTTCCCATGATTTTCCTGAACTAACTACATCAGCATAACACTTTCCATTGAGGTTAGCATCACACAGGTCATTTACAAAATGATAAAAAGAATTGCTGAAAGGACTGATTCCCCTGAGGTAACTGTTAAACAAGAACTATGTGTATTATTTATTTTGTACATTGAACTCTATTGCTCAGAAAAGATTTAAACCATTGTAGGGCTACACCCTTACCCCTGTACGTTCCAACTTTTTAGAAGAAGAGTATGTTCAACAGTATCGAATGCTTTTCTGACGTCTAAAATAATGCATTTACATTCAATCCATCATTTACATCGCTATAAATAATTCTCATAAAAGTCGACTAGGGCTCGCTCTGTATTGAAACCCTCATGAAAGCCATATTGGTTTCGACTAAAAAATTGCATCTGTTAAGAAATTGCAATCATCTATTGTTCACGAGCTTCTCTCATATTTTGAGAATATGGATAGTAGCGCTATTGGCCTATAATTATTTAGTTGTGACTTATCTCCACCTTTAAAAATTGGCACCACCACCGCCCTCTTTAAGATCTGTGGGAATACAAACTAGCATTGCACAAGTGACATAAAGTAGGTAGTATATTTGGAAGAATTTGTTTTAAAATTTCGCTTGTGAGTGAGTCGAAACCAGACGATTTTTTTGAGGGCATAACTTTAACCAAATTAAATATTTCCTCTTCAGTAGCAGGATATAAGAATAAGGAATTTTCAGATACATCTGTTTGGAAAACCCTGCTGTAGTCCTCTGGTGTGTATTGATAATTTGGATTTATGTTTCTTAGTAGGTCATTCTGTACATTAATAGGTACACTAATAAAATATTTATTAAACTCCGCGGCTATAGATGGAGAATCAGTGACAACGGTATTATTCATCGTACAAATACTTTCAAAACTGATATTTTTCTTCATCCTACCTGTTATATTATTAATTATTCCCCATTGAGCAGCTTTGTTATTATAATTTTTCTCAAATAATTGACTGTAATAGTTTATTTTTGTGGCTTTTATATCATCAGCCAACTTTAGTTTAAAAGCGTTAAAATAGTTTTTTAATTGTAAGTCGAAGGGACGGTTTTTAACTTTGTGATACAATTTGTTTCGTTTTTGTAATCGTCTATGAATATTATTCGTTATCCAAGGACTAATATGTTTAGCTCTAGTTAGGGAATTCACCGGCATAGTGACCAAACAACAATTACATTCCTCTATAATTTTTAAGAATTCATTCCAGGCGCTATCAACATTCTGTGAATTCAATACTATTGACCAGTCAGACAAACTCAATTTATCATTCAATTTCCTAAGGCATAATTTTTGTTTACCGGCCAACTGATCTCCATTCCTGTCTTGCTGAATAACTTTTTGATTTTCTTAATATTACACCTATTGTGCTGTGATCAGTAATGTCGGTTCTAAATATTGCACTTTGGTACTTTAAAAGTGGACTAGATCTGACAAATAGATGATCCAGACATGTGAGTGATGCTGGTCTAGTAACATCTCTAATACAACATTTATAACCAAATGAACCAAACAAGTCCAAGTAATCATTTATGTCATCATTATCTATAAGAGTGTTTAGGTTTATATCTCCACAAAAAATTGAATTTGTACTAGAATTTTGTTCAATCCAGATCTTAAGTTCACTTATGAACGTACTGGGTAGCTATTATGGTGACGATAGGCAGCGAGAAGATCAAAACTGAAATTTTCGTACTTGAGATTCAAGGAGAAGCAGTCTGCTGTTGAAAAGACATTTTTCAGCTCAGTGCATGAAATAGTCTCATGAACATAAACCATTACACCACCTGATCAATTCAGTTAAATTTCATTGAAGAAGCATTTATAGTGGTCAATCTTATAAAGATCAATTTCATTATCCTTAATCCAAACTTCTGTAAGGATAATTATTTTAGGTCGCTCTTCACAATCCTGACCAGAAACTGATCCAAATTCTTTCTGACACTTCTGATATTCTGCACAATGACTCCTAAGTAATAATGATTAACTACAAAAAGAAGTGGTATAATCCAAATTTGGCTAAAATTACTTCCCTGGAGTTCCTGTATAAATGTACTGGTGGTGTTGTATTAAAAAGCCAGTTATCAGCATTGAAGAAGGAGTATGCAAGGGAAATCTCAGCTGCAAAGGTTGCTTACAATAGCTCATTAATTGATTGTAGTACAAATAAATGTAAGGCTGCCTGGGCTCTGATTAAGAAAAGCTGTAATATATCAAGAAAAATTGAGCCTTTGATATCTGCAAATTCTTTTAATCGTTATTGTGTTGAATCTGTGGATAGAGTTAAAAGAGATATAGTGAAGCCGAATGTTTCTGTAAAAGATTGTATGCACAAAGTAAATGTCAGAGGAACTGCTTGTTTCAAGTGGAGAACTGTTTTGGTAGATGATGTCTTAAGGGCAGCAAAGCATTTGAGCAACTCCTGTAGTAATGATTATTATAATATGTCAAATAAATTCATAAAAAAAATAATTCCCTCTATTTTCAACCCTCTTACTTAGTATTTTCAATACTAATTTTCCTTGTTTTTCTTTCAATTTAATGTTTTCTTGTTTGTTTTTAACGTTTCTTTTCAATCTCGATATCCAAATAATAGCATGTTATTTATATAAAATAAAAGACACAAAAAATTGTGCAATGAGGCGAGGTGGAACCTACCCGTAAGGGTCTCCCCACCAATAAAAGCCATACGATAAAAAAAGCATGTTATTTAGGAAAACACTGAAAAATTTTCACATGATTCTTCAAACTGTCAAAATTGTGTCATCCCGACACAGGGTATATTATACTTTTATAAAGGCAGCCACAAAATTCGTATAGCAATAAATTGAATAATATAATTAAATAATTAAGTATAAATAAATTAATATTAGGACTAGTTCCAAGACTAAAATACTTTTTTTTCTATTTTTTGAATACACTCCTCTGTTGGTGCTGTACCCACAACCAGAGAAATTATCATTATTATTTCTAACTCGCTATCCCGGCGAACTTCGTATCGCCCTCTTCCCCCCCCCCAAATGTCCCCCCTCTTCTCCCCACAAATGTCCCCCCTTCATGCCACCCCCCAAAAAATGTCATCCCCCAAATGCCCCCCTTCATTCCCCCCACAAATCCCCCTTCATGTCAACCCCCTCTTTCCCACCAAATGTCACCCCCTCTTCCCCCAATTGGCCCCCTTCATGTAACCCCCCAAATGTCCCCCTTCATATCACCCCCCCCCCCACGAAAAAATGTCACGAAGTAAAAATATCTATATCCACTCGCTTTATTGATGGAAAAAAGAAATCTGCAAAATACTAATTTTTAAAGGGAGTGGATAATAATCAATATTAATCAATGCTGAAAGTTGTCAAAAAAATTTCACCCGATTCGGATTCGAACTGGCGAACCTTTGCGTGGTAAGCAGGCTCTCTATCCATCAGTCCAATTAACCAATCAGTCCAATGAAGACCTATATTTTAGCTTGTTCAACTACACATCGATTTTATAGAAGCATTATTGTTTGGACTGGATCAGAATGGATGTCATGTTTGATAGGTTAGGTCATTAATTTACTAATTATTTATCAATTATAAAGGAATTTTCTTATATTATGTTATAATATTTTCTTATATTATGTTATGTTATGAATTATTTTATATTTCAATACATATTATGTTAACCAGTGCTGTAACAATTCAAACTAATCCAAAATCATCTAAATCGGTTCAGCCGTTCTCGAGTTATAAGCGATAGTACAGACACCAACTCTCTTATTAATATAGATATAATGAATATCATGTACAATATTATGTAATGAAATATAATTTAATAGACTATATTTGTGAAATAATTTTATTATAAATTAAAAATAAATTTTTCAAATTTGTGCACAGTATTCGAAAATTATAATTAACCTACAGTAGTTGATGTGAGGGATCAAGAAAGGCGGGGAGAATGAATAACTTGAAGCTGTAGTAAAGAACCAATTATTTTTAATCAATTCAATTTTTGTTGAATAATGAAGGGTAAAATTATGACTGTTGATTTATTTAAAACATAAACTCTATTCGATTCGTAATCTGCTTATTTACGATATACAGAATTTTCTCTTCACATTTTCCAAAATTCAATTCAATTCATAATTAGGATGTTTCAATAATGGTAAATTATGGATATTCATTTTTCAGTGAAAGCTATTCATTTTTCATGAATAGCTAAAAAAAATACAAAATTTCTGAAGACAGGTACCATTCTCTTTGTTTCAACCTGGAGAATAATAATATCGATAATGCGTCACTTGAAATCCAAGATGGCATCCGAAAATTTCAGAGATTCCCTGCGTTGACTGTAATTAACATATTTTGTAATGATAAAATAAATTTGGATAAATACCTCAGGGTGGTTCTTGGTATTGCGTGGAAATTTGAAGATAAGTCCTACCGGCAGTCATCTATTTGAGTCATCCTTGGTCGATGTTGGCGAATTTTAGGCACGGGAGACTAACTTTTGTATTGTATTCCCATTACTGATTGGCCTCACACATGAATTTTCACATTTATGAAACACGTAAAAGGGGCCCCCAATATCAGACGCGTCTTCCCTGCAGGGTTGCTAATTTGGAGTGGTTCGTAGCCGAGGCGGCTAAGGCGTCAGACTGATTAAGTTATCAGCAGTCAGATAAAATCCATTGGGCCAGGGTTCGAGCCTGGTTGACGGAAAGGATTTTGACAAATACGGCCACTCCCGTCTTTCGGAGGAGACGTTAAGCCGTCGGTCCCGACTGCCTAAAAATATCTCATCATCACCCCACTCATTACCCACACACAAGCCTAGAGCTCATGTGGGCATCATCCTCGGAAAAAAAAAATTCAGCGATATATTATCAACAAGCTATGTTATCAGCGATATAGTGTTAACAACAGTATTTACTTATTGTAATATAGACTACTCCCTTGAGTTGAGCACTGGGATTTTTTAAACGACTAATGTATACATTCAGCTTGATGAATATTATTATAAGAAAAACTATTTATTCTTCACTAGTTTTCTACTTTACTAGTTATTTTCGTTTTTAAATATTTCATTTGATTTAATTTGCATCAATTAACTCCTCTGATATGCGACGTTATTTGTTGTATCGTATTCTGGTCTCGAAATGTGCAATATTTCTTCCAATTGAAAACAATTTTTCGAATTGAAGTTATGTATCACTTGAATAATTTCAATGATAATAATCACTGGTCCTTGCAAGGTCTCATCACAGATTCAATGTCTCACTAATTTCTTATTTGTCAGCCGACAATTAGAAACTATAGCGCGAAGCTGATGCTGACCAACGCCAGCATACGGAAAGAGCGAGACCAGTTGCGGAGTGGGGGAAGCGAACAGTCGCTGCCGCTGGCTAGTCTCCTCTCCTCTTGTCTGTCATGCATTGGCATAGGCAGAGCGTAGGGATGGGTATCGGTCGAGGACTTATCGATATATCGGTTATCGATATATTTTTGCTTCAGTTATCGATATCCGATAAATATCGGTAGAGAACTATCGATATATCGATATATTGGTAGAAATCTATCGATATATCGATGCTCAATGTGATGCTGAAAGTGGAGAGCAAAATTTGCTGCCAACCTGCCATTACCTAACTTACCCATTTTAGATTTAATTAAAAATCATTTTAATCATTTAATTGAAAATTAAAAACATCACACATGATCGCGGCTATTCCATTGATATCAATGGAATATAATATATTTATATCAATGGGCTATTCACCCTGAACAACTGATCCTGATCCTACAGAAATCAGAGTATCTTGATACACAGGAAATGGGTAGCTAGGTAGCGGTTTGGTCTCCGCATATTTAATTTAAATGGAGCTTTTAGAAGGTTTTGTTGGAGATCCTGTTTGAAATGAAAAATAAAATTACGTTGTTTCAACATCTATTTTACATTTAATAGTTTAAGGAATATTCCAACCTTGCTACTCATCTTCTGTTGCTTGTGAATAAACAATAATCAAACATAAAATTCTAAACATTTCAAGAAAGAGTTGAAAGAGCTGTCACTTGTTTTCAAATAGCAATGTTCATACCTACAAAATATTATTGCATCCTAATAATGAAAAACACAGATTTAGACCATATGGTCACTAAACCAGGATTGTTATAAATAAAATTTGTGTAGAAATTGACAAGATCTGTATTTTACATTATTATGGAACGTTTCTACAATATTAACTCTAGTTCAGTTAGATTATTGCATCCAATATTTATCATCCGCCTCATGTAGGAAGAGGAGTTTTGAAGCCATGTCCTCTGTGAGTCGATTCCTTAAACTATTTAAAATCACTCCAGCTTCAGAGAATAATCTCTCTGATGGAACAGAGGTTGCCACAGCAGGTACGTACTTAAAGAAAACGTATAAATATTTATAGAAAAATATAAATACTTATAAAAGTATTTATCGATATATCGATGAGCAAAATATCGATAACCGATAAATATCGGAAGGAACTTATCGATAATTATTTATCGATATTTTTTCCCGAAATATCGATATATCGATATATCGATGTTATCGATACCCATCCCTAGGCAGAGGCAGAGCGCAGTTCGGCTCGGGCTGAGACTGAGTCCACTTCGGATTTGAGGAAGTCAGAAGATAAAGTCAATTCACACGCATACCGTGGTTTCAGTGTTACGAGATAACTGACAACTGGATTTCTATTATTGTTTTAAATAGTTGACATCAAGTTTTTAGTTTACTAGTATGTGGAATGTCAGCTGAATATCTGTTTAGTTGAGATTGGGTTATTGTGGACATGAGTTGTGAGTGGTTAGTAGTGTTGGTGCTGGCGGCAGCAGCAGTGGAAGGATGCGAGGTGGTGCGCGTGGAGATGTGCCGCGGCCTGGGCTACAACATGACCGGCATGCCGAACCTGGCCGGACACGAGCTGCAGGCCGATGCCGACTTCACGCTGCAGACGTTCGCGCCACTCGTGCAGTACGGCTGCTCGGCGCGGCTGCACCTGTTGCTGTGCGCCGTCTACGTGCCGATGTGCACCGACAAGGTGGCCGCTCCGATCGGGCCGTGTCGGCCGCTGTGCGAGTCGGTGCGTGCCCGCTGTCTGCCCGTGCTGCAGGGATTCGGATTTCCATGGCCGGCCGCACTCGACTGCGCCCGCTTTCCGCCCGACAACGACCACCGGCACATGTGCATGCAGGGCCCTCCCGAGCCGGGCGCCGCCGCCATCCCGCCCGCCGCCGGCCCCCGCCCTCTGCCGCCGCCGCCGCCCCCCTCGCCACCATTCCACCGCCCGTGCAACGCGTCCGACGCCCCCGCCCCCCTGTTCACAGCCGACCAACAGCACACGGCCTCCTCGTGGCTGGCCCTGTGCGCCCTGCTGGCCACCGCCTGCCCCCTGCTCGGCCTCCTGGCACACCTGGCCGCCCCAGCCCCCTCGCCGCCGCCCCCCGCCCTCCTACTGCACCTGGCTGTGTGCTACGCGGGCGCCGGCCTCGGCTGGTCGGCTCGCCTCCTCATCGGGCCCGCCTCCGCTTCCGCCTCCGCCGCCGCCTTCTGCCACAACCGCCTGCTCGCTCACGACCTCCCCGCCGGCCACGGCTGTGTGCTCGTCTTCCTCCTGCTCTACTACTTCAACAACGCTGCCTCTGTTTGGTGAGTAGTATTATCGCAATTTATTGAGAACTTTACAATAACATTTCAAAATAAACGTTCAAAATATTACAAAATCAATTCACCTGCAACTTGCAGGTGAATTCAAGGGTAATTCCTTGCAGGCTGCAAGGAATCATCCTGTGCGCAGATAAGAGTTGCTAGTTTTACAAAAATGTAAACCGTAATGAACTAACTGTGAAGCAAATAATTAAGACATTTTATATAAGACAATGAACAATAATTATAAAGAGAGTAGGAGCACAAAAATTTAAATATTATACGACTTCGTCAAGTAGTTTAAAGTGAATGACTAGAATACTTATTTCTTTCCTGAATCAGACTAGAGCGAACAATAAATGCAAGTTTGCGCAATCGGCTTATACTTATTGGCTTATTATTTCGAGGACAACTTAACTTATTTCTAGCTACTGCTTGAAAGTGGTCATTCTATCATTTTCCTTTTTATTCCAGGATTAATGAGAAATGAAAAAAAAGGTACCGTAAATATCAGCCAATTTAGATGATTGTTTATTGAATGATTAAATATAATTGGAATGTATCCATATTGGTTCATATGTGATGCAGTATGTGTGTAGAATTTTTCTGAGCTCCTACATCACAAAAATTGTGTAAATGTAAAGAAAGTTTTCGAAATTTGCTGTGCAAAAACTGCTTTGAATTTGAATAATGGAATTCCGTGAAAGAGACCTTCATTCAAAACTCTCACACATTCAAAATAAAGTTCTTAGAGCTTTCGTTATCACGCATTGATGAAATGAGCACTCACCTCTCACGAAGGAGTGGAGAGATTATTTTCCAACCAACAAAACATGAGCCTTCATTGTGTAAACATGATAGTCTGTGTTTGGAGCTATTCCGTTCATTCAGTAGGTGATGACATCTGTCACTCCTCTGCTCTCAAAAGATTTGCAGGGGAGAAGTAGCCTACTCGCACAAAAGAATACCGTTCTGGCGACAACACTCGTTCATGTGTTTGTGTTCGATCCTATCACATCAGAATAGAGGGCCTTTTATTTGAAGGGGGAACTGGTCATTCCAGAACAATAAATCTTTTGCTCTCCATCTCAGCATGGTGAAATTCCCATTCAAGAACTTGAAATATTTTTGAAAAATAAAAACAAAAGTCTTCTGTGCTGTTTACATTCTTTCATTAGGACAATTCAATTATACACCGTTCCGGTCTTGTATACCAAAAGAAAGCCCTTTTTCAGCCTTGAACCTTGAAGTAAAGTTGTATTTTAATTTGGTAAACTTCTCTTTGTTTTCTTCTCACTGAAATTGGCCTCAGGTGATTCCGTATTGTTGATAAAATGAGTACTAATGTACACGTTGCCAATGGCGTGAACCTGTCAATTGGGAACCACTAGCCTATTGTTTGACGGACACTAGTCTAATTTAATGTGCACTTGACCGAGAAAAAACTGTCCAAATCAATTTTGATTACATTATTGGTACAGTATACTAGTATACATCATCATTAGTTTAAAATGTTTAAATTGATAATTCACCAAAATTCTCATTATCTGAATTTTTTAAATTTTAGGCTATCTAAAAAGAAATTATTCAAAATTCTTGTAAACTGTTATTATAAAGAAAGATTATGATGTCAATATTATAATTCTGTACTTCATCATTGCTCTACTTTGATAGCAAATCAATGCTTGCTGCACTGTCAAAATATTCCAATAATTGTATTGCGTAATGAATTTTACGGATCTATTTACTCCATGTTTGCACCTAATTTAGGTGTATGCGGCGAAATAGATTTTCCCTATTGAGAGCAGCTATTTGATCTTCTGATTGTTACAGTAATCAACGTATAATTATTATTATATACTGCAGTGATTAGTGAAGTTGTTGATGAAACGTTATTCCGATCTATTAGAATAAACATTATTCGTCTATTAGATGTCATTGTGTATGTGTGGTTTTTGATGGAATAATTTGACTGACACTTACAGTACCGTTGACCTATCGAATTGAAAAAAATTGAATTTCAATAATTGCTATTATTATAATTATGTTAGCATCTATTTGGAACTATCATCTTTGTAAAAACGTTACAAAATTCAGATTAATAATGAGATAATAATTTAGGTTTATTCAGGCTCAAATGAGATATTATTATATCTCAAATTAATATTATTATATACGGTAATGAGAACTGTGAAGTGTAAATTGAGTGATTTGTTTAAAATTCCTTGTGTGTTAAGTTAACAGATGTATATAAAATTAGTGAAAGTGACTGAAAGTAGTCAATCCGGTGGTTGAAGAGTACATCGCATTCTGGCAGGTTTTTAAAATGTTCCATTGGTTAATAGCTGTTCCAGTGGCGCGTTCCAGGGCAATAATATGATCAGGAATTGTTTTTGTGTGAGTTGAGGTATTTAAAGCACTCGACGAATGATAGAAACGGACAAGTGTACACTATAACGCCGGTAATTGCTCTATCTATGGGGTATCGCTGTCGCAGTCACACGCATGCAGACAGGTGGCTGATCAGGCTGCGCTGCTGCGGCTCTACTCCTACGCTCTGGCTGCGATTATGATGATGGGGTTGGCGATTGATGAGGGAGGGGTGAGGCCTCTCCAAAGACATCATAAATCCTGTGGCAGTTAATGAAAATTGCGCTCGTGACGGCCTAAAGAACTGGTTTCTGGCTCAGACCCACCAGCAAATAACTCATCACGGTCCGCATTCTTCCACTCTTTTTATTTATCAAATAAACACTACGATCTCGGGCCCTGTTCCTTCCTTGTCAACCCCCTCCCACATTTCCTTCTCTTTCTATCGCTGTTATGCTTTCTCTCACATAATTCGTCTCCGAGTCTCGTGATTATCTCTTCCCACAGGTTGTTTTACATGCTCCAACGCATTATAAACGTGCCTCTTTTTTTCTTCTCTTTAATCATCGTAATTATCTCTCTCTTCATCTATACTCCTTTCTCTTTCTCAATCTGCAGTTTTTTCAGTTGGCCCTCTCGCAGCCCATGCTAATTAGCTTTGTTATTGATGAGCGAGTGGCAGGGAGGGAGAATGGTGCGGCGATCAGCCGTGGTTCAAAGTTTGCTGACCTGCATGAGACATCAGCAGCAGTAGCAGAAGCAGCAGCAGCAGCAGCTCGTTCTCTCAGATGAGCGTTGGCCAGCTAACAAGAGGACGTGCATAGAACCATCCATATAGAGTTACCTGGGAAAGCCACACACGTCGATAACTAACGACTTAACGACTGCTGGTTTCAACTTTTTGGCAGCCACTAACCTACCCACCAATACACAAACCAACTACCTATTTAGTTAGTAGTCAACCACTACTATCATCGTCTACTCATCACTTTTGGTCTAACATTCTATTATTTTCTTTTCAGTGTTATATTAAGCTGATATGTTAACTATTGCCGTGAGAATTATTTATTTTCACTTTTCTGTAATAGATAACTTACATGATTACGATGGTCGCGAACTCAGATTTATTCATACTGAAAAAAGGAGCTACAAAGTCCATCTCTCTTCTGTACTGACCTGCACCTTTCAGCGTGAAGTTTTCCTAATCAAAGGAAAATCTATTGAATTATACACTGCATATATTGTAAATTGTAATTATATACCCGGTCATAAAAATCTCGTATGGCGCATAATTTCCTGGCAATTATTATATTTGAATCTTGGCAATGATTTTTCAGAATATGATCAACAATCCAAGGTACACATTCACGCAAGTCCTTTCAATAATAGCATTGATAGACCATGACAGTTTGGACGTTAGTGATGTCCAATATCCAAAGAAGACACTCTGAATTCATGCACAGTACAAGGGGGACCTTTGGACGTATAGATATCTTGATATTGGATACTTACCAATTAGAGCAAGGAAATTGAAAACAAGATTAACGCAGCTATTAACTTCTTTAATATGTTATTTGTTATTTAGGAGGAATAACGAATGTGAGCAAAAAGTATTGTGTAATCTAATAATGATAACATCTAAAAATATTACCTACAAAATAAATAGAAAAAGCGTTTGAGCAAGGGTACAATTTCTCTAGATTAGTGAGTCAAATACTTGATTAAAAACATTGAAGATACAACAATAGCAACCAAACATTGTTTGAAAGAAGGTTTGAAGAGATTAGTGAACTATCAAAGTGATGCAAGCAAAAACTATACCAAAATATTGTTCTCGCAGTTCTCAGTCAGTTACATTGAGAAAATAAAATTAAAATTTATGGAAATAACTCAAGTGGGATCATTGTAGAATATGATAGAGGTATGTGAACACCCTCAAAGAATTTCTTTAGACCTCCACTTATATTAGAATCACACAAAATTACTATTGAATAAGAGCCAATCCACGAACATCTTCTCTAGTACTTGATGTCCTTTTTCTCAGTTTATTTTTATGACGTTTTCCCATTTTATTTACTCAATCACTTCTCCATTAACTTACATACAATGGAACAAGAATGAAATCTTTGATATGTACTCATATTTGACAACGTTCATGTATTTTTTCAATATTTGTTGACCTATAGAGAGTACGAATTCTCTGCATGTGGATGAATAAAATAACAGAAAATACCTTCAGTTAATAAAATTCTCAAATGTGACATTCAGTAACTTCTTATAGAGAGAGCATAACGTCATGGCTTATAGTCAACAAATACATTATGAATATGTTCTTGTTCAATACATAAATGCTTGAAACATTGTTGGAGCAGAACAGTGCATATCTCGACCCTGCCCACAAAGTTGGTCCACTGGGACTCTGTAAGCTTAGCTGGAGCGGCTGAGAAGGAAGGCGCTCTTCTGTTATCGGCGGGGTTCATCAGCCATCCTACGCGGTCCCAGGCGCACCGTGTTCAAGGCTAACGTGTTCGGCTATAGAGCCTGCAAAATTTATGTCCAGTCTATAATTTTGTTGGGAACAAGCATCTTGGCAGCCTCCAGCCTGCGACTGTCTCCTTCCTTCTAACAAGCTTGCTGAATGCAAGAGTTATCATCCTGTTCTTCCTCTGCAGTTTTGCTCTTGTAGCTTATGTCATGCTAAATTAAAACACCTGCTTACTAAACAGAAACCAAAATGAATTGAGAGAATGATCGTTGGTGTCTTTTCTGATAAGAAACAAGCTATTCTAAAAACGAAAATGATGCCATCATCCAGTCTCCTCCCAGCCTAATCCGACCGTTATTGACATTGACATTTCTCGTTCCCAGCATTCCAGTTCCCCTGAGAGCGTCTAGTCAAGTCTAGACTTGTTTATGTCTAGTCTAACTTGTTTTATGACTCATCTTTATAGTAGCCTATTCATAGATCATTAACCAGATTACTATCGATAGGTGCAGCAGAAGCAGCAATATAAATAGTCGTTCCTATTTTATGGGAAATGTATTTTTTTATGTACACCAAGTTCGTGCGATTTTCAATAATTTTATTTCTCACTTTCACACCTGGCAAAAATTGCTCCCCTCACTTCAGATTATGCTAAGTGCTAACAATGAATACAGAAATTACCCTGTATTAAAATAAGTAAAACATACTTCTGTATTCATTGCTGCTAATCACCATTGATCTGAAGTAAAAGATCAGCTGCAAAAAATAAGGATGAATTAATTTAATCGAATAATAAATAAAAAATGAATGTGAAATGAAGTTTGAAAGTGAAGTTCCACAGCACTATTACAGGATTGCGAGGAACGAGTCGAAATTCTTTCTGTCGATTGTAGTCTTTTCAGAAGCATGCAGATTTTTTCTCTCAATCCTATAATAATATCATTTAATATTTTTCACGTTCGAAATATTGTTATTTTGTTTGTAAACGTTGAATGAAATTAATTCGAATTTGAATAGCCTACTCCAAAACTGTTTTGGAGGTTGTTTGCGCAGTTTTCGCGGTAGAATGTTCAGATTTGAAAAATTACAAAGGTCTGATAATAATTATTCTATTGGACGTTGTAGTTAACATTCTTGAGACCACTAACATTCAGTTATTATGTTAGTACTTTTTATTAGTTCTCAAGTATCCCAACCCACCTAAAACAGTTGAAGTTCAACCACGCACAAGTCTAGAATTCGTTAGTCGGATATATTACCCTTGGCAAAAAATAAAAAAACAACATTTATGGAATTAATAATGACCGAAACTTTTAACTAATAATAATTTGAACTTCTATTAAAAAAAACCACTCTACTCCTGTGTTCAAGAGTAATTTTATTTAAAGTCGTACTTCATATTTTATAAGACCCAAAGAGAACTTACCTACTCAAGCAAAGCAAAACAAATTAGAATAAAACTTCAAATACGGAGACAGCTTATCGTTTAGAGAGGTTTTATAATATATGCGTGTATCACGTGGCCACGTATAGTTGCGAGATATTGACATATTGTACCTTACCTTTCTTGGACAATGTTCATGGGGTGATTGGCTTTCGCGAATAGCTTGGCATGAATATTCCTACACAGGCCAAACACAAGTTCCCTCTTCACACGCTACGCTACACCGGTTCACACTCTCTGAATAAGAACACTTTAGATCATACAAAGCACATCGTATGTTAGAATTGGAGTCTTTGAACCCTTGCTATACGCTTGTGATTCACAACCATCGCAAGTACTCGATCTCACACAACTTACGTGTTGAACCCTTACTGAGAGTAGAATATTTATTTCCAAGGCTTTCCTGCATACCTGCTGTTCTCTTCATGCCAATAAAACCACCAAGGTTCGTACTCAGAATATCCACCCATAAATCGCAGAAAATCATAATGTGAAAATGTCATGCAAATGTATGCTCTCACACAACTCAACACTTTTGAAATACAGTGAGTAAGCCTACATCTAATAACCATAACCTTATTTACACTCTATACATGAACGTCTGTATAAACGTCTTATAAATGTCTATAAATGACATAAGAATAGTTCACTCTCCAGAATAATTTCCCATTTTCAACCCCAGAGAATTTCTCATCTGTTAAAATTACTTCCTTTTATGAATACTTGATAATGATTACTACTAATAATAATTTTTACACTCAACATCTATCATTTCAGTAAAATAAATTGATTAACATTAACATGGAGCTCAACAAGGATCGAGTACAAGATTGATTCCACTAGGAACAAAGGATATTTGAAATCTATTTTACTACAATCAGAGTTGTGAAGTAACATTGTGAGAAGGAATTGGTTCGAAAGTAAAATGCGAGTACATAGAAGAAAGCCAGCTATAAAAAGTAAGGAGTGTTAGGAGTTCTCCTGTTATTCCTTTACAAATTTATTGTTTCCTCAGCCCCCTTGACTTTTACACGGTCCTCAAGTACATTCCAGCTCAATTACGTGAGAGCAAAATAGGTGGTTGGAAGTGTGATTTATACACGCTGCACGTCCTGTTTCATATCGGTTTATGAGGCTGGACCGGTCTGTTACTTGGGACTCTGTTGGTAATGGTGCTGCGTTGTAAGTGGAAATAGAAGGAACCAGAGACGCTCTGCTCTGCTCTGCATACCTGCTGAAGAAGTAGCTACACGATCACAGAAAATGTAAAGATGAACCAGAGGTAAAAGGCAGAGTTAGGCTCCCACCAGTCAGCAATATAACAAGACAATCTTGCTCTACCGAATTGTGAAGAAAACGTGAAAATATAAATGAAATCTACTTACCAAGTAGGTAGTCAATCATTTATAGGCATAGGCGTAGCATGAGCCATGAATTTGGGGGGCATAAATCAAAATTACGGTAATATGAGCCAGGAAGCATACTACAAAATGGTACTTTTATATGCTAGTCTACTCAATAAAATGCACAGAATCATTTTGAGTAGACCGTATTCAAGAGATATTTATTTTATTTATCAGATGTCAGCATTTTTTACAAAATGATGGGGAGGGGGGCACTTGTCCTCCCAACGCGACGCCTATGTTTATTGGAAAATCGCTACTTTATATGGCTTCTCGCAACACGTTTCATTTGAAAATAAAAACCGTAGGCTTGATGTCAATTAATTGGAGTAAGTAAATCATTCACGGCTATGAATTTAGATATGCAGACCATATATAATGGATGCATAACGAAATCACGTTTTACACATTCAAAAATGTAACTAATCCACACATCACATTCAAATCACAAGAAGTAATGCAATCGGAAAAGATAAGGTGTAATTGTGCTGGAGAGCGTGGAATAGGGAAGGAAGCACTGATAAATAACTGAGGTAATTACAGTTGGCCTCATGAATAAGAGTGGTTAGAGCAGAGAGCGATAGGAAGAAAGGAAGGCAGACTTCGAATCCTCGGACTGGAGCGGAACGGTCAAGGAGAGCAGCAGCAGCAGCAGCTGCATCATCATTGCGGGCGGCAGCTAACGCGAAGAACAATGATGGAGATTTAGTTGATTGGGTATGAGTTGGGTGATGGGGTGGAGGGGGGCGGGGGTAGAGGGTTGGTGGGGGCGTGCCGTGTTTGGCAAGTCAGACTCCAGAGTCCAGCTCCAGCTCCAGACTCCAGACGGACAAGGGAGCCAGAATACCTGTAGCGGCTGTACACATTGTTATTCTAACTAGGTACGATCCGCATCATCAGCGTCACTCACCTATTCCTCTCTCTCTCTCACTCTCCCTTCATCCACATCCAATCCTTTTTATCTTGTTTTCTTCTCATACATACACATTCCACTTGCAGCTTATCTTCAGTTCATCGCTGCCCTTTCGTTTCGGCTGTTTCAGCCAGCAGCCCTGCCCTGCTCTACCCACTTTTGATCCGCTTTGTTAAATACTTTTCACTGCTCTGCTGTAAACTGCACTAAACAGCGTGAATTGTAACTAATGACATTGCACATTGGTAGCATGTAGTGATTGCACATTGATTGAAGCTGTAATAGGGCCCTTATGGCAGCTGATATCCTTCTGACAATAAATTGAAATGGGCACCCTTTGCAGGAGCTAGGATTGAGAAAAGGTGGTTATATTACGACCAGTAGTAGCCTACACTATTGCATAACTAATGGAACCTAAGGCTCTTCGACCGGTGTCTTGGAAAACGTTTTCAAGACTTACCAGAAGTATACCCAACAGAAATATTTATAATGTAATGGGTGTAATTTCAACGACACATTAGGACTTGCGGGATGAAACTCTAGAAAAAGAGTGTAATTCGAATAAAATTAAATATTATTCTAGATTCAGATAAAAATAGAAACCTGCTCACAAATAAAATTCTCAAGATAATATTTGTTCTCAAGAGACGAAGATACTTCTTTTCATACTCATTATCTCAGCAACATACTATATAGTAGTATATGTCTCCCATCTACCTAACAGTAACACTACCCTTCTTAAGAATATAAGAAAAGACCTGCAGTCCATTTTGTTGTTTTGCAGAGTATTGTATAACTAGAGCCCGGATGTTAGGCAAAATGCCTTAATTTTGCCTATTTTGCCTTTTTCGTGTGTTAGTGCCTATTTCAATATCAATAGCTTATTTCATCCTATTTTATATGTTTTGCCAATATGATTACCAATTTTTTAATTTGAAATATTTAAAAAAGTATTAGATGACTGGAAAAAGAAAATCGAGCGTGCATATAAGAATGTGTACATGAGAATAAGTCTATGATCTTTCAGAAAGAAAACAATATTCAGAGTCAAAAAACTTCAAGAAACACATATTAATCATGTGCAACCAGTAGAATATAAGTTTTTCAATGTTCTTGTATTATTTTACCAAAACTGTATAGGAATACACTATGCCTTTTTTCGATTTTAAAGCGCCTATTTTTGTGTTTTTTAGTGCCTTTTTGCCTGCCTATTTCAAGTATTATAAATGCCTGAACATCCGGGCTCTATGTATAACTTACAATATACTCAATTTTTCCATCTAAAAATTATTACTAGACTATCTATGTACATTATTACAAATTAATCGCTTTATCCACTTCATCAAGTTGAAAACTGGCTTGCTGTGTAAGGATAGTTAAAATACCATGATACAATGCAATTTAAGAGGATGATAGAACTCGCTCAGAAAAAGTTCAGCACAGAAGATCATCAACGTTCAAACGTTATGTGGAACTAGGGGGAAACCCTGTAGAAAAACGTTTTGAGAGTCAGAATTGAAATACTGGACAATTTTGTAAAAATTTTGAAAAATAATACCTTTATAGTTTATAGTCTTTAAATTGCATTAGAGATTATATTAAATTTATGAATTTTGTTGATAGGTGGGTAATGACCGTGCTCTGCTGGTTCCTTCAAACTGGACTTGGTTGGACGCCAGCAAGAATACACAACTATTCGACGTTCTTCCACATAACTGCATGGGTGCTTCCAGCCGTCAAGACAGTACTCATTGTCTTCATGCGAAGGATAGACGCCGATGAACTAACAGGTACAATTCTTTAAAACAGGTACAATATTGAAACAAACTCTATGCATCAAAATTTTAAAAAGATACTTTTTCTCTTTTTCTTCGTTTGAATAAAATTCACAGAGATTCAATTTTTCATCATTCTATTCAATTGATTTCATTATTCCATAGTAGCCCCAGCATAGTATACACAGTAAAAAATGTTTTTTTGGCTAAAATGGTACATTCATTTATAATTGGAGAGAATAGTGTATAATTTGTGTTTGAAAAACTTGAGAACCCTATATCAGAAAAGAAATAGATCCATTTTTTAGTAGCCTACTATATTGTCTGTAGTAGAATGCTCTCTCGGAACGATCAAATTTTTATAACAGTTTACTGTATTATTTTCTAAAATGTTGATATATTTCGTCTATTACCCTACTGGACATTGAATA
Source organism: Laodelphax striatellus (assembly GCA_017141395.1). Taxonomy (NCBI): domain Eukaryota; kingdom Metazoa; phylum Arthropoda; class Insecta; order Hemiptera; family Delphacidae; genus Laodelphax; species Laodelphax striatellus. The sequence continues at coordinate 30,298,559 of CM029532.1, forward strand.
AAAGTAATTTCTAATTTTGAATTCACACGTATTCCAGAAATCATAGAAATTACAAGAATATTCCAAATCCATAATCTTTTATTTTATCTCTAATGCTGCTCAATTGAATAGAATTTTGCAATTAAATTCACATTCACAACATTCTATTCTCACTCATTCTATTTCACTCTGAATCGATGAAACTCTTATACGTGAATCGATGAAAAAGTATAATATAATAGTTACAAAAAGAGTTAATGTTAATTACTAAATCAATCATAAAGTTATTTAGTCATGATAGAAGCAATTTCAGGATTCAAAAAAGTATTTTCAATTCAAAATTTATCACCCTACTGGTACTGAATTTTTCATTACAAACACACTACATTAACACTACCCCAAATGATTTGTTAAAAATTCCTTGATAATACATGCAGTACTTCACACCATTTCATTTGAAAAAATACTCAATTCTACAAATGCATTAGCACTGGAAATGAAGTGTTGGTGATTTTGTAGAATTTCAAGAGCTTTGTAAATATACTTTATAAAATGTCCATTCATTTGGATTCTAATTTGTTCCGGAAATAGAACTTCCAGAATCTCTAGAGAACATTTACCATACACTCGTTTTGTAAAACAAACATTTTACCAGGAGCTTATTTTTCTTGTGTAAGATGCATTGCAAACAGCGGTTTGAATAAACAGGTCTTCGGTGAGGTCTGAAGAGGTTGGTTGGAGCCAACCTCAGTTCAACAAACAGAAGCTGCTGCCACTCTACTGTAAATAACAATTACGGCCCTGGCAATGGAAAAGTTCCTTTCCTCGCCAGACGCCCCTAAACTGACAGGCGTAAACAAACAGCAAGCACATTATTTCTTCTGAAAAATGAGTCAACAAGTCTTTTTACACAGAGACTCGACACGTAAATAGTTTCATGCTCTTCATTTCACGGCATCTACATTAGTTTTAAAAATACTGTACCGGTACTCCAATACACAATTTTCATTCAGGAAGGCCGTTCGAACTCGATAAATCGGTTTAGCAGAGACCAGTAGTAGAATGAAGGTGCTATAAAGTAAATGAAATGAGATGAAAGTATTTTAAGTTGGAACTAAAAAGACCAGAACTGTCACTATGAAGTTCCAATGTGAAATATTATTGTACTGATATTTCCTAATTAGTGGTTGAAGGGAAAAGTCAGTCACCTCCAACTTAAAGAATATTGTATGTAGGCCTATAATACAGCCTATATGCTTGAGTCAATATTGTGTACATGAGTCATTAATCTATTTTCGTTTATTTCATTGTTATCTTAAAAAATCACATTTATTCATTCCATAAGACAAAAAAAGTCTATAAACATTATACAGTATAAAAAATACCTGCAGTTCTTTGTAGTTGTCAACATAATAACGGTGTGTCTTATTTACTTGCAAATAACTCCATGTTTAATATTCTTAAGGATACTCTCATGCATATAAGAATAGGTTCACTGTGTGCTTAGCTTGAGGAACATTGATAGATAAGATAGGCTATATTATTTATTTTTAGCAGATATCAGAGAATCAAATTACAAGAACATCGATATGCAAGTTGAAATCAACCAGATTGTGGTTTGTGGCTTGAATGTATAATCTAGTAATTTCATATTCGTGGGACTAATTCTGGGCATCCCACAAACCATTTTTTTCTGATAATTAAAGCTGACCGCTATAATTTGGAGTGACACCAGTCCTATCCAAGCGGAATGAATACTAGTCTGGAAAGAAGAATGATGACGTACCGTATTATTCTGAATTCTTCTCGCCTTTAAAAAAATCAGATTAAAATCTAGATCAAGTTTCAAATTCCAAACTGACAGGTTCAGACACTTGTTTTTTGTTTCACCGTCTCATTTGAAAACAAACATAACAGGAAAGTTCTATGAACTGTGAGATGTTGAAAAAGACAGAACTATTGTCGACCGTTTATTATGACTCATTCTCGACATTCCGTCAGATTTCAATTGAATGTTTCCGTCCTCATACTCATAATAATGATGGTGAATGGTTCAACTTTTTTTAGCTGGTCTTCTCCCTATTATTATTTAGTAATTAATAATGAGTTATTACTACATAAACACAAGGTTGTGGTACGGTGGTACCTCAGGATGTAGAGCGTTTAATAGTTGAACGTGTTAAGAATGTGTTTTTTTACATTAAATACATGGGAACTTTTCTCAATAGTCAATTTTAGACTCCATCCAATACAGTACTTTATGCCAGAATATCTATAAAATAATAAGTTTAATAAGTTTAAGTTATAATATCCCTTCTCATGAAACCTGTAGTGCGAAGATCCTAGTAGTTGAAAAGCTTCAACAATTCATATTAAATTGATAAAACAACATAAAACCCATCCTACAAAACTATTTTTAATATTTTTACTTTTCATATGAAATTGATAAAAAATCCTCTACTGCTCTACTCTCTTCTGAATTGATTTTGTTTCAGATTCTTGATATTTCTTGAGAATTACACTGGTCTAGTGGAAGTTTTTTAATTTGGCGGATGAATAAGCTGTTTATAAATAGGGAAACAAACATATGGAGTCTCTCAACAATCATTCGCCATCCGCCAAATAAGAATTCTAGCTGATGAACTTTGGAACTATTTAGCAAATATAAATAGTAGGGGAAGCGATTGGCTTCGTGGTCGTGCCGGTGTCTAATCGCAAGATTAGGTAACTTAAGATACTTGCACCTGTTATTCCCATAGTAAGGGTGACAGGCCTTTTTCCGCTGAATGTAATTCATTCATGAGAATCAAAATCGCTTCCTGGTGGTTCGAAACCCACCTTAAGCTGTAGGTCCATTCATCTCTCATCATCCGTCCCATTTCCCACGTACAAGCTAAATCTTATGTGGGAATCACCATAGCAAAAGAATGAAAAATTGGATATTGATTAATATAATAATATTTAGTGTTAATTTCTAACTTCTAGCGACAAGAATCCTCTATTGACTAAGATACACACTTGAAATACACACTTGCTGAATCATCAAAATCTGAAAAGTTTCTGGCTTACTGTGTATTAACATAAGCGAAAAATCTTTTCTGTTTGAAAATTCAGCTTGAGAACTGAGCTTCCGCGCAGTGCAGTCTGCATGGAGCTTGAGAATCGAAGGCCATTAAAGAGGCTAAAGAAAAAGGGAGAAAGACAGAAAGCGAATAATAAAGTGTGTTGGAATGAGAGGGAGAGAGAGATTGAGTTGCCCGCTTCGCCAATGATCGGTGCACCGCAGACCCAATTTACATATCCACATTCTTGTAGGCCGGCGTCCTGCCCTGTCCTGTCGTCGAGACTTAGGGCCCATTGTTTCGCTGAAACTCTTTCCGCTCTCAATTTACTATTCACAAAGACGGCGACAACGCACTGCACGTCAGAGCTGTCCTCCGGCTCTAAGTTATTTCGCGTTCGATTCCCGCCGGACAATGAGCAGCCGATTCATTAGCAAACACACTAAACCGAGAAACAAAAACAATAACCGGACGAAAAATAATAAGACACTTTGTTCATTTACATACATGAGCGAGCATACCAATACCACAGTTCAGGTTCAGCTTCAGCTAGAGGTGGGCTTTTCTGCTGAATAGAATACGGTACAGAAGACCTTGGAAGAAAGGAATTCAAATAATATTCCATAGCCTACTGTAAGAAACATCTATTGCTTACATTAAATTTTGTTAGATTCTGGTACATTATGTGCAGTGGGCAATAGATAAACGCGTTACAATACTGTCATGTGAAATTCTATATTCATTTAAAGTACTTTTTTCTGAGTGCTTATTTTCAGGCTTAACCAACTATGAATTTATCTGTGTTAACTATAAATGGCATGATTGAAACAAAAGATACATTTCAAGAGTTTCACATAGACAAAGGAGATAATTAATTGTCAATACATGTGCCTTAGCAAAGTGAACTCAACTATTTTTAAACAAGGAATTACATTAGGTGTACCATACTATGAGTTCTATAGAACAGGGCTCAGTTTCAAAAACGGGGTAGCCTATAGTTCTAAGAATGTCACCTACTCTTCACACGAATACTGCTTTTTGAACACCTAAAACTCTAGTAAATAGGTCACTATAGTTGAATAGGTCAATTTCCATTGATTACGTTTCCTTGCTAATTGATATCTTTGTAGTTTTTTCAAATTCACTAGTTAATTTTTTATGCATGTATTTTTAGATTATTTTATTTTCCAAAGAAAATACCTGTTACCTTAGAAATGTTGAATGTAAGTTATTCGCCATCCGCCAAATTAAATGAATATAATCAGTTTATAAAAACATCAATATTCATAAGAGATATTTCTGTAAAATGATGCGTGGAATAATATAGTGAAATGCGACTTTTGTTTGTTGTCAGGCACTTGCTACGTTGGCAATCAGGACTCGACATCGCTGATAGCGTTTGTGGTGGTGCCGCAGCTGGCGTGCCTGATGCTGGTGGGCTCGATGCTCATCCTCGGATTCCTGACCAGCATCGGCCACAGCAGCAGGAAGGGCGGCGGCGGCAGTGCAGTTCTGGCCCTGCTGTACGTGGCTTGCAACGGCTGCGTGGTGGCCACCTACTTCTACGAGCTGTGGAACCGCCACGACTGGATGCTCGATCTGCCACCATCGCCACAGTCGCCTCGAGCCAATCTCTGGATTTTCCTCTTCAGAATGTCTATGCCAGCCGTGCTTGGTGTCGTTGTTGGATTGTGTGTCTGCTTTTCCAAGTCCCAATGGTGGAATGGCATTTTCTGGTCAATGGACAGCAAACAAAAGCAACCAGTGCCCACTATTCCCCAAGATACCATCCAGTACTTTCCTCCGCCCAAACGCATGCACAAAACTCGAAATCACCGAAAACATAACGGCGAAACGTTGGTGTGAGCTCAATAGCTAGGCCCACACTTGCTCGATTTTGTGTGCGGCTCAAGGATGCTGGGTATGCTTAGGATAGGCGTACACCCGTTAGTCAAGACAAGACAAGACGAGATTAGTCACGTTTAGTCACATTACTTCACATAGTTGTTTATGAAGCAACACACACCGATTAGTCATTGCATCGGTGTGTGCTGCTTCATAAGCAACTATGTGAATTACTGTGATTAAACGTGACTAATCTCGTCTTGTCTTGACTAACCAGTGTACGCCTAGCCTTAAGCATTGCCGGTATGCTGAATTTGCTTAAGATGTGAATATGCTTGGGGGTTAAATGATAAATGGAAGAGGGGGTTGAGGCTCTTATGCCTGAAATTGCCCACATCACTCATACAATGTAGAAAGTGGAAAAATAAAATTATCCATCTATCTTAAGCATTGGCCGCATGCTGTGCAGCACACCAAATTGACCACACGTGGACATAGTGAACGTTTGTGCCAATCATGCATTATAGACAACTAGTCATTAATTTAATAATCCGCGATTGTTAACTTATTAGTGTAAATGATAGGCTACTTATTTGATTGAGCTAAAAATAATATCTAGTCTAAAAATAGTATGAAAATTTATATTTTAGTGACAAACAGTGAGATCACGGCAGACTCAAGTTCTATGAAGTCGGCCGTGGTGAATGAATCATTAATTAATTCATCATATATTAGGCTTAATTTGTTTTTCTGATGATTCTGCCACAAAGCATAACCGCTTATTGATGTGATGAATGATGAGGTGAGGTGATAATAATAATAGAAAAGTGCCATACTAGCATACCTAAATAGGTAAAAACTCATGTTTTTTATTCTACATTAAAATATTAATATATTATTGAGATTAATTTTTTCGGGGATACATTTATCCTAAACAAATAGAGATGTCTTGAACTTGAATTGACTTTCAACACCATGAATTAGTCATTATGTTCCATTGTAGCTAATAATATTGTCCCATGTCACTTGCATATTATGACTCAGATTGTATGTAGTATTACATGACATGGCATTATTAAACTCAAAGCATGTTTATTCCTTAAAAGAGACTAATTCACTATCTCAACAGGTCTTCGACATTATTGACTGGAGAGTATCATGGAATCCTAAACTTTCTGTCATAGTGTTGAAATCGCTATAGTAAGTTTGCTAGTAATTCACTTTTCTTCTCTCAATCTGTGAGAAAAAATTGACACTCAAAATGAATGTCTTAAAAATATTTTATTTTATAGGAAACGCTTACAATCATTACTGTAGTTGGCTTTTTTTGTATGCTTTTAGCACATTCAAATAATTGAAGTTACTGCGATTAGAAGTGGTGTGATAGTTAATCAAACATTACAAGTCTAACAAGATTCAATAGATTATAAGAATTATTGTAATAATGAATTTGTTTGTACATGACTGTATATAAGACTGGTTTTATCTTAGGATATAGGACTAATTATGTTATTAAGGCATATTATGTATTAAATGATTTTGTACTAATTTATCAAACATTTTACATACGTTAAAATTGAAATAAATGTGTTCATCATGAAACATTTCATTATTAAAACATTAAGCTGTACCAACAAATACTGAATATGTGAATTAGGCCTACATAGATCTCGAATAAAGAATGAGACTTAAGGCCAGTTGCACGAAAGCCAATTGAATTTAAACGCCGTAAAATGATGTTATCCATTGCAACGAAGTGCCTATTGAGTTCCGTAAAATCATCAGGCGCATGTACTGAGATGAATCGAGCACTACATAGAATGCATTTTGGATATCTTGCCACACACCACATTGTTCCCTTCATACATTTATTGTTTCTCACAATATTGTGCAAGCATCACCATTGAAAATAACTGACAATATAGTCTGTATGACGACAATTGAATCCCATATTAGTTTCATGCCAGATTTCAGATTAATTACACATCCAATAGCTATGTCCACACTTGATCGTTTTTCTTTTCGACTTTCGTTTCGTCTTGCGCTGCACCGCATGCTTCAAGTGCACAACATGCTGTGCAGCACACAAAAATCGACCAAGTGTGGACATAAGGAAAGGAATGTTTCCCGGCAATAAAAACTGAACATCAACATACGAATTCATAGTCCCTATCTATCAGCTGAAAGAGAAATTCTTTGTTGGGCCTGACATAAGAAAACTGTTTTGTAATTATTTCAAGGAATAGAAAAATCCTGAATAAATTCATTCAAACTTTTTATACAAAGCTTTCTTGAGAGCAAGAGACACTAAACTACAAAACTTCGCCTGCTCAATGTTGCTACAAGAACAGTAACAGTGAATTGCTACAAAAATTTGTAGTCAAAATTTAAAAAATAAAAAAATGGGATGTATATATATGTTGAGCGTCAAGCCAAAGCCCATTTACTCGACTAATATCCGGATTATCTTGGGTAGAACATCTCCTTCAAGGTATAAAAGATATGAAGCCTGAATAGCAGCAATGCTTGGATATGGGTTGATGGAATGTCAAAATGACGTTAGTTTAGTATGGAATGTAGAACAGCGAAAATTTCTAGAAAACCATTGGAAAAGTACCCAAAAAGAAGAGACCGTTTCCACAGAGACTTATATTAACTTTGCAAAACAAGTGCACAACTACAATGCTTATTTGAGATTGGTATCATTGTGTTTTAGCTTCTATCTACTTCATAATAAAATGATAAAAAGAAACAAAACATTCAACATTTTTCGATTTAAAAAACTTCATTTTGAAGGGAGATGAGGAAGAAAACCAATGCTTCAGGAGTAGGTACGCTTCTGAGAGTATAATTATATTGATTGATAATGTATTGATTGAGTTGTTATTTTTCTGATATTTCATAATAATTTCAATGCGCACTGACACTACAGAGGAGAATGAATGAAAAATGCATAACTCAACACTATATATATTTTTTATTATTTCTCCTCTATCATGTTTCACCATAATCATGAACCAGATTTATTTTTGTGGAATGTTCATACGTTCATACTATTTAAAAAAAATTTTGATTCCACCTTTATATTAGTAAATATAATAATAATTACAGAAAAAAATAATTCCTAGGATAATATAAATATGTTAAAAGATGAACATGACACATTAGTCCTACCATTTGAAATGGGTAGGATCTACATTAGAAGACAATGTGATATGTTTTCTACTTAACATGGAATAAAATGCTTCTTGTTGGATATAATAAATTTTCAGTCCAATTATTGGCTGGATTCATAATACAGTGGCCACAATAAAAAAAATTAATCTTCGATTACCCATATAATATTATGCTGAATTATTTCGATCACTGCACCATACTAGATACACTTGGATACAATATGGAATTCATAGAGCAAGTCTGCCCTTCTTGTACGACTGAGTGCAACTCAAGAATATTTTCTCAATTCGTTTGAAGACTTCTGAAGGAGGAAGAGAGGCGTTCACGGAGACATGTATACCTGCAATAAAAAATCAAATTTTAATTTACACCGCCAATGAAATGAATTACACAGCCAACTTATTCAACATATTTATGAAAATGTAGTAATAAACTAATGATAGAATTTTCCACAAATGCATATAGAACTAGAACAATAGATTCGTTTGGTTCTTGCAGCTATCATACTTCAAGAACTTCCGAGATTGAAAAATTGCCTTCTTGCAATCTTGCATGAAGTAGTACTTGCGTTTGACAAAAATTATATTATAGAGTCGCGTTTTTGTACCAATTCAGTTTTGGCTAAGACGTAGGCCAATGCACCAATGATGAACACCAATTAGGTCTGAAAAACGTTCTCGACTCTCAACCTAATTGTTGTTCAGACCAATGAAATTATTTAAAATATTGTTTCAACTTTAATTATTATTGTAATCGTAGAGGTGAATTCAAACTACATGATGGTCAAGCAAAGAACTGAGTATATATAATAGGAAATCCAACGGGGAATGGTGAAGATTTACTTGAATAGTAATCTTTGTCATAAAGAAGCTTCATTCTTAAACAGACATCATTCGGAAACATAACTTACGTTAAATTCTTGGGAGATGACTGTGAATCACTGAATACGCCCATTAGAATGAAATTGAAGTTATGTAGGGCACGTTACGTTTACATTTGTAATCGGCAGATTTGCATGGAGCTTTAAACGAGCATGTGCTAATTTTATCTAATGACTACTTAGGAAAAACCTCTCCTCTTCATTTTTTGAATTATTCAAATATTTTCAGAAGGGTTGTCATTCGCAATAAAATCTCATTGTCATGAGAGTTTGATCCGAATAAGGCCCTATATTATCAAGCATTTTCAACTGCATAATAATCATCCATTGCAACTATGTATTTCAAACAACTTTCGTCACTCAATATGAATAGAATGGCAGAATACTAAATTAACCTTCATTATATGTGTATTGTGATTGAATGTATTTTTATTAAATCTAACGAGATGGAAACAAATTTGAAAACGTTGCAACATAAGTATCCAGCTCCAATTTTCCAAAAAAATCCAGCTCAAAATTAATCTTTTTCATTAAAAAAACAAGCAGAACCATCTTTGAACTTCATTGAAATCAATCTATATAAAAGCGAAATGGCACTCACTCACTCACTCATTCATCAGCAGAACTAAAAATCTACTGAACCAAATGCGTTCAAATTTGGCATGCATGTTCAGTTGGAGCTTTAGACGCGCACTAAAAACGGATTTTGGAAACATCCCAAAGATACGCCCAATATTCGCGTTTTTCTAGCGATTTTGTGCGTTTTCTCAGCTTTTTCGAGAACTAATTGGCAGAAAATGTTGAAATTTGGTACTTAGGTTCGTTTAAGGTCTAAAAATAATATGTTAAAATCTTTTTAAGATTCTCCCAAAATTACGCCAGAAATATATATAAAAGCGAAATGGCACTACAGTTTCTCTTTGCGTTATTGAGGCGTTTTATTATCGACATATGGATGTTTACTGTGTCTACGGGGGCGAAGCGCTCACTATGTCAATGGCTGCCAGGGGTCCAGGGGGCTAGCCTGCTGGCTAGTGTATAATATACACATGTAGAATAGTATTGTAACAGCTTACGATTGGTAAATTGTGATTTTTTTAAAAGTGTCTTTTTGATTACGGTAGCCTACCTCAAAAACCGACAATATGGATCCGAATCCTTTTCGGCACAATACTCTCAATTGGATTGCATTTAGACTGTACAGCATAGCAAGGGCCAGGGACAAGGCTGCAAAGGACTTCACACATATGCGACAAATGAAAGATGTTGGGGGAAGGGTACTAAGAAATGAGGCAGATATAAGGACTAGATGGATGGAGTACTTCAGTGAATTGTTGAACCAGGAGCGCTCATGGGTAGAGGAGGAAAGTGTATCTCCAAATGAAAAAGAGACACCTGGGATTTGCAGAGAGGAAGTGGCTGAGGCGATTGGAAAAATGAAAAATGGAAAGGCAGCAGGACCAAGTGGAATAGGAGTGGAAGCTTGGAAGGCTCTGGGAGAGGAGGGGGTGGACCTGATGTGGGAATTGATGTCAAAGGTGTATGAGGAGGAACGCATCCCAGACAACTGGAGGGAAAGCATACTGATCCCAATATAATATATAAAGAGAAAGGAGACATCCAAGACTGCAAAAACTATAGAGGACTGAAAATGATGGAGCATGTGCTCAAGATTTATGAAAGAGTGATTGAGAAAAGGATTAGAGGAGAGACCAAAATTGGAGATGAGCAGTTTGGCTTCATGCCAAGTAGGAGTACAATGGATGCACTGTTTGCCCTGAGAGAGGTCATGGAAAAGTTTGGAGAGAGGAGGCAGCAGTTGCATATGGTTTTTAAGATCTAGAAAAAGCGTATGACACGGTACCAAGAGAAGTGCTATGGAGGTGTATGAGGAAGAAGGGAGTGGCAGAGAAATATGTGCGGATTGTACAAGATATGTACCATGAATCTCACACCAGGGTAAGGACAGGGGTAGGAGTGACAGAAAGATTCCCAGTAACTGTGGGCCTCCATCAAGGATCGACCCTGAGCCCTTATCTGTTCAACTTGGTTATGGATGTGTTGACAGAAAATGTTAGGAAGCCAGCCCCCTGGTCAATGCTCTTTGCAGATGATATTGTGTTGATGGAGAAAAGCAAAGAGGAAGTGGAGGAACAGCTAGAAAGGTGGAGAAATGCTATAGAAGGTGGAGGGCTCAAGATCAGCAGAACAAAAACTGAATACCTTTGGTTTGGAGGAGGAGGCAAAAATGGAGATGTGGGGTTGGCAGGAGAGAAGCTAGAGCGTGTGGGAAACTTCAAATATCTTGGGTCATTTATATCAGAGGATGGGGGCCTTAGCAGAGAGCTGGATCACAGAATCCAAGTGGGGTGGATGAACTGGAAAAGGATGTCGGGCGTGCTGTGTGACCGGAAGCTGGATAGCAAAGCAAAGGGAAGAATATATAAGGCAGTAGTGAGACCTGCACTGACCTATGGCAGTGAGACTTGGGCAGTCAAGAAATCGCAGGAGAAGAAGATGGATGTGGCAGAGATGAGAATGCTGAGATGGATGCTTGGGAAGACAAAAAGGGACAGGATCAGAAATGAAAGGATAAGAGAGATGGCTGGGGTGGTGGAGTGTTCAAAGAAGGTCCAGGAAAGAAGGTTGCAGTGGTATGGTCATGTTGTGAGGAGGGAAGAGGACTACGTTGGAAAGCGAGTGAGTAAAATGCAGGTGGAGGGGTGTAGACCAGTGGGGAGACCAAGGAGGAGATGGAGAGGCTGTGTTGCAGGGGACATGAGGGAAAAGGAGCTGACAGATGAAGAAGCCGGCGAGAGAATGGTGTGGAGGAGGAAGATAAGGAATAGCGACCCCGAATAGGGAAAAGCTAAAGGAAAAGAAGAAGAAGACTCTCAATTGGATTGCAACATTTGCAACTTTCTTAGAATAGGGGTTATCATCTAACAAAACGTAAGGAATTATATTCAGAAGGTCAACTCAAAATGGACATGGGAAATTGAAATGCTTGTTTCCTGAGAGCAATGAATCCATAATAGCAACGGTAAGCATAATGACTATAATTAACAGTATTTTAGTTAGTATTTTAGACTCTAACTTTAACCAATATTTTATTACTAAGCAATTATTTCACAAAATGCAAGAATTGGTGAAGAAAGATACTTCAAGTTGTTTTCAAAATAATAGATGTAAAAATGTTTGTTGAAAAACACTAAAGCATATATTGAATTCAATTATAAATTGAATAGGTTAATTATGGTTTATGGGACCTATTCAAAACGTTATGAGAAAATATCGAACCACAAATAAATCACAAATAAATAGACAATAGGGTGAATTAAAACATCCTTATATTTTCATCAACTGAAGCCAAGTATGACACGAAATTCCTTTACTATTTTTATTGCAAAGTTCGCCGGGTAAGCTAGTGAATGAGGAGAGAAAACCATGCATACCTTGTTTAGCGTAGTACTCAGTCAACGGTTTTGTATCTCGATGATAAGATACCAATCTATTTTTCAAAGATTCCGCATTATCATCAGATCGTTTTATTAATGGCTCTCCAGTTACCTGAAAAGGAAAAATCAGAAGAATCATAAATGCGCTGTGTTCAGAATTGAGCTGAACTCATGAATTGAGGGTGTAAGATAGGGCTGGCTGCGCCCTAACTGCGCCCTCCCAGGAAACAAATAAAGACAGCCATTCTATTCTATTGTTCAACTTATTCGACTGATGTATTAAGTTCAAGCTTTATACAAAATGTCCCAAAAAATTAATTTCAACTGTAAAAACTATTTGTTCTCATGGCTTTTTGGGGCGAAAAGCACCTTTATGCCTAACTGAACCGCTCCTTTAGATACGAGGGGAAATTACAAGTTTAGATGGGCGGGAAAAATCATCTATATTAAAAGACTTTTGGAGCCAGTGTAATGAGAATTTTGGAAAGTTCGTGGAGAGGTTTTAATGGACAGATTTTGATGCGGTTTGCACAAAAACAAAGATAAAAACTCGAACTTCTGCAGGCTCTATTTGTTTTTCAAAAATAATCACTTTAAATTAGTGCGACCGCCGAAATATTCCATTCAAAAGGACATAGAAGAGACCATGGACGAATTGGTTTGACAGAAAATCCAATTGAAAACTATGGTAATTAAAATGGGTGATTATGCTCCTTCGTTTCAGAATGATCAGTGGAGATGAAAGTCTTGAGAATCATTTAAAATAATTTGAAAAATGCAACAGTATTGAAACTGAACGTTAACTAGTAAACAAAAGATTGATTGGACTTTCTCAGAAGCTTTTATACAAGTATATTCCATTTATCATATAAAAGATTAGGCATCGTCCAGGAATTTATTGAATCCAAAGTATCTGAGAATAAGAAGACTAAGAATAGGAATAAGAAGACTCCCTTGTTCTTCAAATAAATAAATAAAAGCTGTATATGCCCAACCAGATGAGTTGACATGGTTTTTATGGAGTTGTTTGATGCAGTAATTGACAGCGATTATAAAATTTCGTAATGGCCTGATCATGAGGGTCATCAACCAGAAACCAACACCATAGAGAAGCAATACTCTCTAGTTCTAGTAGATTGTTCAAGGAATAGGGAGCTTTGATCCGGTTTCCGTGTGCTGTGAAATATAATCGGCCATGTAGTTCTATGTTGTCAGGATAGATCGCGCTGACGCTGGCGTTCATCTCTCAATCGATCATTGCTATCACTATAGATAGTTCGAATAAAACTAGTTGTCCCTTGGCCTGGTGCTCAAGAACCACTCACTAGAAGCGTTTTTGTCAGAAAGTCCGATGTCCGAACAGCTGACCATTTGATTCAATGTTAGCATCATTGAATCAAATGGTCAGCTGTTCGGACATCGGACTTTCTGACAAAAACGCTTCTAGTGAGTGGTTCTTGAGCACCAGGGGCCAAGGGACAACTAGTTTTATTCGAACTATAACGTTGCTAGGAAGGCACTATACCAAAAACATTTCAATCATCTAGTAAAATTATATAATCTACTTCCTGAAAACATTAAACATATAACTCATTTCAAAGAGTTCAAAACAATAGTACAAAATTGGTTAATAAGCAGAGGAAGACAGAGAATAGAAACAGTAATTATAAACTATTCATAGTGTTCACCTAACATAGAACACATACCCGCAAGACTCACTTAACTCACTTACCCACTGATTCAAACCTACTCTAGGACATGGGCTTGCCATAGTGGAGTATGTCAATTTGAAACTCATGCACTAAGTTATAACACAATTTTTTTTACTTTTTATTAACAAATTTATTCTGTATAAAGAACTGTAAATGTTTGTAAATTTGTATTTTTAGTAGTTTTTGGAAAATAAATCATTTTTATTTATTGAGTAAAGTTTCCTTGAGGAAAATCTGTCCGCCGTTGGCAATAGTGCACTCAATACTTCACATGTTGATTTTTGACATAGAAATCAGATAAATGCAAATTATTATTCAATAGTACTTTATACTGATCACACTTTATTTGATCACAGCGACTAGGCATTTCCGTGTAAACATTATACTTATAATCAGATACATTTAATTTGACGCTTGGCATTAGATAAATAGATAGAGAGATATTATTTCTTGACGTTGCTGATGACCGTAGAGTACGATGGCAAAGAAATAATATCTCTCTATCTAATCTAACTAATGCCAAGCGTCAAATTAAATAAATCTTATTATACAAGATGGATATAGTTGAACAACAAAAGACCTAGAAACGTATTTCATGCACTGAATTCAACAACTGAAATTGCCTCTAATTAATCACAAAGACACTTGAAAATCTTTTAGTCTCCTGTTGCCAACAAAAGATAGAAATAATTTATTTTTTGAAGAAGACTAGAAGGCAGGGAAACAATTTCCTGACAACCATGCCATGGATGTTGGCTGCAGATGAGATGCTGCATCAGGATAATTTTAGTTCTCGTAACTATATTCAAGCTAAACAACAAGAAAGATACCCAATTTGTGAGGCAAATCAACTCTACCAGCAATTCACGCCCTACAAAAAATCCTTGCTAAGCTACCAGTAACAATTGCTACCAGTGAACTTGAAGAAGAGTGTTCCTGTTCCCGAGGTAAGATTATTTTAGTGTTCTCAACATCATTAATGTACTACTCACATCATCGGTCATGGGCTTTTTAGGCGGACGGAATTCTTCATGATAGGATCGACCACTAGGAGGATGAACCAATCTTCCAGTTATGCGCTTGATCAAGAGACTGTCATCGATTTGGAACTCCACAACCGAATCCAGTTGGGTGTTCCTTTTTTCCAGCAGTTCATCCAGCTGCAATAATAAACAACAATTAATTATTATGAATTGAATTAAATTAGCATGAAAAAAAATTATGTGCATAATGGAAAAAGTTATAGAAAATAATATAAAAACAGTAGAATGTAACTCGTGTCATAAGATTATTAGCGAGTTTTTGGCATAATAAAAATTGATTATTTTGAGGAGTAGCTCAATAAGTGGAAGTGTTGTGAAGCCTATTCGACTACACAAGACCAATATTGAAACTGACACAAAAAAAGTGAATCTTCACTAGTCCAAAATAATACTGTAGTTTAATAGTAGACCTTAATAGTAGCTGGGGAATGAAACACCTTTCAAAATGTATCTATTGAATGCAATCAGCAACGTTGAGATTAATTCTCAATGAAAAAGTGATCATTTTTTAGTCATTATAGCGTGTAAGCCATAGGGTAGTGTTGCTTGACACTAGCAGTTATTGCATTGATTAGCTGTTTAGCTGATTTAGCTGTGTAGCAAAGCTTCCAGTGTAGTCTAGTGGGGCGTCATAACTTCAGTCTACTATCCCTGTACCTGGTCATGGGTTCGATTTCCATTCCGTCTGGCATTTTTTGTGTAACATCCTTTGCCTTATTACCACGCACAAGTAATTGAGTCTTGTGGGCATCATCAGCAAAAAACTTTGTGAGATTATAATGTTCGAAGAATGCTACGAATTCACAGCATTCCTATTAATGATACAACCAATTCACAAATTGTTTTAGTTCTTATACCTAGTAGTATGATAGTAGATGGACTAGCTCTAGATAGCCACTAGACTAGGTCTAGCTAGATACCCACTAGCTAGTAGATAGCTAATACCTACTTGATACTGTAGTTAGATACCTACTAGGTAGCTAGGTACCTATTAGATAGCTATATACCTGCTAGATAGGTATAAACTGTCTCATGAGAACACTTCCTTCAACAAATAAAGTAGCACTTATAATGGACCAAATGCAGCACTCTCTCACAAAATTATTGTTCTACCGGACAGAACTCAATAAGACATGTAGCTGACATTACTTTTTACAAATTTATTCTGTGAAGTGATGAACAAAATTTCAAATTAAATCATAATTATAAGTAAACACTCACAATTTTATATTGAGTACCTAAAAACGCACATTCTGCTATCCAGGCTGAATAGTATTCTAGAGTAATTTTATCTCGGCTGCTGTGCTTAATGTACCTTATTTTTTTAAACAAAGCTTTGCAAGGCAAATTATCTTGAAATTTGTGATAATGGAACAGTAAACAGTCCTTTAATTGTAAAATTATATTCTATGACCTGTTTCTTAGAAATTTAGAAGTCCTGAAGAAAAAGAGGGAAGTGGACAACCACTGGAGTATGGCACGATGTACTATGTTATGTATTCAAACGTCTAGAAACATCTTATATCACTTTGAGAAAAGCCGGAACTGATACAATTAATTAGAAAAAGAGCTGTAGGTCTTATCATTTTTACGTTTGACTTTTGATTTCAAATTTTCTTTTCTTAATTGGATATTTATAAAATACCAAACTTGGATATTAGGCCTACTTGAACCGAACTTGGCTGGAACTTGGATATTATAATGGAAAAAATTGATTGAGAAAATAGTCAGAAAAATTTTGAATTTCAAAGAACAGTGAAGTAAACTTGAAAGAACGTTCTAAGAGATTCAATGAAAATGGTACAAATCTATACCAATCTTTGTACTATTTCTATTTCCAATCTATACCAATCTTGTACTATTTCTATTTCCAATCTATAGTACCAATCTTGGTACAATCACTCTAAGTATTGTAACATTTCTTACAGAATCAATCGGTCTGTTGAAATCTGAATTCCATATTTGTTGATTTTGTCTCTTGGGTTGCCACTTTTTGTAAACCATCACTTCTGTATACAAGTTAGTATATTCTGTATACTACATTTCTAAAGGTCTTAAATTGGTGAATTGATGATTCAATTACCCTAGTATTTCTAGAGTAACCTCACAGCGCCGCCTACTTGGTTCAAATTTGATGCCGACTTATTCAATACTCTATCCAAGCAGTTCCTTCAAAAGTCGAGAAATGGCGCTGACGTTATTTTACATTTTCACGCTTTAATCGCAAACTATACCTAAATTGGCCTAATGTAACGGTCATAGTGGCTGTCATTGGTTATGCAAAACTATTTTAATATGTATGTAAGGATTTCAACTTCATAAAACTGAAAAAATTCAATATCATACCTTTCGTGCCTGCCCAACAGTTCTTGGGAACCCATCTAATAGAAATCCATTCTCACATTCAGGTCGGTCTATGTTTTTCTGAATCAAGTCAACCACTATTTCATCACTGATTAAAATTCCTGTAAACACAAATAAATCATACAGTTCATTCAGAATTAAAAAACATAGGTTTGGAAATTTTCTTTTGGAAAAGTAACTCAGGTACGGGTACGAGTTACCGTAGTTTTTACTCCTCTATCTTTTCTTATGAGTCAATGAAATGATCCAATATTTCAAATAATTCCCAAGTATATTGTACACAGTTGGACAACATAATTCATCTTGTATCTCAGGTAAGGATGGTAAGAAAGATGAGGAGAAAGTTATTCAAACCATTTTTTAACATTTAAAATTACCATGAATAAAATTTATTTCATGAAACAGTTTGGCAAAGGAACAAGTAATCAAGTAATGAGTGATATGAGTTCTTAAAGTTTGAGTGATGGGGCTATGAAATAGAAAATTTGGAAGGTAAATCAAACGAATAGAAGTTCAGATGAAACTCAAATTTATTAGGACAGTTGAGTACAAATTTATAGATTTACCTGAATCCATTCGTTGTTTCAATTCTTTTCCGAATTGAGATCCTGAGTTGACTTCGGCACGAAGCATATCACCAGTGGATAAGTGACACACGGCAAACCTATTTTTCAACAGCGGGGCCTGTGATTTGAAAAATAAAACATGATGAGAAAAATTGTCTAGACTTCAATACGCAAGTTGTTAAGTGGACATTACTGTCCAAACTTCGCCATGTCAGAAAATAAAGAAGTAATTCTATTCTAGTGAATTTAGAAGATATTACAAAATAAGCACAATAACTGAAAATATTAAAACACTAAGTATAGAGTTTTATTTATTTATGATTAGGCCTCATTCACATTGGACGCAAGTTGACAAATATAATAATAAAGAGGCTACATTTTATTGAATTGATAGTATTAGCTTGCAAATCAATTCGCATCCAATGTAACCACAGCGCAATAGATTTCTAGATAGGTCTATAGATTTACTCATACTAGTATTCACTCTATTCTTTAGAGTTTTCGCATCGCATCTCGCAGTACGAGATTTGCATAAAATGTAACAGCGGTCTAAGAAAACTATATTCTTTTGGAAACATCCAAGACATGGATCTTGAAGTAAAAGAAAAGCCACACGTAGTTTAAGTGTCAGTTAATAAAATTTCAAGTAAAATTTCACTTAAAATTCAGAGGTCTTTTCCGAATATCTGGGTTGTTTTCTCTCGAAAAAGATATTTTGAGGAACCAAATACCGCTTCAGGACGATTTTCACCGCTCTGAATCACTTCACTTCAACCGGAGTGATATTAAATCCGCTTGGACCGCTGTTTCTCCGATAAATCTCCCTCGTCCTGTGATTTTCTCATTCTGAGAGAACTAAACAAATTCTCTGGATGTGATATATTAGCTAAATAATCAAATGTATATTCAAAGTCGAAGACGGTGTGAACTGCAGCATTCTCATAATGAAATACACCGTTGTTTTCTTACCCAGGTACATGCGGAGGAGTCAATCTCACTGCAACTACAAAAATATCTTGAACATATCCTAACCTATGCTAACCATAGGCCTACCTAGATAGAATATCAGATTGTAAAATTTGTAAAATGTCGCAGTTCGTAGTCGTATTGCGCATCAATGGGCGTAGAGAGCACAGAAGGGATTGCAATCGAGTTCTATCGATACATCCGAGAAAGTCTATTCTATTCTAGAACTAGAATGGAAGTTAGTAAGAAGATTAAAATGTAACTTATATTCTTTATACTTTGAACTTGATTTATTTTTAAAATACATGTTAGCGACGGCCAATCTTGATGGTTTTATGATAAGAATGACATGCAGAATCGATTGTAACCCTAAATTTGACTCCAGCTAGATGGGCTAGTAATATAAAGTATACTAGTCAGATAATAATTATAGGCTATGCTAAATCGAGTGAAACCAAAAAAATCTCAAGAAAACTAAGAGGCTCTCCACTAGAATATTTTTTTTACATAAATTAACCAGGCCTACAGTATAATTATACAAGATACAAGAAGTTAACTCTGTACCTGAGTGCCTTTTCCGCAACCTGGTGGGCCCAGTAGAATAGCATTTATTCCAGTTTTCAAATAATCCTTGTTTCTAAGATCCCCCATTGCTATTGACTAACAAGATCACAACTTTAAAAAATAAAACACTGACAAGAATGAATAAAAAGTCGGTGGGTAGAAGGTTAATAATAATTTCAAAGATATAAAACTCCAGCAACTATTCTCACAAACTGACCAGTTGTACGAGTTCAGTTTAGAGGTTATCCGATTCCAAATTCCGATAGTAATTGTACAGAGTACTAGAGAGACGGGCTTCATAAACGTTACAAATTGAGGGTCTGCCATTGAAGGGAAGAAAAACTAATAATCAATTATTGAAAAACTCGATGGTACATTTGGAATGTCGCTGGTACATTTTTGTACCATCCCTATTCAATGATGATAATGATGATTGAAATCACATGTATTTTATAACGCAAAAATAACTATTTCCTTGGACATTCTTGTGATTCTGTCCGTGATTATAAAATTTCTTCCATGCCGACTTTTTCAAATATTGATAGTTTATCTCGGTTTATCTCTTTGGAGACCTCAGAGGTGAAAGTGGATTTTAGTGGACCACTTTGGTATCATCCCAAAGGGGATGAATTGACTGCTGACGTCACCTTAATAGTCTGCTTGTAGCCGATCTGATCTTTATAATCTTAATAATTTTGTTTCAATATTGTACTCATATTCATGATTAAAACATGAATCGATAATATTTTCAATCTCCATTTCAAAAACAGTGTGCGGCTGCTTCCTCGGGATGGTACAAAAGTGTCCCAGCGACATTCTGGTCCACCACTCCAAGGATTCCAAACGACATTTTGTCCCATTTTCACTGACGACATTCTGTCCCACATTCTTGAGATGGACCAATATGTCGGCTGCATGCACGACATTTTGGTCCAATCTATACTCCTTCACTTTCCGACAATTTGTACCAACGACATTCTGTCCCACATTCCTGAGCTGGACCAATATGTCGGCTCCAAGCACGACATTTTGGTCCAATTTCCTTACATTCCTTCACTTCCCGACAATGTGTACACGTTTCATTAGCAATATCGATTTAGGCAAAATATCGACTGTTGAACTTCTAGTCAATTAGGAGTGTAAGTGTGACGTCACAGATCCCAATCCGACATTACATGTTTCCAAACATTTGACACTGACATTTGAAAGTGTATGCAGTCAGTTTTCGATTAATATGCTTTTAAAAATAAAAATTGGTATAATATTTTGTCTTTTTTCATAGGGTCATAATTAAGGTAGGTTTTAAAGGGATGAAAAAACAAGGTATTTGGAGTTTTAATTTTCTGTAATGCTTCTTTTTATCCACTATCAAAATTAAGAGAAAAAACATTATTTTGAGGATATCCACTGGAGATAAAATTAATTAATTATATCATTGATAAGACAGGGGAGTCAAATCAAATCAAAATCCATTTATTGCAAAAGACAAGTAATGTAAATGTATAGGCCACGTCAAAACATAATTACAACAAGTTACATCGAGTTACAGTTGATTTGAAAGCAAATTGGTGAGAATTTGAAGCTAATAAATACAGCATCCTATGAAAAAGTAAGTTGGACTATCTTCCTTTTCAAAATTCTCAATATCATGCATAACCATCTTGTACAATTTAAATTTCAAGACAGGTTTTACATTACAACCGACCGGCTCACCGAATTACGAATTTTATACCAATATATATCGATAAGTATGAATGAATCAATGAAAATATCGATATTTACGCATTCCTGTGATGGACCAATATGTCGGCTCCGTGCACGACATTTTGGTCCAATCTATACTCCTTCATTTTCCGACATTTTGTACCAACGACATTCTGTCCCACATTCCTGAGCTGGACCAATATGTCGGCTCCATGCACGACATTTTGGTCCAATTTCCTTACATTCCTTCACTTTCCGACAATGTGTACCAGCGACATTCTGTCCCACATTCCTGAGTTGGACCAATCCATGAAACGACATTCTGTCCCAAAAATGGGACAGAATGTCGCTGGACCAAACTGTCGTTGGGACAAAATGTCACTCTCCCGCTTCCTCTCTTTCATATCTTGAGGTTGGCTATCGTGGTTGAATGTAAACTCGCGGGATATTGCAAAAGGAAAAGCTACTGTACTTAGCTACTGAAATTTATTTTATTATAAACTCTTGGATTAGAAGAGTGTTTGGCTGTGAAGGACCCTGTAGTTGTAAATACATCATAATTTTTTTTAGTATAGAAGAGTTTTTCATTGCAACCAATTTGGTGTTTTTGTGCGTAACGTATTTAAAAAGAATCCGTTGAAAGGCGACATAGAGTATTCCACTTATTCCATTACAATCACGATGAAAATCATCTTCAATGAATTATGAAAAAAAATTACACTTCTGGAAGATGTGGGATGATTATGAGTTTATATGTCTTGTCTTTTTCATGTCCTATTAGTAGTAGGGTTAAGTCTATATTGTATTGAATTATTATTCAAAAAAGGACTAGGGAGATTGGCGATGATAGCCGAATTGGTTCATCTCTGGTTTGATAATAAACCAGAGGTCACTGCTGGTCTTATCCCATTATAAAGAGTGTACAGTAATGTATACTGTATACTATATTATATTTACCATTTTGACATTTTGAATATTCATGTATTTTATCAACTTTATTCGAGAATTTGCTGAGTAATCTTGAGAGTCAATTAATTATATTGATGAAATAGTAGAGGACGATCTACAATCACTACGTACTGCACTCAAACGATAAATATAACTCAAACCATTATTATTATAATGTATCTTACAAATCGTTTTTAGTTTTTCGTAGTTTTTTCTTGATAAAAACAGTCTAGGCTATTGTCAGGAAAAATAGCTCCAGTAAAGAATCATTCACTTGAAAATATGCATATAATGGATGATTAATGTATACATAGGCAACGTATGTTTGAATTGTGGATGAATTCATAAACCGATGTTTGTGAATAAAAATGTAGAATTTTAATAAAAGTATTCTAGGGTTCCATTTGGAGAGGGAAAATTGTTCAACCATTCTCTATAAACAGTGGAACACTGGTTTTATGTAGCTCAAGGGACCGAGGAAAGAAATCGTTGTATCGGGGTGAAAATGTTTTTTTTTTTTTTTAAATTGGGTTGGGCTTTGTAACCCTTAGCCACCGCGACCGCTATTCGATCTTTTGTGGCATCCCCTCTTTGGCTTATGCCATGTTCCATAATCCAAGGCCAGAGCAGAATTTACTCAGGGCCTTGAAGTCCAGTTCTCTTGCCTCCTCTGGTAGGAGGGTTGCCTTTCCAAGAAGTCTCCTCCTCATTTGCAAGAGTGCTGGACATTCCAGCAGCAAATGTGCTGCTGATTTCAGCTATGGACCCACCCTTCCGAAGCTGTTCAACTTCTATCAGGGATGGGTCTGCACACTCCTCAGATTCCATTGCGGAATCCTCAGTTGTAGTGCCTTCCTCTGCATGTACCGTTTCCCGGCAGGTTTGAGTCAGCAATAACTCTGAAACCTGTTCCCACGAGTAGCTGGAGACTTATTCAGTCACCCTGGGCAGAGCTCCGCGTTCACACAGGGAAGGCTTCTTGAAACTGGAGGTCGCCTGGTATCCAGAGTTCGCATACTCATGTCAGGCACTCCCCTGACCATGCAGCCGTCGGCGTATGCTGTTCCACCATATGTTGGCTTGGCTTGCGCAGTTGATGCTTCAGGTGTTCCTACTTGAACACCCTACTTAAGCTGGGACGCAACGGTGTTAGTTGCCAACCAGCCTACATCTACCACTTGCATCAGGAACCCGGAGGATTGCCACACCCCGGACAGAATAAATTCTGCCCCCCTGCGGGTGGAAAATGGGGTTGCATTATACACTAAATTGAGTTTTTATGCATGTGTAATTGAGAGGATGATTATGATAGTAGATGAATTTAATGATTACTTTTCAGGCAGCCAGGCATCACAGATCGATTAACGTGTGTCCTCCGGAAAACGGGGCTCTTGGTAACACTTCCTTCATAGGAGTGAAGTGTACTACGCTTTGGCTAAAATAATAAAAGCAAATAATAATTATTTTAATAATTTATTCTCCCTAAATATTTCGTATAATTCCAAAATGTTTTTATTAATCAATTATATGAAAATAGCCTATTTATACAATATTTTTCAATGATACAAATAATACATAATCAGTCTCACATCTCTCTTATCAAGTTTATTATTATGTGAATTACTAGATCAGTTGAACATGTATGATATTATTTAGAGCTTATGACGATATTTTATCAATTTCCTTGTACAACTTACAACCTCTTCTGGAGCTGAAACATACAAAGAATAAAAACTTATTAACCGTTCATATAATTTAATAGCCTACGGTACTTCTGTATTCCAAGTCATTTACAATGTAGTTTGTTGACAAGTACCTACACAAAAGCTACAAACACAATGTTTTGCATCGCACAAATTAATTTGCCAACAAAAATCTTATTATTTTGTACTCGTATTCATACTTGTATTCATGTCAATAATGTGGGAGAACCTTTTGGCTTGCCCGACCACTGTGTTTGCCAGCTCAAGTTACAAAATTAGTGTTCTCATGGAATACAGCCATTAGAACTGATTAGTTCAGTCTTCATGTAGCGCTTTAAGTCATGCAAGGTACATGAAAGTTTACGGTACCCGAGACTACATCAGACAATAAATATACGTTTCTCATCATCAAGTTAGTAAATTTTTCTTCTGTAGGTAGGTAGTCTTTAGAGGAGACTGAGGTTTTAATATAATAATAATCGAAGTGGGTATTTCTAACCAGATCTGGATAAGTGGGATATTAACTGCTACAGAGACAAAGATCAAATCAGAGAACAGTAATAATAACACAATTATTATCGTACCTGTTGATAATGTCATTGAATCCAGAAAAGTGATTAAATCAAGAATATTATTCCTCAAAACATGGTCATGATCTAAAACTAAACCTATTTTTGTATATAATATGTGGTCCACATATAATTATATTCCTGCAAGCTTTTGCACTTTGAACAGAAAACTCAAAATTTGAATTAAAACTAAAAAAACTAAACTAAGTTAAAACTTAAATTTAAAATTTCTAAACCTAATATAGATAATAATATTTCATACTCAATAGAAAAAATGATATTACCGGTATATAAGTAGAAGTTACACGGCATTTAAATTACCTGTGTATATGAGTAAATAAATTTTCTGATCCTAACAAATATTCCCCTAAAAATTTTCAATTAACTTACTTTTCAATTTGAATTATACGGTATTTCTCAAATGCTTCACCTCTAAGTTCAGGTAGCCTAGTCTATATTTTACATAAAATTTTTCTCTTTAATTTTTGAATAATAATGGGACTAGTCTTCATTGAAGAGGCATGTTACACTTGAAAAGGTTAATACAGGAAAAATAAAAATCCTAATACATGTAGGAGGTCTACCAGTAGACTATTTTAAAACTGGTCTATATGAAAAAATGGAGTAGGAGCCAATTTCCATTGTATTCAAGTCTTTGTGAAATAATGTAGATTTATTGAGCCAAATTTGTATCATTATGTAGCATTTGAAGACTGACCCGCCACAAAACCAGCTAATGGCGCTTGGCAGACCAATCAGAGTAGTCTACCACTGGAGACACCACTCCAACTTTTTATAGATTTTCAGGATCTGGACAGATATATTTTATTTTAATTAATGTGGAAGTCATAGTTCACAAAATTTTCAATCAAACTAGCCCTACAACTTCATACAGAGTTGTTAGTGTAGGTCAACATGAACTCGTTTGTTTTTATGTTTTGACTGTCGAAGTGGCCAATGGCTCAGTCGACGTTCCGGTTTTCGAGTGTCCTACGTCATCGCCAGCAGTCAATATAAGAGCCTGCAAGCGCCCATTTCACGAAGCTTCTCAGCTGTAGTTGTGTAGTGTAGTGGTGTGTCCGTCCGTTGTCTAGGCGTAGCGAGTGAAAAGTAGAGCATATCCAAATTTTGTGGTATGTTGACAGCTAACGTGTTCAGTGAAAATCCTACAGTGACATCAAATATGGATTCTAACAGGTAATTGTTTAATTTTTTATCAAATTCAGACATTAGATCATTCCATTCAACTTTCACTATTGTCGCCCATTTTGCTTATAGCCAATGATGAAAAAATTACAGAATTGCTATAATATTGCTGATAAAACTACGTTTTCACGTATATTATGCTTTTTATAATTCAGTAATAAGTTATAATTTGTATTGACAAACATACCATTGCAATTAATTAACTTGTAATTTGAAAATTGAAGGTTACCGAAATCTAATCCTGTCATCCTGTTGTACATAGCCTATCCTTTCCATTGGGCGTCAATATTATACGTGTCCGAGATTATTGTGTTGCTGAAACATGTTCAGGATCCTGAACCTCTTGAATTTTTCCTATTACTGTAATATCAACGTAATTCAAACCTTGGAAGTGATTTTACACATTTTAAACGCGATTCTATTTCTAATTCAAAAAGAATTAGCGATCATCATTACTCAATTGGTAAGGATTTGGATTGAGATACTTTATGATAAAACTTAGCTCTGATACTGATTGCTCACACAGACCAACCTCTCAGGTAGCTAAACTCAACTCAACTGTTTTCGCAATATTT
The DNA here is from genome assembly GCA_017141395.1 of Laodelphax striatellus. Classification (NCBI taxonomy): domain Eukaryota; kingdom Metazoa; phylum Arthropoda; class Insecta; order Hemiptera; family Delphacidae; genus Laodelphax; species Laodelphax striatellus. The sequence continues at coordinate 30,324,880 of CM029532.1, forward strand.
GGTCTTTATTCAGGTCAAGCAACTTTTTAGTTGTAACTTAGCTGTTTCAAGTGTTTCTTTATGTAAAGTGGCCAAATCACTTCTTCCTCTTATTGCTTATTGTAATTCCGAAAGCAGTAATTCAATTCTAATTAATTGAAGCTGAATAAACTCCTTGTAACATTTTGGACTGAACTTGTTTTTTTTCTGTTTGGTAAATTATTATGAAAGACTTGTTGAAGTTGAATACCTTCAAACGTAGGCCTTAAGTCAGACAAGTTTTACCTTCAATCCAGTTTCTAGGTTTCAGAAGCATACAGCTAACTGTCACTTCTGTCAACATTTCTCGTTCTTTTTCTTGTCTGCTCAGTAACTACATATTATCTAGAAGCGGTTTTCTTTGTTCTGTTTGTATTCGTCTTATCGTTTTATAACTTTTTTGAAAATAAACAATTTTCTTATTTCATTTTTAAAGTAGGCTAGCATATTGAATTGTCAAAACATGTTACATGTTCATCTAAATAATTAATTAATTAGTGAATTTACATAGGCCTACTAACGTAGGTAATTTTCCAGTGACTGAAATGTTCTAAAATTGAAAACATCAATACTCATTAATTTAAGCAACAATGTGAGTAAGTTGATTCATACATTACCCTTGAAAATCATTTGTAATGATTACGGTAATATTATACTGACAATGTTGAAGTTAATTTTCTTGATTTAATTGTGAATAGAGCTAACAAAATGATGAAATACAGAATTGATATTGATTGCCATTAAAAATCACAATTTAAATGAATAAAATGACCACCGCAGCGTTTGAAGATTTTATAGTTATATTTATGATAGGCTACTATAAGTGTAAACAAATTTTAATGAGTTTCGTTAAATACAGTTGTTAATTTTATTGTTCTTTTAAAATTTTTGAATTGTTGAGTGTTATTGGCAAGCTACATTTGATAAATTGATATAACTTGTTGAAGATTACATCATTGTCGTTTTGTGAAGTGAATACTTGGAATTTTTAATATGCAATTCAGTGTGGGAAATCCTCATTGTTGAGAGGCAGGTAGAATAGGAATTAGTCATTATAATACTACTTATTACATGTTGGATCATCCTCTTTTTTAATGATTCATTATTATTTCCCCTCAGTATGCAGTACGGACTGCATCAAGATCAGTAACACAAAAACAGAAACTTTAGCTGTTCTATTTCATTCAACAGTTTTTATTCGTAGGATGTTCTCTGGGGGCTACAGGTTTGTCTCTAAAGCATATTAATGTGTTCTGTTTTATTTAAATTATCATTCATAGTTTTCTTCATTTATTAGCCTTTTCATTTTTTTGTCTGGTTTTAATGATAAATCAAAAATAGATCTTTACTAAACAATTCTGCAATTAAAATAATAATTGGAAGGGTACTTCAGTGGGTATTCAAAGTTCAAATTAATCCAAATCAGTAATTTGAAAAAAATATAAAAATTTCCAGTTCCCTGATAGACTTTTGTCTACTCTTGTTTAATAAAAATTAAATAGAATACATGAATCTATTCATCTTCTTTTTCACCGACACAAATGTTCTATAATCAAAACATGGAATGCTCATTGACTCTTGAAAATTTGAAATATTGAAAAAAGGTTACGGTAATCCATCTTATACCAATACACAACAATGTTACACAGTAGAATCCAGTTGAATCTCCTTTTTGTTAATTCAATGCTCGCGACTTATTCTAATACAGAATAATAAAGACCATAAATAAATTGATATTTGAATAAAGTAACTTTCAAACAATATAATTGAGTAACTTTCTTCTGAAATAATCATGAAATTTATTATGAATATTTGATATTGCTTTCACTATTACCCACAAGTTCTAGCTTGATTATTTTACGGAGTTAATTCATCAGAATTTATAGATGATGGTAATAAACCAATTAACAAAATGTCAGTCAATCATATTAATCTACATATGTATCCAAAATTAATTAGTACTCCATCATTAGACAGAATCATCCTTTAAAATTTTTTATATAACTATTAAATACTGAATTTTAAATTCATTATATTTTCATAAGACGCTTCAGCACTCAATGCTTTTTTGAACAACTTCACGCTCAACTAATCAACTTGAGTTAAAAATTATATGTTATGATTCTAGAGTCTTTCTTTAGAAGCCAAGTGAAGGATTTAATTAATAATAAAATGATTGATAATTAATTTATAATAATTAACTAACATTATTAATCATGATGCGCACTGTAGAGATCATTACATGACATGGTGTCTTTTTTCTTGAATTAGGTAGGCTTATACTTTACCTCATTACATGGATTTCTTTAATAGAAATCTAATTTACTAAAATTATTGTAATGATTTAATTAATGATTAATGATAGTTAAGGATTTAGCCAGCAGTTATTCATATAGATGTTAATTTACTGATGAAATCAGTAGTTGCCATACATTTCTCATACGATACTTCAATTTGAAAATGACAGAATTATTGTTAGTTCATCATCACTTTCACTTTGTTGAGCAATTTTTACTTATGATTTTGTGTGTTTTGTGTTGCAGGAACTACCTTCGCAGATACTCGAGCCGGAAGGAAACTCAGTTTTCAAACCAGAGCGTCATGAAAGCTGTTGAGAAGTTCGTTGAAGCTGTTCAAGAGATGGACGAGACAATCCTAGTTCCCTGTCGGCTGATGGATCTTCAAGTCGGAGATGCAACTGACAAGACAGGCCTGAAGGGTGTTGATGAGAAGACCGATCTCTACAGTCTACATTCGCTGGTCAACTGTGTGAAAAATGAACTGTTGTGGAGTGGCAAGGACGGTCGTGGCACGGTCGCTGAGGAAGAAGGCATGACCAGCCTTCCCGTTCCAGCTCCGGTGAGGACACACGTGCGCCGACCATCCACCGTTTCAATAGCTTCAACCAACTCGGCCAATTCCATCATCAGCGACACTGACTCCGAGGCTGGCAACGAGAACGACTCCGGAATCGAGGGCGAATCTGACAACATGAAGCCTAGCTACACACAGAATGTCGAAAAGAACTTTCGAAGACACCTCTACGGACTGCATCAAGCTCTTGAACAGATGACCGATGCTGCTTCCTATCTTACAAAACGCTACCAAAACGACGTGGGTGGAGCCGTTTGATTTCGTGTTCTGTCTTTGCATACGTTATCACTAGGTGTAAGATACCTCATTGAATTTCTATCGCTACCCTGGTAGTAGACATTGTTGGTTTATGCTATTGATCTCCACCTGCCGGTCGCGTTGGTGGTGTGTGATAAATGTCGGCGTGTTTCATCTTTGTTGAAATTGTTTTCCTATGCCAAATATTTTTATAGCTGGTAACCTTTAGTTTGAGCAGAAAATTCATGATAGAGTTTATGATTCAACAATCACATAGCTTACTAAAGGTATGATTTGTAGCATTGTGACTCATGTGCTTATCGCTTGAGAAAAGTGTTAGAGAAACTCCATCGTCTGATCAGTTTTGTACATATGATTATTGAAAATATTTGGATAAGATTCAATATTATGCCTGTCAGTCAGGTTTCAACTTCATCATTCAATTTACTTTCTTATATATTTATTTCCCCCAAGTTACATTACAACTGTATAAAATGTCTGAGCCTGTCTGTATTATTCTTGAACAATATAGATAACTCATGTAAAAATTTATATTCAGGCTTTGTGTCTGAGTTGATTAATTTATTGAACTAATTTATTGAAATATTCAATCGAAGAATGTCCATGTTCACTTTTGCAATCCGAGTAAATCATTTGTTTGATTGGAGTTTGTGATTCAAACTAACTTACAAGGCAGCAATCTATCCATAAGATGAGAAGTTCTCACGGGAAACACTCTTGACAACTTGGTCAGTGCTTTCATTGAAAGGTTACCGTACCTCCTTCAATTTTGTTACTAGTCATATTTTATAATTTTTCAGTTGTAGCAGAAAGTTACAGTCTTGTATACTCATGTGCTCTGTGTGCTGTACTGAGCCAATAGAGCTCCACCATTTTTGTGACTTCACTTGAGAAGTGGATTGAAATTTTTAGAAAAAAAAACTATTTTTAGTTGAATTTGCTCAATTGCGCCAAGAGCGTCAATCTGTGGATATGCGAATTGTGATAGAAGAGAGTATTGAGAATGTTCAAGTATTGCTATGGATTACTTTTTTAAAAGTGTAGAATATGTGTATTTTCTATGATGGCGAGCTGGTCTTGCCTTCTGTATTATATGACATTTCGCTTTTTCTAATGTTTTTCATCCTCCAAAATTTTCACTCGCTAGTTTTTGTAACTATTTCCCCATTCGAAATTATTTGATTATAAATGAGTTCTATTTTATAATCTAAAAATAAATCTTAATTTTCAGAGTATTATATTATTTTGTTTATAACAAATTATTATTATCATAATTCTATCCATGTTATTCCTTAATTTTATTGATATGGATTTGTTGAATACTTATCAGTAATTAAATAGATATTTTAAACTATTTTCTATTTTGTAATACTTAAGAATTTGAACTGTTCTCATTTATACTTGAAAGGAAGAGATTTACTTGAGATTTGTAAGCGCATATGGTGTCTGACATGTGAATAAATTAAGTTAAATTATTATAAAATGTTTGATTTTTCGTTCTATAGAAAACCTCCCAGTTCAAACCAGTACTGTTTCATAAAAATTTGTAAGTCCTGTAAAACAGGAAAAAGTCAGATACACAGTAGACATGAATAGCTCGGCATACTTGGCAATAAACCTTGGTCTCTAGTGTGTGTCCGCTTTTTTCCCATACTAAAAGATTTATAAATTTTCATGAAACAGGCCCCAGAATGCTTTTCTAAGTCAAAATTATTTGTAACTCATAAGCATAAGGATTGAGCATCTTGTCTGAAAAGTTCTTATTTGCGTCTCATGCTATGAGTTTTTAAGAACACTCACATCACTTTTCATCTACAGAATATTTACATATAGCCTATTGAATTCTTCACTCTCAAGCATTTATTGGAAATATTTGTGGAGATTGTTGATTTACTTTTTCGTTTCAATTATTGATGGAGCTAAACGGTTTTTACAGAAAACCGAAACTTACTTGAAATTAATTTCACTTTGCTAAGGCATCTGGAAATATTGTGATTACAACTCACTACAGCTTTTTACCATTTTCAATATGTATGAAATATCATCCAGTGTATTCATAGTAGATGATTCATATTTAATATTCAATATTCATAATAGTTGATGAATTCACTTCGTTTTAAAAGGTGTACAGAGATAATTCAATATCAGGTGCCTTGGCAAAGTGAACGGACTGATTGATTTTGGATCTCAAATGGGTCTTCGCTAGATAGATGAAACTTCTTGCTGAACTTGCATTACTGATGCTTGAGTGAAAAAATGAAATATTTTCAAATAATTAAAAAAAATCAGTTTCATGCAATATCGTTCGATTCATGTTTCATCTTACGTTTACAATGATTATTGTTGAAATCCAGTTGTAATACATGAGCTAAGGAAGTGGGCCTAATAATGATTTCTCAAGAATAGTACAGGATGATGTCTATTAAAGTGAATTTTAAGATTTGGAAATCACGAATGGAGATGGAAATTTGAAATTGAACTGATCATTTCAATCATTCCGGTTCATTAGTTTATTAAAGTGTCATAATGATAAAATTCATAATACCCAATTGATCAACAAGAAGAATCAATAATAATGATTCATTATTCTCAAAGCCAACAAGGCTATGAAGCAATAAATTGTTCAAATAGGATGTTATATCGTTTTGTCAGACAAGAAATTCTAAACTTACTTCTTATCAAAGAAAATGTTACTTCTTGGATTTTAAAGTTGAAAGTTTATTTGTGTGAAGCTCCTAAGGAAGGAATAATTCTTGAGTGAATGACTTGAAATAAGGATGCAGTGATTACCTTACAATACGGGCAGTATTGATAGTTTGAAGAAAACATTAATATTATTTCTTCTATCCTCTCTGGTTGTACAAGAGAAAATTCTCTTGGTCCAATAGTTTATAAGATGAATCAATAGCGCCAACGCCATCTCACCAGAAATCATTCACTTGATTTTCCAATGACGAATCTCATTAATTCAAAAATTCCTATTCATTCAATTCACTTCCAAAGTTAGTAGAATATTATTTTAAAGATTAGTTACTTACATTAACAGGATGTGGGATGAGTTGAATAATATAAATTTCTTGGATTTTTCATAGTGACTTAACGTGCGGATTTCATGGGTCGTAAAAATTCTAAGCAGTCTTCTAGTGTTTTTTATTGATTGAACAGCGTGACAAGCATAAAAGATTAGTCTGATTACTTGAAGCGCGCAGGTTCTTGTTGTATTCTGGCAAAGTACTAATCGGTTTTATTCCACACTTTCAAGTTTATTAGGAGAACATTTTATAAAGTCTCGTGGGTGGCGTGAAATAGTGGAAATTACATCATTGTTGGATTATGTCATGAACTGAAATTTTATTCAATATTAAAGTGGCTAGAGAATAATTGTCCAGAGTTCAATCAACCTCATAATATTTTCTTTGCTTATAAAGCTTATTCATACCAAGTGTGAATAGGGTCTCTCGAATATATCATAGTTGTAGGCTATTTATAATTTATCATTAATAGGTGATGTGATAATGGAGCATTTATTTGAATACAAAACACTGTACAAAGAAAATCATTATGCAATGCATTCAATGTTGACCTTCACATCTGGTAAGCTCACAGAGAAAATATGTTAGCCTATGTAGAATATAGAAAGCAGAGCAGCCGTCAGCGGAAGGCCTATCTGATCAGTTAAATTATTACTACAGACTATATTATTATTCAAAGTATATAGTATATAGTTATAATTATTATAGACTAATTTTATTGCGGAGACATTAGACCGAAGTTACAACTTTTCGAAGGTTGATTGTGTAACAAATGCGAATTACGTTATTTTTGTACGGTACAGTAAAACAGTATCAGGATTGAAAATCCAGATACACATTAATATTCCTTGTCTATATTCCGTCCCAATCAGTACCTATTATAAAATACCGGTACGAAAATTGGAAGATTCAATATTGCTTGTTATTGAACTGAAATATTCTGGTTGTTATTGAATAACAAACATCAAATTATATGGTAAAACAGTTATAAAAGTTGGCATCTGAATAGTGAATTCACATTCCACGAAGCAATCGATTTACAATATCCTGCTTTCAAAGTTGCAATGAAAAATTCCAATTTATAATCTAGAATCACTACATTGAAAATATCTTGCTAATTCGTTAGTTCTTCAAGGTGAAATAATCAGATCCAGTTATTGTAAGATCGTCACAAAACTGCAATGAGTTGTGTTGTGGTAAATGTTGAATTGTTGTTTTTGTCAGCTCTTTGGAAGCCGAAGACTGGAAATTCTAATTACTGAAAATATGAGTGAATTAAATTTATTGGCCGTCTGCGGGCTAACTCTGCTTACCAGTTTCTCACTGACGTCATCCAAAAGTGGAAACAAAACGGCGCAAAGAATTCTCGTCTAGAGAAAAAGTAGCTTCGACGTACATTGGAACAAAGCGAAGTCTTGGCTGGCTATGTGAATGCTGTATTCAGTGACGCACTTGGTTGTATCTCTGTAATTATGTGTGAGCATCAGCATCAGAAGCATCAGAAGGGAATTGGCTCGGCAGAAGCTCGGGAAATAGGCCTACCATGCACCGAAGGGCGACCGGTTTTCGCAAGTTTCAAAAAGCCGAAATACTATGCTCCACATTCATAAAACTTGATTTAAACAATAACGCTTCTCTCTCTCTCTCTCACACACATACCATCATGTAAGCATAAGTGTATTTTTCTGTATTTATCTATATTTTTCGTCCCTCTTCTTGTCCATTTATTCGATAACGGATAATCGATTCATTTCTCACGCTTGTTGATCTTTACTGAAATGCCCAAACTCTATCTACCCTTTTAAAAAATGAACATTGAACCACCAAATAAACTCTTATCATACTTATCTTAATATTATTACTGTTTTACAGAACATTTACTTGCGAAGTGAGTCACATACTCTGAGATTATAGAGATGTAAAATATATTTACATCTAGGATAGGAGTGGTCCGTAGCCTAGGGCGATAAGCGCCTGTCTGATAATCCAAAGGTTCCAAGATCGAATCGAATATTTGATAGGGTGTTATGTAGTTTTTTTTTTTTGTAATAGGGAATATAGGATTAGAACCATTATTCTATAAAAAAAACTATTAAACATTGTTATTTAGTGCTGCATGACTTTTATTGTTAATTTTATATTTTGTTAGTTCAGGTGTGTCAAATCCATTGAAATTTGATACACCTCTCTCATTAAATATCAGCTAAAATAAAAACGAATATAATCAGCAAAGAATTGAAACTCTGTCTAGGATTACAATACAGTAATCTAATTCCAGTTGAATTAACCACACACAAACAATTCTAATAATTTACCCAGCTACCACATAATACAAACTATACAATAATACAAATTTGTATTATGTGGTCGCTGAATTTACCATAATTTCCTTGTACCAACTTATCTAATTCATTGAATTAATCAATTGATGATCTGTGATTGTGATTATATTCCATATGATTATCCAAGGATATTTCCATAAAGGAAACATGGTCTATGGAAGGAAACAGAGAGGTCAATAATTCTGTATCAATATTGAATGTAAAATTCCCATGCAAATCAATTGATTGGTGCATTGACCTGATTCACAAACAAAAAGACGGAGTTACGCTGTACATACATTGAGTTCCGGTAACATGACAGGAGAGAAGGAATTCGAATCAATGAACAAGTTCATTAAACCTCTATAACCTCTTTCGAAAATCACGTGTTAGATGTATGATCAAATTAATACTAATTAGCCTAATATGATGAGTTGTATTTAATAAATTTATTTCCCTTATTGATATAGTTATAGAAAAATATAATTCTATTGAAGAAACATTTTTATTATATTCTTTCATATATTACGTAGATCGATCGTCAAACTATTGGAGAGAGTGGAAGCAAACTTCAGTGAGCGTCTCCACATTTATCAGCGTGAAAATGGACACCATCTTAGCGATATTATTTTTCGTACATAGGTTAGTCAAATTGCATGTTCTAAGAAACGTATTTCTGCCAATACATATTTTTAATCTTCAAAATAGTGGAGTGTTGTCCATTTGAAAAACATCCGTTTCCCGAGGAGGACTTTGTATTTCAATGAAACCTCACAATATTTCCTTTATCTAATGAACATTGTCTCTTCAAAAATATACAGTATTTTATTAACTTATGTCTATTGAGCATTCTGAGGGGAGCGTCTCTCGCTCTCATCACCCAACTGATATTACCTACTTAGAATTCCATCAATATTACATAATGGCAGAGGATAACAGGAATCAGATACCGGTATAGGTAACAGGTAACAAATGATATTCAAAAATATATTTGTTTTGAAATGTCTAGTTGTCTATTAGCCGTACTCGTACATTGATATAAACAAATATAGTTCATCAATATAGAAGTTTACTCTATAACTTTAATCAATGATTTACAATATGAAAAACATATGAGGATCCTGCCTAACTCAGGTCTTTCGGCGGGTGCATATTACAAACAATGTTGACAAACTATTTAAGGAAATTCACTGAATTACTGTAGCCAAGCTTTGCAGAAAATGTTTAACTTTAAAAAACTTAGAAAAAATTTATAAGGAAAAACCTAAAGGGACAGAAAAAAATACAAAAATAAGGGACTGCTTATCAAAAGAATAGGCTGCTAGTATAACAAACTACTGTTCATAGAAAAAACTCAAGAGAAATGAATTTAAAAATTCATTTAAAAAAGAGAATGAATTTAAAAAAATAATAATTAATTATAAATTATAATATAGAGACCTCTCTAGAAACAATAATAATTATTATTGACTATGGATGATGAATCGCTTTTTAAGTCATTCTTTATAAGTAATGCACTAGCATATTTTCATAAAATGCTGCTCACAGAATTGATTTATGCAAATAAACATTCAGTGTTTCTATTTTTGTTATTCAACACCTATAGAGCCAACTGTCTGAAATAAACAGTGAAACTGCTATCTTTGTTAGTGGCAGCATTCCATTTGTAACATAGCTTCACAAGGTCACCCAGACTGCGAGATCAATAAAAGTGATGACACCAGTTGCAAAAAATTAACTTTGGGGTGGACTGCTATTATATACAAATACATTCCTCTTATTAACCTGTTCAAGATCAAAGAATTTGCATATTAACTTGAACAGTACTCCTCTGCAAGCCACCTGTTAGTTACCGTGTCCATACCAGTGAAGTTTGCACGGCATTTTCTAGCATTATTTATGTAGCACAAAGAATGAAATTAAACTGGTTTTTGCAACCTGAATAGAAGAAAATTTGTAATTGTTAAAAAATGTGTTTGAAGAATAGTCGGAATTATTGTCTGGAAAGCAAGTATTTTTCAATCTCTAAAATATACGAACAGCTTGATTTGATTATATAGTGTAACTTGCGCGTTGCCAATGATGATCATTTTGAAGCAATATGAATCAAAATAACTGGAAATTTCCATTAAAAGACTTCAAAGATATCAAATTTCATTATCATTTATGCCTACCAAACTGGAGAAACTTCACATAAATGAAAGTCTGGAGAGGGGTTTTCTTGAAGGTGAATGATTTCATCATTCACATTTTACTACAATTTATTATTATCACTCATTTCACACATCACATATTTCTTTTTCTTAATCCAATATATGTAATATGAGCAAATATGATAAGGCCTTTGAAAGCAAAATAATTGAAAATGATAGGTACACTTTTCCTACATTCATAGCCTTTATCAATGCTACGGTTATAGGCATTCAAATGTTTATTCAACGAGGACTTTGATTTGGTCCATTTTTATTTGAGTCATATCAACGTGTAATATGTAACAAACAATCATGTAAACATTCTTATCTAGAATCTACATGATAATTGTAGCCTACTATAGTTTCCTTAATCCTCATAGTTTTTAGCGATAAGAAACGTTTTCCCAAGATTGCTTTTTGTTACATAAGCAGATGAAAAATGAATAACGCTATTATTCGGTCTCAATCTCGCTAAAATGACCAAATCACGCTTTCATTCCAACGTTCTCGTAACGATTTTCGTTATTCGTTAGTTTCATTATTCGTTAACTTTCGTTAATCTCGTAACGATAAGGGCCGTTCACTTCGCCGGCACCGTTGGATTTTCAGATGATGTAGTTTCAATGCAATGTAATGTGGATGAGTGCATTACGAAAGATGTCACTTTGGTGACAAGATCTATGCACTCTTACATTCGGCGATACCCTTGGATACTGAAGGATCGGAGCACCCTTCTATATGATTTGAAAATAAAAATGGAGAATTATTCAAATTTCTTCGAACTTGCTCTCTCGCACTGAACATACTTATCATAATCAGAATATAACTATAGTACAAGTCATATAAGTATATACAACACTCATTAAAAAATCTAGAAATCTAGTATAATAATCTGCCAAATCTTCAGGAGAGAAAACAAGTTGCCATGATATTTTATTACCCACACCTCTTAATAACCTTGAAATGTGAGACACTACATAGTGGATTTATTATTATTATTTATTTTTTGCTGGATACTTACTTGAGTAGGTAGCGACATTTTAGGCTACCTATCACTTCTGAATTCTGAGACTATATTTTATTGGTTTACGATTTTTATAACCGTTGAAGTAGCTGATTAGAGATCATTCATAGGCATATAGTAAAATTGGAAAACAGTCAAGTAAAAAGAAAATAATGCATAAATAAAATATTTTTTATCCAATCTCAGTATATTATCCAATCTTGAAGTTCTTGTCATCCTTAAGAGAAGTGTAAGAGAGGGCCGGCTGTGCCCTAACTTCGCCCTCCCAGGAAATAAAGGCAGCCAATCAATCAATCAATCTACTGTTTCTTTTTATTCCTTGAACATTATAGGCCTACTTTCGAGTTGTCTTAAAATATTATATTTACACTCTGGGGCTCTGTAAATTTGAAAACATTTTCTCTATCTAAATTAATGTTATTGAAATCCTCATGTACAGAAAACTTTAAAATATATTTGAGGAGGAAAGTATATTTTGAAAATTTCTTGGTTTGTGTATGACATTGATTTTGATTGATAAATTTCAAGTACCTAGTTTCAGGAATGCATTCATGATGCATTAATGGATATAATGATCTATATCTATACAATTCAATTCACCACATAAATTACACACCTGAAACCGTGTGTATGTACGATTGTCGCTAGCTTCAAGATTTTCTAAAAACGAAGGTCATGTGTACTAAGTTGATCAAGGCTCTCTAATTGTTCATTTTAGCGTAGGCCCAGATCTCATTGTACAAAATGCATTGTTCAAACTCTTTGCAATCTATCCACGATAAATTTTTCTGTTAACGCGGTGAAATATAGTACTGTACCGTATGAATGTAGAGATTCATTAATTCGGTGGTTAGTTTTCATTGAAGTTATTTATTGTATATCAAGGTTTTCTTAGTTTAAGGTCACATCATAGAAGAACTAATTCTTGCCAAAACCATTGATTTCGAAACAAACTTTACAGGCAACAAACTTATAGATTAAAAATTAATTTTTAAAAGTATTTTAGCTGGTTTTTTTAATTCTGCAATGATCTTAGTATTTTTAATCGGCGTGCTTAGTAACTTACAGTATTTCTTATCAGCAAACCTTGAATTCAGTTACTTCGAAGCTATTTACAGAATAGCTTATATATGATAGCTTATATCCTTATATGGCAATATATAATTGTATAGAATTAGAATTTAGAATAGAGCACCATTAGGCTAGGCGTACATCGGTTAGTCAAGACAAGACGAGATTAGTCACGTTTAGTCACAGTAATTCACATAGTTGCTTATGAAGCAGCACACACTGATGCAATGACTAATTGGTGTGTGTTGCTTCATAAGCAACTATGTGAAGTACTGTAACTAAACGTGACTAATCTCGTCTTGTATTGTCTTGACTGACCGGTGTACGCCTAGCCTTAGTGAAAAAGCAATACAAGCTATAGAAATTGTATCTAAGTTTGGTTTGAAAACATCAGCTTCATAAAATATATTTGTTGGAAAACACAGTTGTAAATTACAGTGGATAAAATATTTCCAAGCGCTGACCGCTGGGGAAAGCACAATTATGTCATGTGGGTTTCCACGGTTGTTTTCCATCTTGCGTTATGAATCAGCAAATATTCCAAGCAGCTATTACCAGATTAATTTGTTGAAAGCGGAGACTGGAAAGTATGGGGATTGTTGTGGCGGGGCAGGTTGCAAACAGAAGACCTTGATAAAGTCGTCGAGTTCGCGTGCTTCCCTGACCTAGACGCTCGTCAAAACATCTCAGCTAATAATACTCTTACTCTAAACTCGTCAACCTTTATTCAAATGTATGGGGTTGTGGGTGGGTGAAACAAATCATTTTCAGCCATCGGAAAATCAGAATTTTGTCTCATACTGTGGTTATGATGTTCGTGAAAATAATTGCAGCTTAGTATTGTGGGGTTCAATGTCAAGCCCACTTTACTTTCAAGTGTTGAACGGTTCTAAAATTAGTTTCTTGGGTATGTTTAATGAAAATTTGGAAGTCCTGCAATACAGGAAAAAAGCAATCGATTTTCAGTGGACTTCAATGAATTAATTTAATTACAGTTTAATGAAATAGGAGTAATTAGACTACAATAAATAACATTCTGTATTTGCATAGAGGTTGCAAAACAACAAAACATTATTGAAGTTTTTGAGAGACTACAGTCTTAGTTTATGATCAAATATCAAGAAAAGCAAAGTATAGATAAGATAAGAAGGTTTATTCTCACATTGAGTTTGTTTTGGGAATGTGAGTAATGGTGTGAATAGCAGAACAGCATTCACAGGTGAAATAATTAGTAGGAAAAGTCTAAAAGATTTGAATTATTCCCCCAGATAAAGTTCAGGATAGACACCTATACTCTAACAAAAATTAATATTAATCCTCATGAATCGGCTCTCTCGCTCTCAAATGAAGCCCACAAAAATAAATTTTCCATGGAAATTTCTTATAATTGAAGAACGCAATTAACATTTACTTGTTTGTTAAGGAATAAGGAGTTAATCACCTTCCAAAGTCATTACGATTACATAATCCTTCTAATGAACATTGAATGATCATTAATGATAACAACTACCCAATACACTATAACAACTTCTAAATAATTTACATCATTAATTTATTAACTGTCATTCAATTTTTCAATTTCAATTTTTTTATTTACACGCACACAATTACAAAAACCAAGCAAGAAGTATAGTACCGGTCGGCTACTAATTTTAATTTGATGGATGGCGAATGGTTTCCATTTAACGTTTTTATGGTAAGGGGTGATGTTAAATCGAAATTTTTAACACATAAATACCGTATATAACATGTAAAAATCATATTTGAAACAGAAATCAACAGAACATCACCCTTTACCATGGAAACGTTGAGTGGAAGTCATTCGCCATCCGCCAAATTAAAAGAACACTACTATACAAAGATAAGATTATACAAAATAAAAACAAGAAGCCAAGCGGGGAGAAGTGATGTAAAAAGGAGGGGTAATGGAGAACTCTTCTAACTGTAGTAGTTTTCCATGTATTAGGAAGGCGTTCAAAGAAAAAAAAAACAGGAGGAGGGTAAGAAATGAATGGATGCAATAGAAGGGATATAAGTATCAGTTACAAATAAAAACTTATTAGTACAGTTCATTCAATACATAAAATTACATACTATACAGTTTATCTCATTATCTCTATTACTATTATTCACAAATTCTACTATTTTATTATTCGGCTACTTTCATATTACTCTACTCTATTACTCTGTTCTAATTAACAATATTATTGTTACAATGAATGTTGAAGTTGTTAAATATCGTTGTTAAACAGCCTGGAATAAACAAACAGTAAACGAAGGACGAAGTGAGTTCCAGATTGAAACTCACATTGAAATAGAGATTCCCTAAATTACGTAACACAAAAATCGGTGATTTCAATAACAATTCCCTCCCTCCCCTACTCTAACGGGAAAATTACAAAAGGACCTGCTTTTAATAAAGATCTGATACCTGCCTTTTTACCTTTTGAGCGGTACAAGGTTAAAGTTTAAAATGATGATTACAGATGGTTGTTTTAGGAAAGTCTTATTTATTCTGGAAAGTTCTTGAGAACCTATAAATCTCATTAGAATGAACTTCCTTTTTACTGGACAACTGTTGAATAAATGTTGTTTTTATTTCTTTGTTCTTGTCACAAGCTCTGAAATTGAACTCAAGAAAAATCTTAAAAATAAAATTTCAATGTTGTGAATATATATTCACAACATTGTATATTGCTCTCAACATTGTTATGTATATTTGCTCTTCATGAGCAAAAAGAAATAATATGAAATTTGCTGAGAAGAAGAAGGATTCTGTCAATAAAAAGAGAAGTAATATAATTATTATGTCAGCCACGGCTGATAGAGGAGGGGATTTCCGACGGCAGACATTGGTGCTTGTCTCATTCCAGAGCTATTTTCGTTTGAAATATGTTTGCAGAATCTAGTCTTTGTTTTTGAAGTAATGAAATGAATCGATTCGCTCACGCAACTCTATACTTATCTCAATAAGTATACATTTCACAATATTTTTAGCCTATTCATAACTACGGTAAATTGCCGTACTGAATAAATTATTCCGTAAAAATGAATGGAAATCCTGCACTGGGAAACTCATACTGGGATTACTGTTGATTCATAATGGAAATTTTTGAATGATATTCATGTACTCTCGAGATAAGTTTATACTCAACTAACCATCTACAATAATAATTTATCCAATGAGCCACATCTAAATATTCAAATCCACCTGAAGAATAAAGATTAAATACTTTTAAATCTAGCTAGAACTAATTTCCTTTCAAATTCACTTATCTCTCATTAAAATTTATTCAACTCATTTATTTCTTCGTGAAGAGATTTTCCTGCATTTTCATTTGATAATAAAAGAAAATGAGAGAATCACGTTGGGGTGAGATATGCTTACTGCTTAGTGAGAAAAAATTCGGTTCCACAATTTTGATCCAATTTCTTTCTTATTTCCAGAGAATTCTGATTTCGCACAAACTCACCACGTTTCTTCTTGATCTTACTAGCCCAGTAAAATAGTACATTTCACCTTGCATGAAATGGGGTAGTCGGTTTCTTTTTTTAATAATGTTTATGGTAGTCCTGGGATGCTAAATCCAAGTTTTGAACCTCCGGCAAACTATGGGATCATCTCCAAAATCATACAATGGCGGAATTTTGCACTTTTTACTTTTGGTAATTTCACCCTGAAGAATCACTTTTACCTTATAGGACATTGTTCATATTTTTTAGGTATATTGAATTTACCGTCAATTTGGACCAAATTTATCATTGTAGGCCCAACCGTTTGCGAGATACAGCTCTTCAAAACTCATCAAATTAACGAAAATTTACCCTTTTTTCAATTTTTTCGCAATTTTGACCCTGAAGAATCACTTTCATATAGGACATCTAATAGGGTTGGAAGTAAATTTGAATACCTACAATTTGCTACCTGATTGGTTATTGTAGGCCAACCGTTTGTGAAATACAGCTCTTCAAAGTTCATCAAATTATCGTAATTTTCACTTGTTTTTTACATTTGGTCAATTTTGACCGTGAGCATCACTTTTTCGAAGGTGACTTTCAGCAAAAGTTTTGAAAGATAATTTAGCTACAATTTGAGACCAAATTGATCATTGTAGACAATAGTTTGCGAGATGGTAGGCCTTCAAAGTTTATCATATTGAATTTTCCACTTTTCTACATTTCTTCGATTATGACCCTGAAGAATCCACTTTTTCATATAGAACATTCAACAGAACTTTGAAAGCTGATTAGATTACCTACAATTTGAGACCAAATTTGTTAGAATAACCGTTTGCAAAATACAGCTCTTCAAAGTTTATCAAATTATCGTAATTTTTCACTTGTTTTACATTTGTTCAATTTTGACTGTGAAGTATCACTTTTTTAAATAGGACATCCAATTTCTCAAAGTATATTAAATTACCTACAATTTGAGACTGAATTGGTCATTGTGGGCCTAATAGTTTGCGAGATATAGGCCTTCAAAGTTCTTAAAATTTCAAGTCTGATTGAATACGCCATATTGAATCTAAGTTCATTTTTTTAAAAGGGAAAGTGGTCATGTTATACTTGATTTCGATACAGAATTTCAAGAGAAAATGAATGGCGAAAACCGCACCACGATATGTGAAACCGTTTTTAAGATATTTCTATTATAAATCAGACATATTTACACCTAAATCAGTTAATATCTCAATAACGGTTTTTGAGATATTTTAACTGGCGGTGTGATATCTGATTTATAATCGAAATATCTTAAAAACGGTTTCACATGATCGTGGTGCGGTTCTGCCATTCATTTCTCTTAATCTGTATCGAAATCATGTATAACATGACCACTTTCACAAATGAACTTAGATTCAATCCGGTAATCAATCAGACTTGGAGGCTTTGAAACCTCATATCTCGCAATAGCCTGACCAATTCAGTCTCAAATTGTAGGTACTGAGGAATTATGTTGATGTCCTATTCAAAAAGTGATACACGGTCAAAATTGACCAAATGTAAAAACAACTGAAAAAGTGCGATAATTTGATAAACATTGAAGAGCTGTTGTTTCGCAAACGAGCCTGACAACAAATTTGGTCTCAAATTAGGTAATCTAATCGGCTTTCAAAGCTGTGTTGAATGTTCTATGTGAAAAGTGATTCTTCAGGGTCATAATCGAAGAAATGTGAAAAGGTGGAAAAAGTCAACAATATGATAAACTGAAGGCCTACCATCTCGCAAACTATTGGGTCTACAATGATCACCGGCTCAAACAACAAAATTATCTTTCAAAACTGCTGAAAGTCACCCGAAATGCTTCGCGGTCGGGGACCAAATGTGAGTGAAAAACGATAATTTGATGAACTTTGAAGACTGTGTTCACAAACGGTGAACCTGACCAATCAGGTAGCAAATTGTGCTTACTTCCAATAGATGTCTGCTATATGAAAGTGATTCTTCGGGGTCAAAAATGCGAAAAATTGAAAAAGGCAAATTCGTTGATTTGATGAGTTTTGAAGCTGTATCTGAACGGTTAGCCTACAATGATAAATTTGGTCTCAAATTGACGGTGATTCAATATACAAAAATATGGAACAATGTCCTATATGTAAAAGTGATTCTTCGAGGGTGAAAATTGATGCAAGTAAAAAGTGCAAATTTGTATGATTTTGAGATGATCCCATAGTTTGCCGAGGTCTAAAACTTGGATTTAGCATCCCAGGACTACCATAAACATTATTAAAAAAAGAAACCGACTACCCCATTTCATGCAAGGTAGACCCTATTTTTGATGACAATTTTACTGGGCTATACGGCGAATTTACTATCATGAAGTAATAGTGTGAGTTAGATGGTCGAACTAGTTTATTAAAACGTTTGCATTCTAATCAATCATTGAAACGTTGCTTCTCAACTATTCCAACAGAAGTCAGAAACTGAAGACTTGATCAGTCTTTGTCTTCAGTATTGATCAGTGTTTGGCAATTCTTCAGGGAATATAATTATGAGAGACAATGAGAAACATCGAACATATTGGAATCCAGTTCAATAAGAGAGACTTAAATAGTTTTATATCTAGCTGAAACCAATTTCCTCAAATTCAATCCAATCTTATGATCCATATCGCTCATTTCTTCATAGAGAAATTTTCTTGCGTTTTCAGTAGGCCACTGGTAAAATTATCTTTTTATTCATTCTGATGATGAAAGAAAATGAATTTTCGAATGAAAATGAGAGAGAATTTTCCAGAATTTTCATTACTGATAATAATATTTTAATTTTCATTTTGATAAAAAAAGAAAATGATTCCAGAAAATAAAAGAAAGTCTAATAATGACCAATCCAATAACGTACAGTAATGCATTTAAGGATTGTGGATGGTGGATCGGTGGATGATGCAAATTAAAATCTGTCAGTATCAGAATGAATAGATTGACTGTTTCAATAGCAATTTAGGAACTCAACTGCACACGTTAATTAGGAAGAAACAATTTCAAACTAGAATATCAATCATGCCGGGACTTGAGAAGTGTAATTTGATAAAAAGAGAAACGCGACAATCGTTGAAAGGCCGGCCACTCGACTCGAAGTAATTCGCACTGTTCTTATTAATATTGTTGTCAGAGTCAGATGGGGCTCACTCTTGGACTTGCAATACGCCAACTGAATAACCTTGACATTAAACTACTTAGTATTGTGTTGTAAACAAGCGAAAAATGTTACTCAACTTAGAACATACTTTGCAGGCTGAAATAGCCTGTAGCCTACTTGTCATTCCGGCCTGTGTCGCTGTCGAAATCTATCAGTGTCAACTATCAACGGAAAATACATTATACGAAAATATCAATTCAAGACTTATTACATTTGGAACTGGTACTCGAAATTTTTGGGTTGATATGGGTATTACGAATGTCTATTAAAACTCTGTATAATAGAGAAATAGGAATAGTAGTAGAATAAATTCTAGAAGAAACTGATGGAAAACAGAATAGATGTAACCGTCAGGCGCGCACCCAAGGGGGGAGTCTAAAGGGGCTTCTTCCCCCAAGAAAAAAATTAAATTCTATTTTTAAATTTGCCAATAGTGGACACATCGCATACTGAATAGGCTACTGGTTTGCGGGAGTTACAATTCACTACAACTAGGAAATAAATAGCTGCATTCCTATAATATTCCTAAGAAATGTACTGAAAAATAAATACTGTAATGGGTATTGTCAAAATAAAACTAGACCTACAGTCCCTAATCAAAACTTGTATTCAAAGAGCTGAAATAATCTCAAAAAAATGCATAAAATACCGGATTTCTAAGAAATTTTTAAAAACATTTTCGTTGGTTGGCCCAGAGACACCGGTCAGCCCCCCCCCCCCCATAAACATTATCTGAGTGCGCCACTCGTAACCGTGAAACGTGAAATTAATTATAAACATCTACATTATTATTGTACAATATAACATGTGAGCCTTGCATGAAATTCAACATTTTTCTGCTTTTTGTAGGCTAGAAGCTTAGAGTCTTTGATAGAAGTGCAAGTTTTGGAGTAGGAACTCAAGTTCTGTTAATTTTTAGCGTACATGATAAACCAATTTAAAGACACCAATACCGCAAGAAATTTTTTTTTTCCACACCTCATATTGCAATCTAGTCTAAGAAGACTAATGAGCAATTTTTTTCTAATCTACTATTATTCAAATTGATAAGTTTAGCAGCTCTCACTAGGACTACTACTTTTAAATACTAACAAATAACATAGATTAATAATCATAATTACAAAACATAGTCATAATAATAAAGATTAATAATCATAATCACATAACATAAATAATAAACTATTTGTGCACTAAGATCACATTAGGATTCACACTATGAACACTGCTCTGCTTTTGACACTCTCACACCACAACATCACACAATTCAAAGGGTTTCGTCCGCTTCAACCTGCGCAGCTGGGTGTTGTCGAGTAGCTGGATAACTTCTTCGTTATGATGCTGTTGGATCTTCTCAGCATGCTTGCGAGCAAAGCGCCCGATTTCACTGGTGACAAACTCCACCTTCAAGTCTCTGTGGATATCTGCATTTCGGATGTATCTTGGTGCATTGACGATGTTCCTCAAGACCTTGTTCTGGAAGCGTTGGATTGTATCTACATTGCTCTTGCTGGCACAACCCCAGAGTTGGATTCCATACATCCATATGGGTTTCAGGATTTGCTTGTAGATGAGAATCTTGTTGTAGAAGGAAAGTGTTGAATTTCTTCCTATCAACCAGTATATTTTGCTGTATCTTATACCTAGTTCTTCTCTCTTTTTCTTCACATGTGCCTTCCAGCGCAATCTTGTATCCAGAGTCATCCCCAGGTATTTAGCCTCATTAGCATATGGGACCGGTTTCCCATTGATGATTAAGGGAATTTGGTCAAATTTGCGGTTGGTGAAGTTCACTTGTACAGATTTTGTCTCGTTGATCTTGATCCTCCATAGCCTAGACCAATTGAAAATTTCATCAGCAGCATCTTGTAGTTTCTCCATTGATTCCTGACAGTTATTGCCTAAAGTTAATACAGCTGTGTCATCTGCAAAAGTAGCCACAGTTTGATTCTCCATCATGGGTAGGTCACTGGTGAATAACAAATACAAAATTAGACCAAGAACACTTCCTTGAGGAACTCCTGCTTTAATCTCTTTGAGTTCAGAGTATGCATCATTTTGCTTGATTCTGAAATATCGACCCATTAAGTATGACTCAAGAATTTGTGTATATTCAACTGGAAGCATGGTTCTTAATTTACTTAGAAGTCCTTTGTGCCACACTTTGTCAAAGGCTTGTGCTACATCTAGGAAGACTGCACTACAGATTTTCTTCTCTTCAAGAGCCATTTCAATTACATTAGTGATCCGGTGGACTTGTTCAATAGTTGTGTGTTTCTCTCTGAATCCAAATTGATGGTTTGGGATCAGTTCCTTCGACTCTATAATTGGTTTCAACCTTTTCAAGAGAAGTTTTTCAAACAGTTTTGATATTACTGGTAGAAGTGATATTGGTCTATAGGATGTGACTTCATGTGGTGTTTTTCCTGGTTTGGGGATCATGATGACTTCGGCAATTTTCCAGTAGTCAGGTACGTATTTCAGTCTGAACACTGCATTTATTAAAAATGTGATCTTCACAAGAGCCTTCCTTGGTAACTGTTTTAATATATCTCCAGTAATGAGATCAAATCCTGGTGCCTTTCTGGTATTGATGCTGTTCTTGATTGTATTTTCCACTTCACGTACAGTAACAGGTGGAATTCTCATGGATTCTTGCACAGTATGTGGTAGTTGATTATCCTCATCTAAGCTTTCATTGGACCTGAAGATGTTTTCAAGATGATTTGCAAATGTGACTGATTTCTGGTTGTTGTCTCGAGCCCATGTCCCATCCAGGTTTCTGATAGGTGCATTCTGATTTTGAGGCCTTCTTATGCACTTTGTAGCTTTCCAGAGAGAATATTCAGTACTCTTATCATTGGTTAATTCATTGAGATATCTCGTGAATGATTCATTTTTGAGCTTTTTTATTTCCCTACTAAGTTGCTGAGATAGATTATTCATCTGAGTCTTGTGTCTGGGGTCTCTTGTGCTCTGCCATTTCCTTCTAGCTCTCCTTTTTTCTAACAGTAGGTTTCTGATTTCTGCTGGATAATTGCTGCCCTGAGTCTTCCGTCTTACGTCTGGAGTAGATGCCCAAGCTGCTTGTTGGATATCAGTTACTAATTTCTCAATTTCTTTGTCAAGCTGGTCTCCACTTCTGAGTGGTACACTCAAGTTGATCTTTCCTTCTAGAAGAAATCTGAATTGTTCCCAGTCTGTATATTTATTGCTGAGAAATGGAGTTGGTTCTCGTTCAATTACAGTTTCACTTAAAGTTAGTAAAATTGGTGAATGATCGGATGACAAATCATAACTATCTTCAATTTTTATGTAGTTTGTGGAAATATCCTTGATGATAAAAAAGTCTATCAGATCTGGTATTTTTCCTAGGTCAGTGGGCCAGTAAGTTGGGTTACCACTAGATAATGTTTCACATTTGTATTCCTGTATTGCACTGTACAGTTCTCGACCTTTTGTAGTGGTTAATCTGGAGCCCCAAAGTGTGTTTTTAGCATTGAAGTCTCCTCCTATTATAAACCTTTTTCCAAGATGTTTGAAAAATTCCATGTAGTCGTTGCACTTGATAGCATGCCTTGGAGGACTATACAATGCTGCTATAGGTACAGTACATCCTCTTAATTTCAGTGATATAATTGTGGCTTGTATTTCTTCCGTTTTGTATTCAATTCCCTCATTGTGCTGAATAGATTCTCTAACAATCACTGCACTACCTCCCTTTGCTGAATTACTTGGATGTAAGAAATGATAATATTATAGCTTGGATGTCTTCTTCGTTCTTCCTATTCTCTAAACATTTTTAACAATACTTATAATGCTAATGAAAATCCGGTACTTGGCCTTGAAAAGTCTTCAGGCCTATCATTTACATTTTACAATAACTAACGCCTCACGGCGTAGAGACATATTTACCGTCATCTAGAAACTAAGAAACACATGGCTCGAAGGTATCCATTATCTGAATCCTTTGATATTTACTACTTGTAGACCAATGACATATTGATAAAATCAAAGATTTCATCATATTGCAAAATCTCAACCTTATTTTAAATTCGCTTTACAGCATTGAATCGCATGTTGCATATTCTGTTTTTGGTATTCCTCCGACACATCTGCATTCCAATGTAGATTAGTCTGGAAATGAATTATAAAAAGATTGATTCAGCGGAATAATACGTTTTCGAGCTGGAAAAATTCAGCAATATCGTTGAAAAGTATTTATTCTCGTAATACAGTAGTACATTATTATCATTATTTCATCAATAGTATTATTATAGCAAATTGTAAAACGAATATAATAACTTGTAGTAAGTACCGGTACGAAATAGAAAACAGGAAATTCGAAGAGTAAATCAATATTCAGAAGCAAACTACCTTGTACTACCCCGAACGATGGACGAATAATCTACGATTATTATTAAGTATCATTCACATCTTCACATGGGATCCAAAAGAAAGCTTCAGTTAATAAATGAGTATTGTACTATTTTTGTACTGTTCGCTATTGTGTAAAACTTAGTACGAGGCATTTTAAAAAATTGGATGAAAAAATTAAAAATATAATATTTGTTTAAAAAGTTTATTGAATTATTCGAAGGATTGCTTATCAAAAATAGAAAGTGTTACTGAGCCAGGCCTAGAAACAAGAGATAAAGAGGATTGGTAAAATTAGAAGACCAAATTTATTTATTTATTTATTGTTACATATGTCATAATTGAGTGAAGATGTATAGTCCGATTCACGTCAAGAAGTCAGCATTGTTCATATGAGGAGCATTGATGCCAAGTTTCATTGAGAGAGAAAGAGAAAACTGCAACAAACGTGTTTGTTGGGACTGTGTGCGACAACATCGCACAGTGCGGCAAAACTATGCACAGTGCGAATAGGATAGAGACATCAGCAACTGCCTTGTGCTGAACAAGGATAGCAAACTCCCATCTAAGCAATGCTGACTTCTTGACGTGAATCGCACTATAGAGTAATCAACTTTGAAAGCCATTCATTGTTTTGAATTATTCATAAAAATAAAGTTGTTAAAATCAAATTAAATATACTGCTACCACAGATAAAGAACTATTCGATAATAGACCCATATCTGTGCTCCTTACACTTAGGAAAGGAGATGGATCTCAAGTATCTATCAATAAAACGGTGAGATTGGGAGATGACAGTCACACGGTGCTGGAGCTGGAATACAACGGGAGCAATCGATCGGAATGTATGGTGAGTGCAATAGAAAGCGTGAATGGGACAAACCTGTTGGCTTGCCTACTTCTTCAGCGGTGCCTTATCATCTTCACTATCACTAGAGCACCATCTACTGTCTCTCGTTTTCTAGGTGTTGGACCTCCCTGTCGCCATCTATATTATGGTCCATTGTTGGCTGCAGAGCACCAAACGATCTAGTCGACGTAGACTTTTGTATTTTCTTCTTCTTCTTCTTCTTCTTCTTCTTCTTCTTCTTCTTCTTCTTCTTCTTCTTCTTCTTCTTCTTCTTCTTCTTCTTCTTCTTCTTGTTAGGAGATCTTTGTGGTTCTTCTACTACTTTTCCTGCTTCCCCTCCTACCATCTGCCTGCCTGAAAGCTTTCACTCACCACGACTTGCTGATTATCACCAACTGATCGAAGGTCGCCTACCATCAAATTCAGAGAGGCGAGAGAAGAACCCGAATGCCTGACTTACAATTTTGATTGAATGAATAGGCCTTCTGATTGACTGACTAGTTGATCCATTATCAACGTGTTAGCATTCCAAGAGCATTCGCCCACTTATCAAATATTATTAGGTACACGATTAGCTCATTGTGATAATTGAGAAGACCTTTATTGGGCTCTTGTGAAAGTACGATGCCTAAAGGAGGCAGGAACCCTGGGGGAGGAGCGGATGGGATATCAATAGAAGAGAAGAGTATTGGGTAGAGTATTTGAAATTAAAGAAAAGATATATTAAAAAGAGGATTACTATTATACTGTAATTATATAGAAAAAGATGATAAACTACAGTATGTTACCCGCAGGGGGGCAGAATTTATTCTGTCCGGGGTGTGGCAATCCTCCGGGTTCCTAATGCAAGTGGGAGATGTAGGCTGGTTGGCAACTAACACCGTTGCGTCCCAGCTTAAGTAGGGTGTTCAAGTAGGAACACCTGAAGCATCAACTGCGCAAGCCAAGCCAACATATGGTGGAACAGCATACGCCGACGGCTGCATGGTCAGGGGAGTGCCTGACATCGAGTATGCGAACTCTGGATACCAGGCGACCTCCAGTTTCAAGAAGCCTTCCCTGGGTGAACGCGGAGCTCTGCCCAGGGTGACTGAATAAGTCTCCAGCTACTCGTGGGAATCTTAAGGATACCAACTGAAGAGTAAAAGAGGCTGAACAGCCTCAAACATCTAACGAGGATGGGGGATCTCCCCCAAACTCTACCGACCTGGAACAGGTTTCAGAGTTATTGCTGACTCAAACCTGCCGGGAAACGGTACATGTAGAGGAAGGCACTACAACTGAAGATTCCGCAATGGAGTCTGAGGAGTGTGCAGACCCATCCCTGATAGAAGTTGAACAGCTTCGGAAGGGTGGGTCCATAGCTGAAATCAGCAGCACATTTGCTGCTGGAATGTCCAGCACTCTTGCAAATGAGGAGGAGACTTCTTGGAAAGGCAACCCTCCTACCAGAGGAGGCAAGAGAACTGGACTTCAAGGCCCTGAGTAAATTCTGCTCTGGCCTTGGATTATGGAACATGGCATAAGCCAAAGAGGGGATGCCACAAAAGATCGAATAGCGGTCGGGGTGGCTAAGGGTTACCAAAGCCCAACCCAATTAAACAAAAAAAAAAAAAAAAACTACAGTATGTACATTGTAGTGAATGACTATGAGAGTATACGATATAATTTGTCTTCGAATTATTTGAAAATAATATCTTCTTATCGTTGCCACCACAGAATCCCAAAGGTAATTAATTGCTCCAATTTATTAAATTTATTTGTTGACTAGCAGGTCACCCTTGCTTCGGGGTCTCAGAAATCCCGTTGAGATTAAGGATATTTGTGTGAAATATCTGATAACTGCTGAAATAGTTCTAATAGTTCTGATGGAATGATGGCGTCTCTATGTTTCTATCATCCTAGAACATTATGGTGTTAATAAAATATGACAAAGCCTCTAAAATTTTTGAAAAAATCATAATGATACGATATCATCAACTATCCTTGAAATATGTAAATATCCAGTCCTTGGTATACAGACAATCTAGGTACAAAATTTCAGCTTTATTTAATTTCAGACAGACAGACACCATCTCATTTTTATAATAGTGTAGATTTGCTAGATTGAGTGATGGGTCCGAGTAAGCCGCATTTGATTATTAAATTAAATTTTGGTTGAATTAATCATATCAATTTTATTAGTTTACGTTGAAAAATCTCCTTCTTTAATCTATGCTAACCGACTCATCTACAACGCCGGGATCCAGTGCTTTGACTCTGATAAGCGATTGCATGCATGATTGAAACAAGAAAACAATGATAAAAAGGTCGAAGCCCTTATAAATACTGTATTAATGGAGTTTAAAGAGGATATTGATCCCTGATCTGTCAGTGAAGTACAAGCCACAAGAGATTGTAGTATGAATTGTTCATGAAGTAATTTGCTATTTATTTCTATTCTATGATTCCATATGTTGTATAAGTGATAGGTTTGTTATTTATGTAACATTTATGAAGGCTCTTTGCGGCAAAAACGAATCTTCATCATGATAAGAAATCCGTAGTTGCCTTCAAACTGTCAAAGACTGTATAGTAAATAACAAGTAGTTATCCAACGTCGTTTGTTATTCATTTACACGGGTTATAATAGCTTCAC
This sequence comes from Laodelphax striatellus, assembly GCA_017141395.1. Classification (NCBI taxonomy): domain Eukaryota; kingdom Metazoa; phylum Arthropoda; class Insecta; order Hemiptera; family Delphacidae; genus Laodelphax; species Laodelphax striatellus. Next base: position 30,352,171 of record CM029532.1, read on the forward strand.
TATCTGGAATGTAGCGAAAACATTATTCAACACTTGTCAACCAAGAAATACGTTAAGTACAGAGAAGCTTATAAGTACAGATACTTACAAAGTAGCTCAATCCAAATACATAGTCAATTGTGCATGAGGAATGTACTTAGTAGGTAAGGTAATATATACTTCTTCAAACAGAACTTTTTATTTTCCATTGCGACGCTGCCATAAGCAGGGGCGAACCCAGCGGGGGATTTAGGGGATATATCCCCCCCCCCCCGAACTTATAGAACAAAATGGATTAATTATTATATATACTTATATATGTATATTATATTTTGTAATAAAGAGGGGGATGTCCCCCTCCGAAAAATGTTTCTGGGTTCGCCCCTGGCCATAAGTATAGTTCAATGTGAGCAAAGACGATAGGAAACTATTAAATATTAATAAGTATTCTAATTGTCTCTGATGTGAGATACCAAAAATACCTCACCTTCATCTCAGTTTGTGATCATTCACCTCGCCTGAGTCAACCCATGAGAGAAACAATAATCTGTTAAGTCAACTTGAGAATGGGTAAGCCAATTGATGGACGCTTGACAGATTTACGGTGATGGTAACTCTCAGGGTATTATACATACAATACAATGTCCGTGTGCGGCAAAAGGCTTTAGCTTGCATATGGAGACATGTGTATGGCGAGTGTGTGGCGTGATCCTGTCTTGAAGTATTTGGAGCGAGGACAGCCTCAACAGCTAAACAACAACCTGTTGCCGGTGCGGTGCTGGTCCGTCCGCGTCCCCTTCCTCCGCCCGCACTCTTCGGTATCCGGTAGCAGACCAACATGCATTCTTATCAACTACACTAAATGAACTATAGACATCTCCATAGCAAAAACAATTACAACCATAACAATAACAAAAACAACCAAACCAGCAATTATCCGAATTCATTGGGACCGGGATCGATTTGGATAATCGAAAATTCGAATAATGGGACATAGACTGGTATTGAAGAAAAGCGAAGTGTCTCACATAGATTACATTTGATCAAGTTTAACAAGCACAGAGTGAAGCTGTTAAATAATTGATATGGAAAACAAACACAAATACTAAGCTAAGTAAAATGGAAAATATACAAACTACAAAACTTGTTTTTAATGGAAAAAATTACTCGATTTTAATTTTTCATACAGTATTATAAAAAGTTACTTCCAGGACGGATTCTGAATTGATGATTCGGTTGATTAGTGTTTGGATAATCGGAGTTCCTCTGTACCGTAATTATCCTAACTTTATAACTTCTATAAATTACATGTAAGTTGATACATCAAGCAGGCAGTTAATGGTTTTAATCGGTTGGCTCCAAAGAAGCAGTAAATAAATCGATAGATAAATAATAAATCGATAGATAGGTTTTACTCGGTTGGCTCCGAAGAAGCAGCAAATAAATCGATGGATAAATAATAAATCGATAGATAAATGATAATCTATTTGAAATAATTTGTCCATCACTTTTATAGTTAGGTACTCTCAGTACCCAAAGTTCAAACTCCTATCTAGTCTGAAATCCACAATATTGCATCTCTAGTGATCCTGTCTCCTGAGCCATCGTGTAAAAAATATTTTGTCGAAACAGGTTTTTTGTTTGATAATGATTGAAATTCACAGGTGTTATGGTTTCATCATGGTAAGAATCAAACTCCAAGATACGATACTAACTTGACTCCTATTATTGAAGTTCTTATTATCACAAATTTCCGAAGTGCATAAAATGAAATCTTTATTAATGACCTCATCTTTATCAATAATCTAATAATTAATAGCCTTTATTATGTCACTTGAACTCTAAAATTGTAGGTGATCCATTATGTCATGTTTTTTGCAGTTGTGCTTCTAATTTTGGATGAATATCGAACAATAAACTGTAATATCTATTCTCTAGGCTATTTTCTTCTATTTCTTCTATTTTCTTCTATTATTCTCCGCAGTCCATTCAACAACCTACTTGAAGTAATTTTGCACCTTCTATCGCCTTTTCTAATTTTTTCGTTTCAGACTCCTTTTATCAGAGAAATTAGAGTAATCAATATCCATCCACCTCTCTGTAGATACAATTATTACTGAGATCTCAGATTAATTATGAGCCACAGATTTATTAGTAACTTATTTTGAGAACACAAATAGTATTAGTTACCGATTCCTCTATCTGTCCAGGCTCAGACCTAGAAATGACTGAAATAGACTGTTAGAGTGAATTATGTTATGCAAAAGGGCACTGTAAGTTTGTTTATTAATTGCTGTTGTAGAAAACAACATCATCTTATTTATTTTATAATGTTGCAGCATCACTTATATTTTATAATCATGTTCATGTGTGAAAATTGTACAAGGAAGTGTATCCTTGATTAATTGATAGCATTTAAAATTTGGAGTACCAAGTCTAATAATAGAAGAATATCCTGCTGAGCACTAATGATCCGACTGCGATATTCGAACAGCCTGTGCTATTGCAGCACCAATCAGGATCACAACTCAAACTTAATTAAGATACCTATCACTTTTACATTGGAGCTCATTGCATGTAGCATGATAATTGCATGAATTTGAAATGAATTCATGTGCTGGATTGGAAAAATACAACAGAGTTTCATAAAAACTGAAAATTTTCCATTTCGAATTCAGATAATTACAATCATTACCAAGTTATTATTGAGAGTAATGGGCCAAATTCGATAGCCTGCGTGATGTAGCTGGATATATTGATCCCGAGAGACAATGAAGTAACTAGAATAGGTTGTATAGAATAGCTCAGATACTTTTGTTTCCATTTCATACCACAAAACTTTACTTTTTGAGTACATTAGTAGTGGAGTATTGTGGTTGGTACTTATTCAGTTAAGGTTGGGAGTTATCCAGTTGGGAGTTGGCAGTTTGGTGAGGAGAGCGAACTTCTTAACGCAAAGTCGATTAATATCTTAATAGCCTAGCCTATAACACTGAAATTTTCAACTTAATCAGAAGTAATTCACATCGCTTGATCAGATTCGTGTACGGTATATTTGATTCTTGAATTGTATCTTATCTTATCAACTGCACAACATCCACGATGCAAGATGATGATGATGCATTATTCTGAACTGAACAAAATTTTCAAATCGCTCAGGAACGTATGACAGGAATAAATGTTCCTCTATTTCCACGAAGAGGAGATTTGATTGATTATTTTAAGAAATAATGACTCTGCTATCAGCGATCAGTCTTAAGACTTGTTTGATGTCCCAATTGGCAACATAGAACTGTCTGCTTGATTGATTGCCGAATCTCTGCTCAAGAGCTGTTGAGCACTGCTGATTTCACAAACCTTGCAATTGAAGAACAGCTCACCTTGCTCTATTGGTTCATGACATGAAACAGCAAGTAATGCCTTGCCAAATTTTAATCTTAAAACTTCAACCGTTTCATCTTATAACACACTGCATATCTTTCCTGTGGTAAAGCAGCGATAAGAAGTAGAAGTAGTAATGTTGCCAGAGAATATAAAATATTTTTATTGTTGATGGTGTGGGGGAGGGGGAGAAGTGAGAGGCAAAGTACAGAGGAGACGCAAGGCAAGTGGAGCAGCAGGCAGCATAGTGGAGAATTATCAATAATTTATTATCATCGATCTTGAAAATTATCACAATATTTTACATACAATTACCATGAAACAATAGTGTTCCCAGAACTAAAATAATCATAATTATTTCAATTTCAACGTTCAGAAGCTCTTAGCTGACCGTAATTCATATCAATAGACAATAGAAAATGTTTAAGTTTTCTTGAATCTTGAAATAGTCATCAATACAGTAGGCTACTTCAAACCAGAAAGTTGCTCTGCATTTCACCACATTATGAATGTCGAAAAATATGATATCATTGCTTGATAAGCTCAATACTCGATTACTAATTACTAGGGATCTATTAACAAATCTTTGTAGAGCCTTACTGATTACTAAAGATTGATTCCTACTATGTCATCATTCGGGGTAATACTCTTTACTACGCCTAGCTCATAGTCTGATCTCGAAGTCAGCAAATACTCTCCCACTATAGAAAACTTCAGCTTCATTCCTCTTGCTTGATAGTGAGCAGATATAGTAGTATACCACTAGCAAAGTATTGCACAAAATTACCAAGTAGGAGAATGGATTTGTAGGAACACTAGTTGAATCAAAATTCTTGTTAACACACGCAATCGAGCAGCGATAGGAAGGGGAAGTCCGTTGAAGTAGTAATGTTGTCAGTGTCTGGCCGGAGAAGATACAATATTGTTATTGCTGAAGGGAAGGGCGGAGGAGAAGTGAGAGGCGAAGTACAGGAGGAGGCGGCGCAAGGCAGGTGGAGCAGCAGCAGCAGCAGCATGGTCTCTCTCCAGTCGCGAGTCTCGGTTGCATCAGTCAGTTATGTAATCTGACGGTTGGCTGTGTTGCCATGCTGCTGTTGTTGTTGTTCAGGCATGCCACGCGTCCGAGTCAGTCGGCTTCAAATCAGCGCATTTCGGCCATGACTAATAAACGCCACTGCCACTACAGGTGCCGCCACCGATAACAAGGAGCTGATTGCAAATAAGAAAGGTCATTGCGATACAATATCCCTAACTGTGATTCTGTGAATGAGATAATAAGTGATATTCACTCTTTATAAAAATCAAAGAGCTTTGTGGAAATTAACTGATTGCTTCTAGAGTCCGGTGAGCGGCTCACATAGAGCAATTTCCTGATTGCAATAATCTCTCAATTGCTGTTGATACAATACCTCTGATTCTAACTGTGATTCTATGAATGAGATAATTGATATTCACTCTCTATGAAAATCAAAGAGCTTTGTGGAAATTAACTGATTTTTCCACAGTTTAAGAGTACGGTGCAAAGTGAGTGCTCATAAAGAGCTATTTCCTTATCGTAATAATATCTCGTCAATTCTTGTTGCAATAATTTGATGATAATCGAAGTTGCAAATGAAATTGTTTCAGTCAGCTGAAATTGTTTCATCTGATACATGAACATTGGAATAGTATCGTAGAGCAGTACAAGACAAGATTTCAGTTGATTGCTCCCGGAATTCTATATTAGGCTTCGGATTTTTGTGCTCATTTGAAATGTGTTGCAAGCTTTTCAATCACCTTGGAGCTTGGAGAGTCACCTACTTGTAGAGTAGGCGGAAGAGTTCCATCTCATTACTTATACTTGTGAAAAAGAACTTAAAAAATCAAATCAACAATCTTTTTTCTTTAATTTGGAAAATGTAGCATTTATTAGAGTACATTGTATAAGTTGCTGATTCAATGTAACATTCAGTGAGTTGAATTTGTGAGGTAAACACAGCATGAGAAACTTTGCTTGCAGAGAAAGATAGGACATTAACTAGAGAAACCACAGGAAAAGGCGTCATGGACTGCAATAAGTATTTGACATAGAGATTCAATAAATCAGTAGATTCAATTAATGGAATGAACTAGAATGAGTGTGTGAATATACCGGTAATTGTCTATCTCTCTGACAGAACAACTATAGGCCTATAGGAAGAATTTGAAGAGAGAATAATTGGCGAGTCTCATTTGAGGCTCTCGTTAGGATTTGTTTCTTGACAATAAGTACGAGACACTTAATTCTTCATATATTTATTGAAGTCATGATCTAGAATGAAGGATTCCTTACAAACAGAAATATATATGGGTGTGAATTACAAACCACAAAAACTCAATAAGAAATTTGATACACACCTGCTTTTCCCCTTGAAAAAGTTACAAATCTTGGACAGCAATACCGGATACCTTGTTCAAATGAAATTCGAATACAGATTATATCATCTGGAGTTTACTATCCTTTATATTATTGGGGAGAGCATTAGGAGAAGTTATGCAACAGATTTGAAAAAAAAAACAATTCAAGTTCAAAATCAGTGAATTTTCCTTAAATCAATAATTAAAGTCATTGAGTCGCTACAACCGTTGTTACTAGCGACTGTGAATTGATTTTCCTACATCTTAGTACTACGCCGAAGTAGGTACGGTACACTTTATTCGACCTTCGACGGCCGCAACCAAAAATCTCCATACCATGTGTTATCAGGTCCTTGAAGAAGTGGGTACTTCTTTTCTTCTCGGCCTGATACGGACTACGTGTTCGAAATCAGGAACTTCATGAAATAGGAACAGAACAAAATCTAGCTCATCTAGCTAGTTACATGATGCTTCTTCTCCACTCATTTTTCGAACTGGCAGCTTGTAGTTGGCTCTCACAGAGGCTTCCAAGACAGCAAAAGTTGATCAGCTTTTGAAAAATCAAGAGTACGGAAATCGTTTATTACGTTCAAGTTATCTTCAATTCTATTGAATTTCTAGTTGTGTGTAGAACATAATTTATTGTTAGATCGGATTGGTTATACAAAGATTTAATGTGAAGATCAGATGGGAATTCTTTCGAGCTCAAAATATTCAGAAGAAAAAAACGCCATAGATCAAAGATTATAATTCATCTGTGGCTATTTCGTGGTGATTGTCAATATAACTCAGCCTAATCAATAATAAAAATTGTTAATTGAAAATCAATAACCTGAATAATATAGTTCCAAGTTGAGTAGAATCCGTGTCGACCTTCTTCAAACGACATTTATAATCATTTCTTTTCCTCTTTCCTTTTTCCGAAATGATGGGATTATGATTAACTCTTTTTAGAGCTAGAATACATTTTGTTCACCTGTAAAAATATCACTATTAAAAGCTGCTAATGAGACACTGTTGTTCCTTGGAAAAATGCACTGATGCATAAAGAAACTACGTTCTTTTGCTCTTTTAACAAGGAGTTTCATAGATTGCAATTGCATATCACTTATTTCCACAACTGAAGGTTGTTCTAATCAATCTACGTTATACTCATAGACTAATCAATCTTTTTAAACTGATGTCTTGTTTAAAATTTCCAATCCACTAGAGGAAACTGAATTTATGTTTTCTGCAATATTACCACAGATTTTTTAATCTTGTCTTACTTCTGTTTTTTTAATACTTAATATCTACATCATTAGTGATTAGCAAGTACTATATACCTTTGTTTACCAATTTGAGATGATTGCATTTTTTAAACTCAAGTATTAAGGATGATTTTGAAACAAGGCGGCTTTTGAAAGCCATTATTTGGCAATTTCAAGTACTGTGCTTCTTAAGACTGACTGTTATTTCTCAACTAGTTAATCTCATAGTCTGTGCATGGCAAAGTTATAAACTCTAATGAAAATCAATAGTCTAATTCAGTGAATATCTGTATGAAGATTGATTGTATCACATTATTGATTACTTATTAAGTGCCTCAAATCAGTTTCTTGAATAATGAAAAAATAATCACTACACTGTTATATCACTATAATGTAGGTAGATGATAATTTACGCAATCCTCTAATAGTTCCAGTTATTATGCTCGGATTCACTTATCAATCTTAGGTCTGTCAAGCAATAGAGAATTTACTATACCACCCCCAGTAATTTCTAATTTGGCTTCATGACATGGCACTGCAACCCGTTTGATAAATAATGTTATCATTTCAAGTTTGCCCATTTAATGATTTAATTGCTCCCAAACTTCAATTTTATCATATGTCATTAAGTTTGTTCGCTTGTGGGAAACCAACAATAATAACAAACTACATGAACCGGAGTGCAATCGGAACAATTTTCTCACTTTCGTTTCTGAATAGTTGCTAGCTCATCGTCAGTAGTGTGTTCGTGAGACAAGTTTTCGCAATAACAAACCTACTATCAAATAATTAAATGCTAATTGAAGATAAATGATGGGATTGACACGGAGAAGTGACTACTCAACGAAGGTCGTGACACGAATTCATTCCTTATCTACTTGGAGACAAATATTTTCTTCTTCATTGTTCAAGTCAAATAATAAGCGAAATGCTTTCTCCTGCGTCGTTCGTTCATCTGTCTGAAGAAAGAGAATTTTTAGCACCTAACTTTTTGCACCTGATGTGGACAGGGTGAAGTGTTGGGGATCCTTTTAGTTTCGGTCAACCTCATTTTTTATGATTAGACTTTCATTTTCTTCATGTCTGTCCTGATCGTAGTATTGTACTAGAGAAAGGTTTCTGATGATTGTAACGGCTTCGCTCTAGCAGTGGTAAGGTGTGAGGCGTGGCGGGAAAGTGGTACAATGTTTTGGTCCAATGAACACCATGCTTGCTCTTTCTCCATTTTTGCTCCTACGAAACATATTCAGCAGCTTCTGATAATTTTAGCGTGTAAGTTAGTAGACGTTTTGTAGCTGATGCGAAAATTATTAGGATAAATATTCCATTTCCTTTCCATTTGCCAAGGAAAAGGAAAGACAACATATTTATTGACAAAAATTAAATGTTGATGTGAAGAGGGATTCATTCTTCCAAGTGTATGGGATTGCTATTTCTTAGTTGTACAATTTTTCACAATGTTTCATTTCTTAATATCCATCAGGCCATTATGAATATTTAAAAAAATTGATAATATATTTTTCAACATTTATTCATCTCTCATGTTGTCAATCTTCCATTACCTGACACTATAGTTCGAATAAAACTAGTCCCTTGGCCTGGTGCTCAAGAACCACTCACTAGAAACGTTTTTGTCAGAGAGTCCGATGTCCGAACAGCTGAACATTTGATTCATTTGATTATTGGGTACTACCAATAAATTTGAAAAATTAATCCATGGATTGTGTAATTGAATAAGCTTAATGAGCCAAATGATGTTTCGGAACCTTCCTAAAGCTGTTGTTTCATTTGCCTCTCATCATCCTTCCCATCACCTGCACACAACCCTGAAGCTTAGGTAGACATCACCCTCAGAAAAATGTATATGAATGCCAAAGTTTGATAAAACCTCAGGTCTACAAACTGAATCACAGAACCAAACTTAATTACTGAATGACTCTTTCTTATTGATTTCTGAGTCAACCTTATTGACTCATATAATTAGTTTTATTAGATTAGAAGGATTAGAACAGGATAAGAAGAAAAGAAAGTAAGTAACTTAACTTGTGACACAGTTAAGTAACTTAAATATTTTCCCACATTAAAAAGTGGTAGGTCCAAGCATTTTATATTTATCAGGAACTTACACGAGTACAGGTTAAAGACAAGGCCTATTTGATAGACCTCTACAATTGTGAAAGTTCATCGATCATTACTTAGTCACTATAACTTTGATCGAAAGATAGATGAATTTTACTATATATATAGTTCTCGAAAAATGATTGATGACTCACCATTATTTCATTGAACTGAGCAAAATTTTGGTCATGTCACTTTCATAAATCGTTGCCAACATTGAGAGAAACTTTTATCTCACCTGCACACCCCTTGTTTGTTCAGTTGTTCACACATCAGTTGCTCTCGACCTTTTTTCAATAGTGGTAATGACCCACATCATTCTCATGTTTGGAAAGTGTCTGATGAAATTATTTTTAGAATAGAGTTCTGCTTATCATCATATCACTGCCAGCGGAGAGCTATTACTCTCATTCGATTATTCATTTTATCCTATTAGAGACTCTTTTGAAAAATCAATGAAGATATAAATCAAACAGTTGAGAATTCGTTTGTTCAGTCTATTATTTTTCATCTGCTTCCCTTTCGGCTCGATGATAAGAGATGAGTACGACTGCTTTTTAGACTGCCGAGACCGACGGCTTGAGGTGTCCGAAATACATTCCTTCGAATACATCGCATGATATTTGAAAGTGTTACTATGAAATTCAATTAGTGTAAATGCTTTTCAAAATGTCGGCTCTGCAATTTTCTCGAAAACGGCTGGATATGCAATGCGGTTGTTATAACACCTATCTCTTTATAATTAAAGGAATTCTAGAAAACCTGATGCCAGTCCTTGTAAAGGTTTGAGTGAACCAATTTTGATTAGTCCTAGATGTATTCATATGTAATGGTTTCATATGTATTTTGGAAAAAATACGTTTAAAGGGTAAAAAATGTAAAATAAACCAACACCATCTCTAGGTGTTTGAAGGAGCTACGTCCACAATAGTTACTGAATTATACAGAGTATAGTTTCTAGTTCTACAGTATAATAGGCCTAAATAAAGATTATATAAATTCTACTAATTTATTCGGGATTAGTTCTGAAAATCAATTAACAAACTTATGAAATTCAGGATAATAAGTACTAAAACTTTTGTCAAGCTTTACTCTTTTACAGAATATCATCTGAATTGTTTATCAGGATCAGATAAAACGCAATAACTGATGAAACGTGCTAAAGATAGGTAAATGAACATAGGTAGGATGATGAAAGAAACATAGGTAAATATTTTGTAAATATGACAAGGAACAGGAAGCTATCTTTCACAGTAAAAACTATGGAGTTAACCTTGTCAGTTTCTCAATCTTCAGAACAATTATTATTGTTATTAGTTTCAAAGATCCCCATCTTTCACGTTCTTCTATCTCTATATATTTATTGAGGGCATTGTTCGTCATGCAATGCTATTTCAATTGTGGAGCGCTAATATGAAAACACGGTCCGAAGATTGAGTCAATATAGCATTGACACGTGCTACAATCGTAATGCAATAGTAAATATTTATTTCTTGAGGAAACAATAAAGCTGACTCGAAAAATTTCCTCTTCCGAATTCTCGCAATTTTCAAAAATCACGTTGAAATAAATGTGTTTACAGTATTTTGTGATTACCGGTTAGTGCTGCAAGGCACTGGGAAGTGCGAATCAAGTTTTTGTTGTCATTATAATTCTGCAGTCTCAGTTAAAATATAGACCACTGACTAATGTTACTACTGAACAAAATATCAATATATTTTAATTGAGTTTTTTATGGAATTCATTCCATTTCAAATTTAAAAGGTGCAGGAATATGATATTGTGACACTTCACTTTTATGAATAATACAAATACATATTTAATAACAACGTACAGTATCAAAATAAAAAATCGAAGAAAAAACTGGATTGGATATAGAGTGAATTGCATGATTGAAAGCGAAGAAATAAGAAAACATGCTTGATAATGGAAAGCTATAGGAAAATTACAATAGTCCCACTTAATGACAATGATAAGAAATAATTTGCACAAAAATTTCAATACAAAAACAAATCCATTGAGTTCAAAAATCAGTCGAGTGGTTAGAAAAACTAGCACGATGAACTGGAAAAATAAACTAGGACTGTTACAATGTTGGCATTGCAAATTGGAAGGCGAGGCAAGACAATTTTCATTCATCAAGTGCTTTGTGGCGCCCTGTCTGATACCACAGACAAATGATTTGCAAAGCGCGAAGTCAAAAAGATTTTCAAATTATCATTAATCATACTTCTGTTGCATGTTTGGCATTTGTAGATCACGTGATCACATCTCCAATATTATTGTAAGAATTCATTCTTCTTAACAAATACATCAATTTGAAACAATTAGCTAAGCATATTTCTGTTTTAATTAGGTTCATGATGGTCCAGGCGATTCATTCATGACAACACAAATCATATAATTTATTCGCTAACTGAATAATTATGTCCAATTAATTTAATGAATTGAACGGAGCATGAATTGAATTGAATATTATTTCGGGTGAATAAATATTTTCAATAGTGAAAAATCAATCAAACCAGCGCTATATTGTATTAATGATAAACCGATACAACGGAGTATCCAAGGACCCGATATTGTAGTGCAGGGCTGCCCAACCTACGGCCGGCCATGTTGCCATAAAGACAAAAACCTTAACAAAACTGAAACCCTATCGTGTCCTTAATAATATATTTATAATCGATATTTACAAGCTTATGAATGAAATATCACATCATTATGTTAAGTGAATAGTATTTTTACTCTAAACCACAACACTATTGTTCTCTCAATCAGTCAGGGTGGTTTTTGGCACACAAATATTGGGAATCACAATCGCCCCAAACTCCCAGTGTCTTCTTATTCTCATTTCATTGTTTCATCACGCTAAACTCTTCCTTTTGATATAGATTGGAAAATTGTTTCGTGAGACATTTGAAACAGGAAGGCCATATTTAAAATGCAGTAATTCAATAGTATCGTGAGAGTGGCTACTGCGCGGCATATTGATTCAATTGAGAGGTTTACCTGCTTCAAGAACTGAATATCACGTACACGAATTCACGGTCGACTACATTTCGAACTATTTCCGTGAAAAAATCTATTCATCAATCCAGTTTAAGCATAACATTGTAAAGAGCATTTTATACCTTCGCCGCTCACGGCTCATTCACTACAACATAATGTTCGAGGTTACTCAAGGCCGTGGAATGGTGTATCATGTGCCACCTGTTCATCTCCATGTTCGATGAGAGAATGTTCAACATTTTTTCAGATCAAAAACTAGTGATAATCAAATGTTGAACCCAGCTTTTTGTATTTCATTGACTAACTCAATTAATTTTTTATTTACTAGTAAATTGCATGCTCTTAGTTGGACCGCGACCAATAATTTTGTCAGGTAATTAGAGGAATACCCGCCAACTGATCTCGTTGTCTATCAGGCTTGATCCCATTAATACCCATTCATTGGTATGTTGTAATTTGAATATGAAACACATTAATTAAAGAAAGGTGTGTCCCCTAATTGAATCAGGCTACAAAGGAGCAGTTTTCATTAATCTTTGTCCAATATTCAAACGATTTGCAAGCTACATAGGATAACGTGTAACCATAAAAAGTAACAGTCAACTCTGTGAAAATTAGCCTTTCAAACTTATATTATCTCTCCGATAACAGAGCTAGCCGAGATCATTACTTTATGGCTTTCTTTAATAGCTGTTATAATGATTTGATCGTTTCAACTCTTGATCAGCCCGACAGCGAGGAATAACTGGAGTTTTGAGATGTATCAATTTTTCAATCATTGAGACTAGCAATCCAAGAAATAGATTTTGACAAAACTTGATTTACAACAAGACAATAAAAATGGATTAGGAATTAGTTTTAAAATTATTTAACCAGAACTTTTTTCCCTAAGAAAGTGATTAGCCTACGGCTTAAATAACTGAAAATAACTTCCAAAAAGCGTTGAAGCGTGATTGAAACACGATTCTAGGATTGAAGTTGAAATCAACTCTCGAATCAACTCTCACTGTATACTGATAAAAGTGTACTGAAATTTTTTTTTCCGAAATAATTATCTTGATAAACTCTGAATCTTTGAAAGAAGCTGATCTACTACGGTACTGATCGTAATCGTATTCATCATTATCTTATTTTATTATGCTACTATAATAGCATCAGGTAATACTGTATAAACATCAAGGTATGAATCATTTTTCTAAATTCTTTATTTTTCATCAGAGTTGAAAATGGAGAAAAGTTTTCTTTTGTAAAAAGGATAGTGCACGTTCTGTAACCAGCTGGTGAAGTGAATTTTCTTTTCGATTGAATCATAATTTAAATAATACGAATAATTATCTAAAAAATCGTTTTTGTCTTATGAGCTGGAGAAACTGAGAGTGGCCTACCCAAATTGGCATTTCTTGGACTTCACAAAAAAACTCATGTTATTCGTCCACTGTCTATCAGCTACTGACGTCTATGACTTTTACTCGTGATGATGCATCTCTTCAGTCAAAAATATTCATCCGCACTACCCTCTATTATTATTATTATTTCAAATGAATTTTCTTCAATTAGATCGTGAAGTGCAATAAATGTTGAATAATTTTCGTTTTGCTTTCATGGTGTTTGTTCTACTCAGAGAGAATAGAAATAAATATTCTTATTCTATACTCTCTGGTTCTACTCATGATAAAGTACACTGGTTAACTAAATAGAAAGTTGGGCCAATATACGGAAAAGGGTACAACTAGATGTTTCACCATTTCAACTCTCACTATATGAAACATCGATTAAATATTTGGAGAATAAAAATTACCCTTCATAGGAAATAAAAACCCATGTTACTGCTACTGCTAACTCGATTCTAAATCATGATGTGTACCCAACTGAGGGTTGAAATACTCTTGCGTAATAATGAGGAAAAACAGGATATCATTAATGAACTAATAAGTATAATAGTGAAAACTGAAAAGAATATGATTATGGTAGCTTTACACTATTCCACTTGGATTTTATGCCAGTTTCCTTTCTAAAATAACTGACATCAGGTTGTTTTGCAGTTCTTCACTGTTAAAATTATACGAGCATTGACCTCTAATGTGGTATTAATGACTCAATTCTGAGTTTTCTTTCTATTTAAAAAGAAATACTGCTGATCCGTATCGAATCTGTTCTACGTGAGATTCCTGAACAGTTACAATATAATTCTCATTCAAGTTCAGTTGATGATGTTTTTAGTTTTTAGCGGCGCTGTAACAGCGCAGATCTAATCAGACGAATAATTGAATAGTTTGAATTTGATAATTCGTATCTTACGCACTGTGATATCAATCAATTGAAGATCTAGCTCGGCCCCCTTATTCTTGAAAGTTCACTAAAATCCATCATATCAAATCTACTTTAATTAGAAAAAATCGATGATAAAAACCATCAATGTAGAGCTGACAAGATAAAGTGAGTTATCAGACTATAATTTGTTCTGATGTCTTATAATAGACTATCAATTGAACTCTATTTAGACTGGAAAAGTCAAAGAATAAGCGCTGCCTTCATAATGGCCCTCTCCGGCCCTCTCTTCTAAATGATATCATGCTATTATGATCCCTTTAAAAGTGGATGACGTATGGATGGGAAAATGATACTCTCTGAGGGTAGAGCTAGGGCCCAACTCCATCTAATCATGACCGGTCACTATCGCTACTTGTTCCGAGGCTCAGAATATTTAGTCTCATATACCGTAGTAAAATCATCCTTGAAATTTCACTGATAATTATTGTAATTTTGTATAACTACGGTAATAAATAAGCATGATCACGTCCACGCGAGAAATGGGTTGGAATAATCAGCTCCAACCGGGATTCTTCAACATGGAATCGAGATCAAATGATGAATAGACAAATCACAAATCAGGTTGTACAAACTACATGAATCTCCAAGAAGTTCATGAATAGGAATTGATACAATTTTCGACCTCATTAAATAAATTATTGCTATATTGATCGTTACTCCCACTCTCATCCCACTTATGAAAGTAATAACTACAGTATACAGTATAACTACTCGGAGAAACAATAATGAGCAATAACTGATCTGCTATTCAACTAGCTGCAACCAATTCAAGGATGATCTCAAGTTACGGTAATTAGCTTCTCACATAAAATAATAAGAAAAATCAATTTATAATCGCAATAGCACGTTACAGTCATATTTTTTATTGATTTCTATCATTTTTCAGGTTTGTCTCGGGTCGTAAAATTTCAACAGAATTCATTTAATAAAAAATACGTAATGAAAATGAAAATTGAATTATTGCTATCTCGTCTGTATTACTCGAATTTCATCGCTTCAAGCTTCTAATTAAGAATGAGCGTGAGCAGTTTAATAGATGTGATGTCTCCCGCCGCCAACCCGCATAGGCCTACTTTATTGGCAGTGCATTGAGAAGCGCCTGATGGTATGGTAGGCTCCCACAGCCTTGCACTGAAGGTCGCAGCAGCGCGGTTACGTAGCGGCGGCAGGCCAGCACACGCAAACCAAAGCCAAAATAGTAAGCGAATCAGGGCGGGAGGGGTGTTCAGAGTCATTGCATCTCGAATAATGTCAGCTTTGTTTACATAGGGATGGGCGTCTATGGTGTGAGCGCTGTCACGGCTGCTACGTGCTCAGCTTCAATAACTGGACAGACAAAGAAACTCACGCACCGATTCACTGCATTGGAGAATCGATCGTAAAACAATTCTCTCCATTCGAGTGTTTTTATTTTTAAAATCATCTAGTTATTATCAAAAAAGTAAACACTGCATGTAGTATAACTATAAATAATTATCTCTACAAATACGTTTCTGGATGTTTTAACTTTTAATGGTCTTGAAAAAAACTAGTTCATCCTAACAAAGAATTATGAGATAATAACATTCTTTCAACTGAAAAGTTGTTCGTTGTGGTAATCAAAATAATTGTAGCGTAACTTGCTGTATATGGATAGTTAAGATATTGCGGAAATAGGGAGCAATAAGCAAGAAAAGCTATATAGTGAGAAAAGCTATTGTTTGCTAAAATTTGTAGATCTCAGAACTGTAGAGGATCTAAGAATGTGTACACACTTGGTCAAACACTTCCATAGAAACATTCATTCAACATTCAGCTATAAACCTGAAACTCAGGGAAATCAGGATATTTTAAAAAAGCTGTTAGTCCAACTTAAATTACACGTGAATAAGAAACGTCAATAAAATGTTAAGTTGTAAAAGTATATTGTATGAGTACATGAATAATATTAAACGTTTTTCACGAACAACATGAAGTTTTTGAACAATTTTCCTGGTACGTTCAGTATTTAAAGATGTCTAATTTTTGACTCCTAACATGCATTACTACAGCAGTAACAAAGCAAATATCAACAGGGAAGGATGAATCACAGATCTAAGTTATTTAGCCAGTTGACAAGTGAATCATGTGCTCGTAATTACTGGATTTATTCCAATGCTGACTGTTGAATAATTGCATACCTGTATGTATGCTGTTACAATCTTTGAATGATATCGAGTGAATGAAGAATACTCTATTAATACAGGGTGTTTGAAAAAGAACTCCCTAGTTTTAATGTGTCATAGAATCTGTAAAGAGTGATATACACAATTCTAGTTTGTGGTGTTTGATTCAGCAACTCTCAAAGTTTTGTCCCCCTGCAGTTGCCAGATCAGCTTGACCTTGAGACGGCGCCAGGGAACAGTTCCCCACGTTGTGTTCGGGCGTGCAGTGCGGTGCAATGGCTAATCCACAACAAAAAGCGCAGTGTGTTATTTGGTTAGTGCAAACTGAGTCTGTTATAACAGTCCAATGTCTTTCCCCAAATGGAAGATATTGAGGAGGAAAAAGGGCTTGTGTTTTTCCAACAAGATGGCGCCCCTCCTCATTACAGTAACCACGTGCGCGCGGCTCTAGACAATCGCTTTCCGGGAAGGTGGATAGGGAGAGCTGGCCCAATTGCTTGGCCACCACGAAGCCCGGACTTAACCCCTCTGTACTTTTTCTTTTGGGGACAAATAAAAATGTTGTGTACAGTGAAAAAATCCGAGACGTAAACCATTTACGGGAATGAATCGTCACGGCGGTTGGGACAGTTACACCTGATATGTTGGTGAATACATGGCGAGAATTTGAATATCGCCTCAACGTGTGCAGGGCAACAAATGGATCCCATGTTGAAGTTTACTGATGTTAAACAAAACTTGAAGTTTCTCTCTTTCACTGTATGTACTTGTTGGTATAGTTTTTCATTAATTTACACATTAAATTTATACCTAAAACTAGGGAGTTCTTTTTCAAACACCCTGTATTTCACTCGTCTATCTCATACTTAAACGTATCTCATACTCATGTAAATGTACACTGACATTCGGATTCAAGTACGAGATACATGACTGAAATGCTTGTTTGGTCAAACAAGTCAAATTTCAAAACAAAATTTAGTATATAATTCAAAATTGTATTATGTAATAATCTAGCTTCAGCTCATTGTTTGGAGGGGAAGATGTTGGTGCAGAGCATTATTATCTTCATGAGCGGTGGCGTGGTCTCTCTGGGGCTTGCCATTGGTCGATGTCGGTCTGCCTGACTGTCAGGCGATCCACGGACCGGCTGGAGACAAGTAACAAGCAACAAGTAACAAGTATAATGTGGTGTAGGGACGGATACCATCTACATTCTAGTGACCAGGCAATTGCGGTCAATTGCCTCTGGTGGAATTCCAAGTCTGTGACCTGTTTTCAAACAGTCACTAGACAAATACTACAACCAAATTTAACTCTTCAAAATCAATTATCTGAAAAATGAAATCAATTAATTCCAAAATTCCGATCTATTGAAACAGTATAAAAGTGCAATTTCTGCAAAAGTTTGGAATTCCTCAAAACAATTAAATTTGTTGTTCAATCCCCCCCCCATGTAACGTATAATTATAGTCCAGTCAAATGGTGTTTATAAAGGGTTTGAAGTGGAAAGTTTTGGTGTAATTGTTTTTTATGGCTTGTTTTATGTTTTCGAAGTCGCTGAACACGAATCTGATGTTTTCCAACAAAAATTATTTCGGCAAAGGCAGGAGGGGGGGGGGGAGGAAAAGTACAATTTTCGGGTTTTTCCATAATACCTCGATAAATATCGATCTTGGAGTAAAAAGCTTTATATAGAAATTGAATAAACTACATTTACTATAACTTCGTAATTTATAGTTTTGTCGTAAGTTTGAAAGTTTTATAATAAGTTTTATAGGAATAGTGATGATTCTGTTCAATTTGATCCAGCCATCAGTGCATGTCCAATAGCTATTTTCTAATGATTCATCATTGCAGTATTGGTGCTATGAATGACTCTGTAAACTGTTCTGAGAGAATAGCCATGGACAGCCGAAATAATTATAGAAATTCTTGCCTTACTTGCAGTATACATTTACATTATTGAAGCAATAAATTTTTACTATGACTCTACAGCTCATTACTTAAATTAAAATTCTAAAATAGACTAATTGAAGTTAATTTCTTCGAACTTAATTAGCAAAGCATATCATTCTTTCAATAGGTTGAATTCCTTTCAAGCATCATTACAGCAACCAGTATCGATCCAAGTTGTTTAAGTTAACTCCTAAGCTTAGGCAACCTGGCTAACAAATGGAACTCTGCTGATTGTCTAGAATAATTCTGGTTAATACATCTCACGGTGAATAGAACTTATTACTCTATCATATATACGTTTTACACGCCGGAATTTTATACCATATAAGCCATATCTTATAGTTCATAAGATTCGTAATTAAAATTACTCAGGAACTTGTAGGATACCGAATTTACTCTAGCTAGCATCTACAATCTCCAAGGTCTACAGTCTAATTACGTTCTGTGACTGAATTAGTTGTTCTTACTTGTCGCAAATTATTATAGCCACGACAAAAATAATAATTCAGTCTAATAAATTCTGCTGTTCAACGTGTAATAAATTCGTTGCCAATTAGCAGATAGACCAATTTGCGAGCTAAATTGACTATGGTTATTGACAGAAAAATAAACGAAAGCATAGTTTGGAAATAAAATAATATCGTATCCAATTAATTGGTTGTCGGCTACAGGCCGAGGCAAGCTTTCTTATGAAATCACAAAGTAGCATTTAATCCGATCGCTCTATTTTTGGCTTGGAAGAGGAAATCGATGGCACTTATAGGTACGAGTATGTATCACTGTCACTCTGTTTTAAATCAACTACAGTTTCAATCAGTGCTGACATATTAGCGCCATAGATATTACCAGCAATCAACCGCCTTCTGGAGGTCATTGTATGTCTCGATACATATTAACACTTGTTTTTATAAATTGAGATCTGATGACTGGCCAATTTCAACGGCTAGATATTTCAAGTGCGGCCATTCATCACTCCTTCTAAAAAGGATGGATTAAGTCGTGTCAAATCAGTGAGCAAGTGTTTTTTCGACCAAAGACCAAATTTTATTCATCTTGATTCCATCTTCATCTGAAATTAAGAGTCAAATAAAACTACGATTTGATAGTCGCTAAATTTTTTTAATGTTTATTCTCCCATTTCAAGTCATTTTACACCTATTATTGTATTCCACATTCTGGCGAGTGGTCGAGCTGGTGATAGCGTGATATTACCAATTTAAAAGAAAGAAATTTTAATAATTTTATCAGTTCAATAATCTTCACAGATCATGAAATATGATAAATTTAAACCTATTCTAAATCATTGTAACCTATAAATTGATAGGCAAATGTGTAACAAGACTGAAGACAAAATAATGATGAAAATGACGAAAATAGATTGAATTCGCATAATATTTATAACAATTGAATTCATAATATTTCAGAGCAGTTAATGCAGCTAGACTCTATGCATGGTGTCAAGCTAAGTGTTTTTACCGTTTTCCAGTGGATCTAATATTATGATACTCATACCCGGTTTTTCAGTCATTCAATAAACTTATTGAATCAATAACTTTTTTTGCATTTGAAAATACAGTCTATTGAGCGACTGAAAAACCGGGCATCAGTCGGCTAATAAGTGTCGCAATCTAATAATTGAAATCTCACTCACTCCTCGATTTTTGGGCTGCTTCCAAATGCTTTCAATTCCAAATATTGTACTGTGAAAGCATGGAACAAAGAAAACTTCTTTGTTCCATTTGTGAAAGTGAACCGTGGCTAAGCCTTTTTCTGGAAAAAGAAGAAAAGCGTTTCAAACTGGAAAAATAATATAGAATCCTACATCGACATTGCTTGCTACCTTATTCGATTTTACATAATCATAATCATAGCCGATTATGTTGAATTATAAAAATCGTGAAATTTTTGCTTTTGATGTATTATTTTTGGAAGATATTTATAAGAATATAGACAGTTTTTACTAATAATTGTTCGTGAACGAAAACTAGGTAGGTAGTTATAAATAAAATATTCCAAAATGTACGGTCTATGCTATTGTTCAACAATGAATATATAATAAATCATATTCGGGCTTCAATGAACGATTCAAAACTCGGAGTTCTTATAATACATGTGTATAATGGAGTCGAGAAGAGTAGGCCTACTGTACTTGAAATTCAAACTCCCTATTTCATAATTCTTATTAATTTTATGTGTTGCAATTCCACATGAAATAGCAGAAGACATATCAATTTGAAGCTTCAAAAGAGTTTTTTTCAGAGCTCGACAATGCATTGAACTCAAGCCTTAAAAGAACAGCCTAATTGCGTGCTTCTCAAGTCACCTGCGGAGGATGTAAGCAAGAAAGGAATGTTGCTTTTACTGGTAAGTACCAGTAATGATTGGGTACAGGCGTATGAAGAATAATTGTTTTAATGCTGAATTTCGTTTCGAATGCCCAAGTAATAAAAAATTAATTTAGCCTTGAAATCTCTATGAAAAAACTTTTATCGGTTTTTTAAATTAGCATTTTATTTAAGAAGGAGGAAAAGTCTGAGAGAGGCTTTTGAGCTAGGATTATAATTAGCGGTTTTTCATTTAAAGCAGCGTATTTAGAATATAGAATTGAGACATTACATTTCAGTTTAGGTACAGTTCATATTCTAATTCATTACTTTCGCATTTTCATTCTCACAATCTTTATTTTGTCCAAGAATAATAATAATTAGGTTGCCGTTAAACAACAATGAATAATGATGATTATTATTTCTCATCGTTTTTTCTCAGTTGGAGGTTATTATTTGGTTTCTAGTACAAATACTATAATTAAAATATGGTAGTATTATTGCAAAAAATTATACTTCTGATTTGCGAATATATTGATTATAGACTGTCACGATATTACGACTGTCATTCTCAACCTTTTCATTGAAATAACTTGATAATTTAGAAGGTTACTTTGAAAAATGATCAATTGAAACACAAAACTTCAGTTAGTTACAACAGAGACGCAACGCATGAATCAGCGTCCGCTACATGTTTTTGTATTGTTAAACGTGATCTATGATAAAATAATTTAGTTCTTGGTTCATCTTAATCAAAGATGCGATGAGGTTTTTCGTTGGACTACTTTCTGCTAATACTATTATTTTGAAGAAAACGTATCAGTTGAAGATACACTGATTAATTGCATTGGAATGGATGTGTTGAGATTGAATTATTGGATGCTCATCTGAATCGGAGATGAGATGAATTATTCTGAGAGAAACTTATATAGTAATTATTGTCCTCATCAATGACAAAATTGAAATTCTGTGCCTGGCGGCGGCCTCAACAACGGGGTGAAACAACTGCGATACACGATTGTGATTAATATGTTTCTTACGGTGAATATTTTTGTCATAGAAATAGAATAAGCTATTCATTCTCAACTTTATTTATTAAAAACTTGAATTATGAATAATCTAAGCTTGCTTAACAGAGGATTTTGAGAAGTAGGTTGCTGGAGTTAATGTCTCAAGAATTTTTAGTTTCTTGATCTAAAATTATGGCTAATTTCCTCTCGATGTCAACTTCAATTAGCTGAAAATTTTACAGGCTGTGAGAAAACAGCAATTAATTGCTCCTTCCGAACTCAACCTTGTTTATTTCTTGACCTATTTCATAGAACGTTAACCTTTCTCTCATTGTGGTTGTGAGCCTGCACTATTAAGAGTCTAGGACAATGAAGAGAGCCTTGCACTTCTCCTAACTCAGCCCTTGTACTCTGCCACCAGGCATATATATGATAGCATAGTGAGTGACTGTACAGTAATATTTTGAACGACCTCAGTGATGAGCCTATAAAATGTCAATGGCCTGTTCAATCAAACCCAGCGTTGACGGCTAACATGCAGTTCTATTGTTATGTAATAGCCTTGCCCGAGACAAGGCTTCTTTTGAAGATCAAGTTTTGTTCAATGATCACTTTCGGAGTGTTCTCGAATGTTCCATCCGTATCTCTGCCGCATGCCCGTATAGTGGAGAGTTTCATCAGAGCATTCTCAACAAGTGAAGCACTGAGAAGAAACTGATAGTGTTCATTCTCTCTCATAGGAATGAGATGGTGAGTGATCGATATCATTAACAAAGAAGTGGAAGGAGAAGTGTTAAATAAAACGATAAATTGAGCCAACTGGAAGAAGTACGAACTGAATATATATATTCAAAGTTTGATAAATTGAAGTTCATCTCTCCTTTTTAGTGCTTATGCTGAAGTTCAAGCTAGAGTGTGTTGGCTTCTAAGTTGTTTTTGGTGAGTTGCGAGAGATTTACTGTAAATTTGTAGTCTCGAGGTTTTTTATTTAGAGATTTTTTCTTCTTCTGGTGCTCAATAAGCTCAATGCTGGCGATGTTTTGGCTTTGGTCTGTTGCCGGCATCGATCTCTAACTAATATATCTAGTTGTATTAGTTGAAGATCGATGGTTGCCGGTCAAAGGATGTCTTTATAGCCTCAACTTCGGGTGTACGATCTCAATCATTGAAGCAAAATTATTTTCATCAAGTAGAGACCATAATTTGATAATAATGAATGACCCTCCATCTTATTGCAATATCTTCCAGCATTGGTTTAACAATGAGAGATGAATTAGGTCTACTTTCGTAACATAGTGAAAGCGGGATATTACTTTTCCACCTGAATAAGAAGCGCGTAATTGTAGCGCGGGTTTTTGCACAATTAAGTTTTCCTTATTCAATAGCTCTTAAACGCTGATAATCTGATAATGGCTGTAGGTTTTGTTCTGTAACAGCCAGTGAGTTTCACCCACAATCTCTCAAAGAGAACACTATCATTTTAGACATCCAACAAAGCTATTACCATCAAACAAACTTTTATCACCATTTTTTTATATTGATGACAATGAGAGTTACAGATATATTTAACAGAATCAACTAAATTCTTGTCAGTAATGTTATAGTCAGTTTTTTATTTCAGTTTATTTTCATCGATTACTAATGGAAATATAATAGCTCGTGTTGGAAGTTGAATGTTCCAAAGGCTACTCCAACTCTGTTCATATCAGGTATACTGTGCTATTATAATGTAAATGTAGAGGATTTTGTCACTGAGGAATTCCATTTTACTAATAATTGAAATCAATTTGTAAGTCTCATTCATGGCCAAGTAAAGGTGTAGCATTCATACTGGTCATGCAGTACCTGTTAAAAACAAGTTTTACCTAAACTCTGGTCTTTGTCTGGAAAGTCATGACTCTTCTCAACTTATACGTTACTCCAGGTTCAAATATTAGAAATTTAAAATATTTTGAATTATTTATTGCAGCTAAAAAATTTCATGTTACATCCTAAAAAGATTTGGAAAGCGAATGTCTCCTCTTAATCTTTCTCAAGTTGATCGTATGAATGACTTGAATGAGAGACTCAACGATCTTCATCCGTTGAGAAATACAGGACTGGCAGCTTGTGCACTGTGGTTGAGCGTTGGACACAGCAATTCATTCAGCTTATCAAATTACAGTGACTTTTTATCATCATAAATGAGCGCGTCGAGTGTCGGCCGATCTCGTGATGTTTATTTACAATTCTTGCCGCCAGAGTGAGCCAACGAACAGTGAACTAAAAAATTCACTTTCCAAGCGAGGCAATAGACAAGCCAATGGGTGACACAGACAGCGTATGGGCGATACTGAGAAAATTGTTGCTCATATTGTTGAAAAGTTAGGCTACATTACTTGAGAAAATCGCTTTACATTGTTTTTTTTAAGCTTTTCATTGGCCACCCTGCGAAACCCTATGGATTTGGCATGACATTCAAATGCTTTTTAAATAAAATTTCTAACTGTTTGAATAAACTTAAATTAAAAACTGTTTGAATCCTTTTCTGTTTCAAAAAGGATTTTTAAATGAATAGAATACCTCTTGAAAACTCTACAAAACATTGAAGATTGAAGTACCATACTAGTGTTCATTTTGTTCTTTTAAAATTTCAAACTATTCATTTGTTTCCTTTCTCATTGAGTGACTGTTATTATTGTCAGGATCCATCAATATATTTACCATCGTGTTACTCCCTTTTTTAATCTCTGGAAGAATGACATGAATACAATCATGGGGAATAATGGAATTCTTGGGCTATCGTGATCTTAGCAATCTAATTTTTTCATTCCATTTTCTGGAACATAATGATCCAGAAGTGGACAGGACATAATAACGATCAACACAATGGTCAGCTGTTTCAATGTAAAAAAAAGTGTGGGTGGAAATGCAGCGTGGATCCGACGACAGATGGAAGGAAAATGTGGAGCCAGCTATTTGGAGGAAATAGATTGAGAAAAATAGGATGAAGGACTGAAAAGTTTAGAAACAAAATGAGAGTACTTTAAATTCGTTATCTTTATCATAACAGAAAGTGTGGCATGGGTACACTTGGACTGCAAAGGACTGCGATACTGATGGACTTAATTTGTAGCGGATTGGATTAGATAAGATAAGATTGATGAGTTGTAGCCCAATGAAGGGGAGAGGTCCCATTTCGACCAAAGCGGTTGTGGAGACAGACCTGTGCTGTGCGACTACTACATGCAAAACAAGAAATCTGAGGGTTGGTGAGTGGGACGAACAAGGACCTACAGATAATATGGAGTTGGAAAATCAGAGAAAACGAAAGAAAAAAGTGAGACACTGTCAGTATTGCGGTTATACATCTTACAGAATATTATAAAAACAAAACTTGAGAGATGAATTAAATTTATTCTCCACTGTACAGAAAAAGCTCCTCCAATCTTCATCATTGTAAAAGTTAAAATACTGTATTCATATTTTTGTGGGCTTCAACTTCGATATCGTATACTTGATGTATCATAATTGTACTTTGCTCTGTAATGAAAGGACATGAGTTTTAAATTATTATGCTGGTTGGTTCTCAAGCAAAGCAAATAGACGATTTCCAGTTACAATAATGCAGGAAATTATATTCTTTTTATCATGAAATTGAATCAATTACTATATATCAAAAAATAAATAAATATTGTATAGTTCACACGTATTGACTGCTTGGTTATCACTTTAAAATTAAATTAACTGATTTTTACTTAAATTCCAATTAACAGATTACACAACTAATTACACAAAAATTAAATGCCCTGGCGCCACGTTAAATAAGAGGGAACGACCCTTAAAAAAACAATTACCTCGACTAGCTCAAAATGATGAAATAAAATAAAAATAACAAAAAACAAAACCTGCAATCAATAACATGTGATCTACACATTACTTTCCCAACTATATATCCTAGCGGGGAGGGAACTCTACGGGAGTAGCTAAATGAAAACTACGTGTTTAAAGCAATGAAGTGTTCCAGTTATATTGAACAAAGTGAAGTATTAGTGACACTTTATAATAAAGCAAAAATGAATATTTGTGGTTTCCCTAAACAACTATAGATTTAAAACAAACAAAACATATGACTGTGGTTAAGATAAATCTGTGTTTCAGATAATTCATATTCTCTGGTTCTCTATAAATCTTGACTCTATAAAATGATAAATCACGAGAAATTTTGAATAATAATAGCTTTTAAATTTTAACTGATAAATAATAATTTTAAATAAAATTCAAATTTCAATTAATAATACTGATGGCAAGCAAACAACAACAACAAACATAATTCACATAGAAACAGAAAAAAAAACTAACCTTATTACTCCACTAATACACGGAATGGCCATTTATGATCACTTTTAATTTTCACGCGCACTTTCACTTTTTAGATATATTTACTTCATTTTCTGATGCTGATGGTGATGGAGTGGTGGTGAGGTGGTGGTGGTGGTGGTGGTTGCATTTCAGCCCCTTGGGCTGCGGGCTGTACTCTACTCTCTACTCGTGCATGTTGTCCAGTCTGGGTTTTTCACAAGAGTCTCCTCCAAATTGTTTCTCAGCAAGAGTCTCACCCCCTGGCCTTTTGTTTTGACTCCTCAAACTGCCCAGGATGTGCTGCCCCCTGGTTGAAGGAATTTGGTTTGGGCAGCTCTCCCCTAACCGTGGCGAATTATCCCAATTGTCACCTCCTGCTGCTTTGTTCCAACTTCCACCCCTCTTTGCCATAGCCATGACAATTTGCTGGTTTTTGGGGCTGGAAGTTGAAACTTTTGCTGCCTTGAAACTGAAGTTTTGTGGAGGCGACGCTTGTAGTTGTCACAAAATCCCCCATCACATGTTGATGTAATGTATGGAGACAACATGGCCAAGAGATGTGACAACTTGCTGAGTGTGGCACCTCGCTGTGGATCTGTTGGACTTCATCTGTTGCACCTCACCATCCATTCACGTGTAGGATTTCCTCTATTGATGGTTGGTTGATATTTTCCCTTGATATGTACTTTCACCTGATAACCTATTAAAACCTGTTGTTGCTTGCTTGCCACAAATAATACAAACAATAATTCAGCTTACTTACTACTACAACTTACTGACAATCTGCAGACTGGATCATTTTTATGTCGTGGATTTTTCTGATAGTTATTTCCTGGTTTGTACCCATTATTATAGGGCAGAGCACCTGGGTACCTTAGTTCTTGGCTCCGCCCTTGGCGTTTCCCAGGTTTTCCTTCTTATCTTCTTTTCTTCTGTCATTTCTCTCCTCTTCTGAGCCTTGGTCATTTGCTTGAAACCTTGGTTGGTTGTAGTTGTTATTCCAACGACCTCCTCTTCCTCTTCCATTGTTCCAGTGTCCATTGCTATTATTCCAACCTCGACCATTTCTAAAATAGTTTTCCCTATCAGTCCTATTTCCATGGTGGTTTTCCTCATTTCTCTGAGCCACCTCTTGCTTTTCTTCTTGTCTTTCCTCTCTACATTCACTCTTTCCACCTTTCTTATTGGATGATTTATTACACTCTTCCCCATCAAAACTCACCAACAGCTCTACAAATCCAGACAATGTTTTTAGTGTTGTGACTCTTACTATCACCTCTGGGTAGTGTTTGGAAATCATCCCTATAAACTCTTCTTCAGACATCATTTCCCCAAGACTTTGAGCTATCGCTTGCATTTTAAGAAAATACTGAACTCGGGTTTCTCCTCCTGCTCCAGTATATTTGCCTTCAAACAATTTCTTTTTTATTGCATTCCTTACACTAGAATTCCAGAATATTGCCTTGAAACTGGCCTCCATCTCTTCCAAGTTTCTCATGCCATCTGCACACCCACTCCACCAATTTTCTGCCTGGCCTGTAAAACAGCCTGCCAATTCCTCTTTCACATTCTCCCAATCTTCCATATTCAATCTCTGGTCTTTTATGTATTTCTTAATTTTTCTCAATGACTCCAAAGGATTCTTCTCAGTTCCATTGATCTTCGGTCTATTTACTACTCCTCCATTTATCACCATTACCTGTCCAGTCCCTGCCTTTCTTTCTACTTGTTCAAACTTTTTTGTACATTGCCCTTCTAATTCTTCCACCATCTGCTTTACCCGAGATACTTCACTCTCCATTCTGTTTTTACTAGATTTAATTTCGTTTCTGATACTCTTGTCCCATTGCTCAACTTTCTTTTCTACCAATTCTTCCAATTTTTCATCTGATTTCTTCATAGCCTCTTGTGCTTCCATCACCATAGTATCTACCTGCCGAACAATTCTTCTCTGACTCTCCTCCAAACTCTTCCTAATTGTCTCCACCTGTTTGCTCACTCTCTCCTCCACCTCTGCTAATTTTTCACCTACTTTGTCGTCCACTCTACACTCCA
Source organism: Laodelphax striatellus (assembly GCA_017141395.1). Taxonomy (NCBI): domain Eukaryota; kingdom Metazoa; phylum Arthropoda; class Insecta; order Hemiptera; family Delphacidae; genus Laodelphax; species Laodelphax striatellus. The sequence continues at coordinate 30,380,445 of CM029532.1, forward strand.
AGTGCGTTATCCAACCTTGCATTCTATCATCCAAATTCTTACCAATTCTCTCTTCCATATTATCCATTCGCTGCTCCATATTATCCATTCGCTTATCCATCTTCTCTGTCATCCTCTTTATTTCTAGTAACAATGCAATACTCTCCTCTTTTCCAAATATTCCTCCTCTCTCCTCTTCTTGTTCAGCATTCTTAATTATTTTTCGAAATTCACCTGCCTTACTTCCACTACTTTCCTCACTTGTCCCGTTATTTGTAGTAAATCCAGAGAAACCAGATGTTGGCTCACTGTCACTCTCTTCCTCATCCAAACTCCTCTCTTCACTCTGCTCAAACCTCATCATGCACTCTTTCTGTTTACGATTTCTCACACCCTGATTGTCAGCCATTTTAATACTCTTTATATTCTCTTTAATTCGCTTTTCTTCTTTTTAAAATGTCAACAGCCCTACAATAACCTTCAAGGCTTGAAATACAGCCTCACCAATCCTACCTACACACCACGTAAAAAAAAAATGAATGATAAATAAATCCCTACTAATTCACCATCGCGCGCATCCTACCCTAAATTCTCCCCCATCAAACTGACTACCTATAATAAAAATGAATGAAACGAAGTTTACTACCTCCTAACTAATAATAACGTTCCCTCATATTCTAAATCAAAAATAAAATATTATTCATAGGTTAATACTTATTTGTATTACGTTCGAGAAAAAAATCTATTCCGCCAAAAGTCATATTTTATATTAAAAAAAAACTCATCTACGAAACTCATAGGACATGCCTTCAAAGATAAGACTCGTCTTAACAAATCAGAAATATCTGTTTTCTCTTTCCAAAACGGTGCCAAAAGGCGCACCCCTCCTAGCATAACTACTATAACAATGCACGGGTAACAGCTGATCGCTCCCCCATCGGCCGGGCAACCACTTTGATTGACAGGTTGTAAACAAACACACCTTCCACTTTCACTTTCTACCTAACCGTGACCTGACTCATGTTTACCCCAAAATAGCAAAATCTACCTGCTCGTGCAAACTATCCTACCATTACAGACTTTCACTTATTTAAACCACCCTGATCAATCTGAAGCATGAGAGAACCTATCATAACAAAATAAATTACTCCTACATCAAACCAACTTCATATTCCTACAAAGAAAACTAATAAAACAAAAAATAACTTCGAAACCAGGCGTCCAGTGCTGCAGATGTCTACAAAAGAATATTACTAAACTAACTTATAACTATGTTGTTGCTGCCATCAGTATACTACATTTACGACAAAACCTACTTTAATTACTATGATTAACTCATCAATATCCCAGTATAATAATAAGTAATTCTTTTCTACTTGGGATAATACCTACTCTTAGCCGTGATTAGGTCTACTTCCTTTACTTTGAATCAACCATCAATCATTAATTCTCACTCTCATTAATGGCTATTATCATGAATAACATTTAAATCCTAATTAAACAAGATTCAAATTCATTATAATATAAATTCGCCCTACTACAAATAACTTAGAAATTTTACGAAATTTCCGAATTATAGGCCTATTTGAATAGCCATTATTTTACGTATTTCATCAATAAAACAACCTTCATCAAAGAACTTCATGAAATTCTTCGCTATTAGAAAATAACATAATCATGAATAAACTAGTACATTACACTTGACATGAGGCACTTATTCCAATCATCATCATGTACTATAGTTAACTTTTAACAAGATAATAATGTGAAATTAATTTATCAATTTTCGTAACATTACTTCAATTTATAATACATAACTCAACTCTATAAAGAAAAACAAAATATCCTAACTTAGTTTAGAACACCCTACCAATATTGTCACTTTGAGAATGTAATTGAATTTAACTTTTAATTGAAATCAGGGACTAATTCGTGGAGGTTAATGCCACCACGTTGGGCGAACACTTTTGTATAGTTCACACGTATTGACTGCTTGGTTATCACTTTTAAATTAAATTAACTGATTTTTACTTAAATTCAAATTAACAGATTACACAACTAATTACACAAAAATTAAATGCCCTGGCGCCACGTTAAATAAGAGGGAACGACCCTTAAAAAAACAATTACCTCGACTAGCTCAAAATGATGAAATAAAATAAAAATAACAAAAAACAAAACCTGCAATCAATAACATGTGATCTACACATTACTTTCCCAACTATATATCATAGCGGGGAGGGAACTCTACGGGAGTAGCTAAATGAAAACGACGTGTTTAAAGCAATGAAGTGTTCCAGTTATATTGAACAAAGTAAAGTATTAGTGACACTTTATAATAAAGCAAAAATGAATATTTATGGTTTCCCTAAACAACTATAGATTTAAAACAAACAAAACATATGATTGTGGTTAAGATAAATCTGTGTTTCAGATAATTCATATTTTCTGGTTCTCTATAAATTTTGACTCTATAAAATGATAAATCACGAGAAATTTTGAATAATAATAGCTTTTAAATTTTAACTGATAAATAATAATTTTAAATAAAATTCAAATTTCAATTAACAATAAATGATGGCAAGCAAACAACAACAACAAACATAATTCACATAGAAACAGAAAAAAAAAACTAACCTTATTACTCCACTAATACACGGAATGGCCATTTATGATCACTTTTAATTTTCACGCGCACTTTCACTTTTTAGATATATTTACTTCATTTTCTGATGCTGATGGTGATGGAGTGGTGGTGAGGTGGTGGTGGTGGTGGTTGCATTTCAGCCCCTCGGGCTGCGGGCTGTACTCTACTCTCTACTCGTGCATGTTGTCCGGTCTGGGTTTTTCACAAGAGTCTCCTCCAAATTGTTCCTCAGCAAGAGTCTCACCCCCTGGCCTTTGTTTCTTCCTCCTCGAACTGTCCAGGACGTGCTGCCCCCTGGCTGAAAGAATTTGGTCTGGGCAGCTCTCCCCTAACCGTGGCGAATTCTCCCAATTGTCACCTCCTGCTGCTTTGTTCCAACTTCCACCCCTCTTTGCCATAGCCATGACAATTTGCTGGTTTTTGGGGCTGGAAGTTGAAACTTTTGCTGCCTTGAAACTGAAGTTTTGTGGAGGCGACGCTTGTAGTTGTCACAATATTTGCCTTGAAAAATTATAAAATGGAATAAATTGTAATAAATAAATATTTTTTTTATTGTAACATTTATATTCGAAGCAATAAATCAATTCAATTCTATGTTTTAGATCACAATAGTACTTCTATGAATGGCAGCGTGCAGTCTGGGAGATTACTATGAATCAAGTGCTTTATCTATTAATTAAATAACAAAAATTTTGTTGAAAATATTAATTATTCTTCCAGGCCTTAAGCGGAAGATTCACGTAATGCTCTTGGACGACTTTACTCTTTGTAACAAGAAGTAAGGAATCAGTCCCTATTTTTAACTTGTTTACTAGACATTTCGAGGAGGTCGCCTGAAGAATTGAAGTGTTTCCATAATAAGTGTTTTCTGTTTCCTTACCTCCGAATAACTTAGTAATAATGTAAAGATTGATGATGACATTGTGTTCGTGTTTTTGTTTGATCACTGTGAAGAGTGAATATAAATAGCGTTCAAGTGCATTTCTCAAGGATCACCATCCCATCTAGTAGCCATAAAACTTAATCCTGATGGAAAATTACGGTAGCTGTTTATGTCACATGTGGAATCGCAGGTATTAGTTTTGGTTTCAATCAATTACATAAAAGTATCGTAACAATTGAACGAAGACTAAAGTAGTACACTTCACGACTATTTTCATGGTTTGAAACTTTTTCTTATTAAATTTGTGAATTGCGGTAAGCCACAAATGTACAGTTTGGTCAGTTGAATGAAAGTGCAAATTGAGGAAACGCTTCTAACCTCCTAATAGGCGCTCATGTGGGAGTCAGTCATTTCCTAGCGTAAACTCAGCCTTCATTGCAAAGTTCACCTTCCGTCTTTCAGTGTAAACACAGAATTCACAATACTGTATAATGGGTTGTGAGAAAATATTAACACAACATATTGATATCATCAATATTTCCTACACGTTTTACCAGAGACTACTTTTTATCAAGAATATCTCATTCTCTGTTATGTGTTTATTTATTTATGTATGTTATTGTTATCTTTTCCTTATCATTAAATTTAGAAAGAAGAGAATATCAATTTGTTTTCTAAGGAATATTTTTTTAGTCATAATGTATTAACAAAATATTGCTTTTATTGTACTTAAGAAAATGCATATTGAATTACGTACCTATAGATATAAATTGTAGTTGGCCGAGTTAGTTTATTGCTGCGGTCTGATAAGCCAAAGGCACAGACAACAAGTATAGTGTTAGTTAGTATTTAGTTAGTTAGTTAGTGTTAGTTAGTTAGTAAGTATAGTATAGTTAGTCTATGCCAAAGGTTACGAGTTCAATCTCAATTGACTGCGAGATATTTTTCTCGGGCCCTTCCCGTTGTCATTCTCCTTTCTGAGGAGAGTTAAGCCGTCGGTCCCAGCTACCTAAAAATTGGTCGAACTCATCTTTACCCCTCTTAATCGTTCATTACCCACAAACAAGCCTAGAGCTCATGTGGGCAGCACCCTCAAAAAAGGAGTATTTTTTTGGTCTATTATTCTGGAGATCAAGTTTATGATTATGGTCTTACGAGCAAATAAGATCAAGTTATAAGATCAAGCCGGGGAAGTTGTATTAGACTTGGACCTGGCTTGTCGACGGGTTGCTGACGACCAGGCTTCATGAACTCGAACATGTTTGGAATTATACAAATTATTTGTAGAAATCGGATGATTACTGAAGGTGAAGAAAAGGTTAAAGCTCATGACGAAGTACTAGAAATAAAAATTATAATTCTGTTTCATGAAATTTCACAGTGAACAATGATCATTTGTTGATTGTTCATTTTTGAGAAACTTTTATAATACAAATGAGGATTGACTATAATTATGAAATTCTTTCTTTTGGTGTTCTAACATAAGCTCGAACTAAACTTGCATTCTTGGGTAATTGGGAGAATGGTGATTAGTGATGAATGAACTTACAGATTCAGGTGTTCCGAACCACCGGGAAGCGTGTTGAAGCACCTAAATAATAAGAGACCCGGCTCTAGTGATCACCTGTCCAACGGGAGTCCAACACAGGTGCTCATCTAATTATAATTATCTGAGCCATTAGATACCAGCGCGTCCACGGTATTCGAAAGCTAATCCCTTTCGAAAATTAGATTATTAATGATGAAGGTTTCTGGTTGTTTTTCATTACATGCCTATTGAATATACAGCTCATTTGAATAATCTGTTCAAAATATATAGAAACAATGTTAATATTTTGTGATACTCTATTATCCCATAATTCATAACAAATGTATTTTTGTACAGTAGTATTTTTATATGAAAAAAGGTGGACCATCAATCTCTGCTAAATTAAAAACTCTGTCCGAAAATATTTATTCCAAGGTGAGACTTGTTGTATTATAGGAGGCCTAGTGATGGAACCGGCAGAGAGCTGATTGAATTCGATTATTTGTCTCTTGTTTCCTATAAAAACCAGATTACATACTTGATGCAGGCCTTCATGTGACCAGAATCAAATTCTTTTTGGTTGTCAGGGATGACTGGTTCCATCTGGCTTCGAAAAGTCGGCTCGAAACTTCTAGACGTTTTTTATCATTGTAGTTTAAGAAAATATGTGATTAGTATAATAGTATCCACTTATCTGTACGATATTAATTTTGCAACGAATAGTAAAATCTTTCAGCTTTGCATGTATCTCTTCATTCTTCATTCTCTTCATTCTTGAGAGAATGAAGGAATCAGTCTGATTTCTCCATCGCGGGAACAGTTATGAGCTAACTCATAATGAATATACAGCACTACATTTAATGCTAGAGTTCAAAAAATAAACAATAATTGTTAAAAGTTCTTACCTATAAACCTGATTTAAACCTGCATTTATTTTAATGGTAAACAGTAGACTGATAATATATAATATATCGTATAAATTGGAAAAAAATCAAGAAATCAGTGAAAAAGAATCAAACAAAACACTTGGCCACATTTTTAGGATAATTTAATTCTAATTGTGACGAATGAAATAAAATAAAAGTTCCACCGCATGAAGAAATGAACTCATGACTAAGTTACGTAACTCATGAATGTTTTTTTTTTTGTTGATGGAAATTCAGTTGAGACTGAGTAATAATTAATAACTCATGACTGGATAAATAACTCATAGCTGATCTAATGAGTTATAAAGTTAGTGAGATGGTCATTTATCAAGACATTGATTTTAATAGGCTACTCCTTTGATATAGCCTATTCATTCGATGCTCGTTGCTCAGTGTATTGTATATATTTCTGAATACTCATTTACTTGATTACAGTCAACTCAGCCCACAGCAAAAATTGATGGTCACTAGGATAATTGCTTTTGAATTGCCTTCAAACTTCTCATTTTATTGAAGTAGACTGCCATACCGAAGTAACATTGAGACGGTATGTAATAAAAGCAAGTACAGTTTGAATTGGGAGTTGCAAGGCCAGTGACCTGGTGGGTGAGTGACATTGTCAGCATGGTAGCACTGCATCATGCACCTTGACCCAATCAATATTATTGATTCTAAGTGTGAGATCAAAAGGGCCGATTAGTGATGAGCTTTCTCTTTTTCTGCTCAAAATTCCCCCCCCCCCCCTCAAACCGGCGCTCATCTTACCCTAGATAGGATGCAATTTGGAAGAATTGACAAATTTTAAACCACAAATAGGGTATAAAACTTCTAAAACATAGTTTTAGAGTACCTTTTTGAAAAATTCTTCCCCGGACCCCTCTAAATAAGATACTTTTTCAGGGACAATTCTTCAGTCGACCAATTAATTTTTCTTCATGATGGTGACACATGATAGGCCTACATAGTATGAAACTGTTGATATTGCTCTAATAGTGAATAATTGTTGTAAAATAACTCATAGACAAAAATATGAAACATTCAACTCATTTTAAACTAAAGGAGGAAGTGGGGTTTTGAAGGAATTAATAAAAGTGGTGTGGTGAGAAAGGATTTATCTCCTTGAGATTTGGAACGCCTGAGAAAACTGATGGCTCTCAAACTGCTCTAAATGCTTTTTTGAATAGCCTCTTTTCACAAAAATCTCCCGGAGGAAGACCCCCGGACCCCCTTTCCTATAACAGATCATAAAAATTGGCCAAGTAAGCATCGAGATAATGAAAATAGGAATATTGTACCGAAAATACATGACAGCCTTCTCTCATTTTCAAAATAATTGAATGCTCTATACAATTTCACGTAGGCCTACAGCTTTCAATTTCTACACTCCTGTCCTTCAACTGGACTCCAGTTGCACGTCTAACCAGGATACGTGCTCTAAATTATCCTATATTTTCCCAAGTATTCATGAATAATTATTTTTATTAATTAGGTATTCTTCTTGTTTCTTGATCCTTGGTTGAGATTCAGTTGATGATATCTCAGGTGTCTTATCACATTTGTAGAATAATATATGAGAAACGTTTATCCGTTTAATTACGGTAACTTATAATATTCGTCAAATGAATAAGAAATGAATTTTTATCAAAATTTTCGAATTTGAAAGACTTTAAAATACTGTTATTAACTATGATTAGGAGGAGTGTCTCCGTACCCTCTCACCCTCTCATTACTCCCTTGACCCCCCTCCCTGATACAACTTTCATAACTCTCCCCCCTCCCGCAAAAAAATCGTTCCTGGATCCGCCCAGGAGAATGTCCTTGGATGTTGTAGCAAATCTTCTTAAATGATTTGATGAAATTTGACGCTCTTTGCTTTTCAACCAATTGAAATAGCTTCTCTCTCTGTTAAAAGTGTTAAAGCACAGTTCAAAATAATATGAGCAATGATTTAATGAAATTATTGCCCAATTAGATAAGTACTGATAATAGAGTTAATTGGTGACTTGAAAGGCAGATCAATTTAATAAAGAAAGGGTCAACAAATTGCTTAACCTCTTAATCATTAATTTAATGATTTTCTGAAAGGTCAGAAAATTATCCCACCCATGTAATCAGTCGAATACAGAAGTATATTTACAATATACACTCCTCAGATTGCTCCAAAACGATCAATAATCTATCATGTTTTTTATTCAATAATAAAACTTTTGTTTGTAGCTTATCCCTACAACTACATCCTATCACATATACACATAATTTTGATATCAATTATGCAATTTAAGCGAACATGCAATTAATTCCAATATAATATTGTAATAGAGATTGATACAGTTTATATTCTCTGCTTGTTCTCACTTTTATTCCTCTGATTTTTCCATTCCGGTAATTTGGATCGAAAGTATTCCTTTTTTGTCCTGATTGTCAGCGTATAATGAATCAATTAATTAGGATCTGCATGAACGATTCGATTGTAGAAGTGTCAGAGGTCTTGACATAGATAATCTGGAACGTGTTAGCCTTATTATTTAAATACACGCTCTCGGGCCAAATCAAACAAAAAATGGTGATTTGTAGGAAATGCTAACAGGAAGGCCATTGTGAACGAAAGTGTGCCACCTTGTCAATTCTACATAGTCACCTATATTGACAAAAAACAAAAAAGAATGCACTTTGCAAAAGATAATACGATGAAATTAATAGTTAACAGTCGATATCTTCCAGCAAATCAATGCAAATTTTATGTAAGACACTCTTGTAAATTGCTGAATAATTATTAGAGCTGACTCGATTATCAGCAATCACATTAACAGGCTATGTTTTTGTTTTTGGTCATTTAATCTAAGATATATTTCTTCATCTGTAAATTGTGAATATAAAACCAGTCGGGTACCCTCTAAAATCACAAATTTTTTGGCTCTTTAAACATGAAAAGTCACTTAAAATTCGAGGTAGGAAATTATTCTGTTTTGCCCAGTTATCCTGGAAAGAAATCTCAGAGGGGGGATTTGAATTCAGCTACCACTAATTCTAAGAAAATGTAATTAATTGTTTTACATGACAATTTTGAGAGAAATGTATTGAAAAAACCATATGAGAGATATCATTGAAGAGAATTTGAGATTCCCCAAGTCGCTTACTTCTCATCTTCTCTCTTCGTGAATAACATTATTCTCCTCTTTTTTTATTTACACGCGCTCATTCCAAACAGAAGTCAGTTTTGCTACTGGAAACTCATTGGTAAAACATTATTCGAATTGACCAATGTTAGCCAAATTGACTTGTTTACGATATTTTCTTTGTGTCGTAATCAGGAAAAGACTGATTTGGCTTCAAATAGATAGGAAATGCAGATTTCTGGATTGGATGTCAAGGTCGGTCCTAAGAACTGGTTTTCATCCTCAAATTTATTAGGAAGAAGAATATAGTAATTTTTGTCAACTGACTTCGATAACACACTGTCAACATTTTTTTTTTATTTCAAGAATAGGGTGGACTGAAACATTTTTATTAAAATAGCCCCCACAACACTAAATAAATAAACCCATCTCATATATTCTTTGTTCTATAGTAGCCTGATTATACTTTAAAATGAGATCATTTTCAAATATATTCATGGGTATATCTTATATAGGGCTTTTTCTTGAAAATCGTCACTAATTCACTATATGTAGAATGTGTAAAATTCTTTCAACATATTTTTTGTCTAGATTGAGTGTATAAGTAAGCTAATAATACAAAAATTATTTTTCATTGGAGGCCAGAAATTTAATAAACAGAGAACTCAAAAAAAGGCTGAATTATCATTTAACAGTTTTAAAAGAATACTATAAATATCATGTAGGCCTACTCTACTTCAAATGAAATTTTCAAAGCTATGATTATCATTGAACGTATGATTATGTATCATATCAACCAATTTTTGGTGAGTTCCGCTTACTATTTATAGTGGTACTATAGTGTAATGGGCAGCTCAAAAAACGAAGGGTACAATATCATATTTGAATCTAAAAAATATGAATTGGAGGCTAAGCTTGTAATTTTTTCTATTGAGCCAACGCCTCGATAACCTTGTTTGAATACATCTATTAGAATAAAATTCTATTTGGTTTGATAATGGTACCAAAGACAAAATCGTATTAGTATATTCAATATTCTGCATAAAGTGTATTGTCTTTGACGATTCTTCTATGAATAATTGATCATTGTGGATCTCTTAAAAGACTAGAAATACCCCTGCAAGATTGTTTATAATTTGAAAAACCTAGAACGAATAAACTTAATACGCCATCTTCTTATTGAAATAATCGATATTCTATTTAAAAAATGTCAAATCTAAAAATATCAACTAACGTATTTTTGAATATCGGTACTTCATTTTATAACTATTTTCTATTTTCTATTTTCTATTTTCTATTTTCTATTTTCTATTTTATTTAATAAGTAGGCCTATTAGTAAGTATAAAGTATAAGTATTTTTTATGTATTGATAAGGAGTCGTAATTTTTTTATTGTTATCTAAAATAATTTTTATTCATCTTAATAATAAAACCTGTATTTATGCTGTAATGGTATTTTCATTCATCTTGTTAATAATTTTCAAGTGTCAACCACAATTTTCTTCACTATACGTTTCAGATTAATTTCAATTTATTCTCAAATAATGTTCATTTTATACTTCAATACTAAATGGTTGTATCTAATCAATTATATACGTTATCAAGCCGGGAGAAACCCTTTAGTCTTGGCTCCGCCTTATATACATTTCAATTTCTTTCTTAATCCATTATAACAAGCTTAAATATAAATTTCATCACAGGTGTACCTGAAGAGGAAGAGGTAAATAAAAAAAATCATTCAAGAGTTCGAAATATTCTATTCAGCCTATATAAACTCAAATTTGTAAAATAAAGGCTGATAGAATAAATAATCAGTTAGATGCAATAAAAGATTCAGTGCCTGGAAAGAAATCAGAAAGGTTTCTCCCAATTGACTTCTAGAAGCTTCAATATAAGTGAATGAGACAATCGACTCCAGTTCCACTGTCAACAAACACACTGAGTCTGTAATATGGATTTCCAATCTTTCTTGAAAATGCTAAATCTTTCTTTTCCCAAGACCAGATATTTTTTTTCTCAAAATATCCTGATATATTGCAATATATTGGTTCTTAGGTACATCTCATAAAAATGCATTTTTTGCTTATTCGCATTTATGGCAATTGTGTTTTTATTATTGTAAGACGCTATGGATCTAGAATCTAAATTTTCTATTCGCGGCTCTTCACAGGGCTCTCCATTCGCGGGAGGTTCACAGACCTCTATTTTAGAATTAGAAATTTCAATAATTGTATACAGAAATGTTTGATCATGTAATCTCCATTCACCAACACCCACTGCAATCACTAATAAAATTATCAACAATATTCTAAAAGTGCTCAATTTTCAGGGGGAGAACCCCCGGACCCCCCTCTTTGGTGGAGGGTATTTCATACCACCCCCCCCCCCGGTGTTTGCCCCCCCCCCCCAAGGTTTTGGTGAAATGACGCCACTGAATATTCTGTTCATAGGGTGAACAAATGGACCCGTTCTGAAAATAACTTGAGGGTTCCATAAATAATCAATCGACAGAACATTAATAACTTCAGAGAAGTTACTTCAATTTAGCAGGCAAACATCCCAGATTTAAAATTTTTCAATTTTTCCCTCAATTTTCTAAATAATACGTCAACAGTAGACCAAATAATATATAATTATATAATAACTTAATAACATACCAGTACCGTACATGACTACACGTGACTTCAGAGAGCGTATAATACAATCTTGAACAATCTATAATACACTATACAGTCTCTACACACGTGACCAAGTTTGGAGTCGAGTTCCTATGAATAATTACCAGCTTGGTGACCAAGTTTATTACCATTATTTATAGGAACTTGACGCTAAATTGAGTACCGTATCGACTAGCAACTAAGTAGGCATCTGATTGATTCTTATTTGTAAGCTCAATAAGTTTTTAACATATCTAATGTGATTATATCCATTATGGCTATTATGATTTATGTAACAATGTTTCTGTTGATTGCAATTCGATTCATTAAAATACAGGAATACTGTGTAACTGTTTCAGTACCAGCAGATAGTGATACATGATAAGTTATTTATTACAGTTTTTTCACCTACTCATGACACCGTCAACCTTTTGAATAATAATCACTACTTGTTGGAGATTTATAAATCTGAGTGAAAAAATTGATATAAAACCATAAATGATTGATGGCCAGCTAGAAGTAGTAGGGCCGGCACATGTCTTTGTTCTCATCGATTTTAAAATTCCATTCTTTTTTCATGTTGCATTTTTGGCGGGTAAAATAGATTACTAGGAAGTCAAAGAACTATGAGCAGACGTTGATTGGCAAGTGGCTGTGGCTGCTGCGATGCCGCCCCACAAGTCAGCTCTGAGACTGAGCTGCGTGAGCTGCTTGTTGGCCTTCAGCCAAAGTCAGGAAATGCTCAACATGCCCTAAACTCACCAGATAAACTGTAATGTAATGATGTGGTTAATACTACCATTGATCTTAACAAGTTACGTAATAATCAACAGTAACAGACATATTTACCAGTACAGCTAAAACGTTTGAAAAAATCACATTTTTTCACCTTTGAAAGCTCGGGTAATCTGAGAGAAAATTGGATGGTTCCTTATCAGTTACGCAGTTAAGAGGTAACACTGATTGTAGACAAGTTATTCGAAGTATCATCATCATCCTCAAAATTATACCGTAAAGTACATCAACAAATAGGCTTGTCAACAGAACAAGTAGGCTACAGTATTTGAAAGCACTATTCAGTCTATTCAGCTTTGGGTGGCAAGCTGAATATATCCGTTTTATCATATCTCCTTTTTTGGGTAACAGCTAGGCGTTTACTAATTCAATTACAGAAGAATTATTTTCATTTTCAACTGATTATCAGATATTAAGGATATAGACAATTTTCTTGATAGAAAAATAAAAAATATCGTTATCAAATGCCTCCTTTTCCACCTTCTCCTTTTCTCTTTGTCGGAAGCTATACATTATCATTTTTATGATAAATTTTACATAAATGTTTATTAATCCTTCTTTTTCTTCGTTCTCCTTCCCTCTTTGGCAGAAGTTACATTATATTATTGTTGATGAGGAATTTTAAAATAGATATTATATGAATGTTCATTAAATCTGTTGAAATAATTAATTTAATCATTATTCAGAAAATTCACTATTATGTGCTTAATCAAATTGAATTGTTTATTGTAAACTTAAATATATATTTTCATATTATTGGAAGAAACTTTAACAGTCCTACGTGCTACAATTTTGATACATTTCTAAAATTAAATTGAATCATGGAGGTATAATAAATTCGGATCTATTTCATCATTCAATATATTGACCACTCACAATAATATGATTTAAACTTATTTCTTCATCCTCATGGATTTAACAAGTTTTTGATACTTTCAAAAATTCCATAAATTTGGTTTCTAGAAGCAGCCCTTCATCACATCCTTATCACCTTTTCAACACTATTATAGTTTATTGTGTATTAATCAGAAAGCAGATTAATATACAGAAAGCAGATGATGTAGTGCACGCGCTATACCTATTGAATACAAAATATTCAAAATACTAAATCAATTATTAATTTGATGCAGATCAAGTTTTGTTGTAATTCAGAAAAAATACATTAAGTTACCCTTTGATTTATTGTTTTATCACACAAACAATATGCAAATCGTGGATGGATGGATGCGAGGCTCTGAGAAATGGGCCACCGGCAAGAATCAATAGTGTAGCCGAATTTGATTTGGCTTCCTTTCTATCATGCTTTCCGAATCGAGTGACATTTTGACCTGCATCGATTAATATTGATCCGTGTGATTTTCCAACAGTAAACAATCATTGTATTTAAAACCGCAACTACTTTCCTGACCCAGGTTATGGAAATTAAAAACGAACAATGAATACTTGTTTGTATCTCATAAGAGATTCAAACTTTCGGCTCTCTATTTGTCCTTCAGAAGACGCATGTAGATAGCATGATTATACACACTGATTAGCAATGCTAGTAAAAGCATTCAAATAGGCTATTTAAATTATCTGGCCACTGAAAACAATCGACAAGACTTTCGCTACACTTCATTCTGAATAATGAAGACAAGAGCGTTGAAATAATTTACATCAATCACGTGCTGCACTTTACTACCAAATTAATTCAAATAAGTTCCACTCCTTAAATAATGTAGATTTATTTCATAATAAATTTAAATTTGATATTGAAGATTTTAATGATTTTCTGAATTGGATTTTTCTACAATCAAAGTAGTATCTGTGTTGATGTTTTTTGGAATGGAAATCAGGAACAATGAAGATTGACTTTTAAGTTTAAGATAAATCAGACTAAAAGTGAAGATACTAATCATAGATAGTATAGTAAGATAATATAATCATTTTATACCTATCGATAATCTTATTTATTTTTTTGGAATAATTGTGTAGTAATCAAATGAATTACTTCAAAAATCTTGGAAACCACTATATACCTCTCTATACCTCTACACATTACACAGGATATCCCTAGATCCTCACGTGAAAGCGAAAAATAGTTTTACTTTCAAGATAGGATATCTAGGCCTATTGCTTGGATAAACAGTGATTAGAGTGCTCTCAACCAATGAATCTCATAGGACCCTGGCCTTCACAACAACAATCTCTCCATTCTTCACAAATACGAGTACTTTTCTTTTTTCACTTCCAGATTACTAAGACCCGACTATTCAGTTCTCAAAAATTCCATTCCTCGTCAACCCACACTTTTCTTAGTCTCTCATGGCGGTGTCTCCCTTACAAGCTCCACCTCTACAATTTCTCATCCATTTTTCTACGATTCAATATATTCTACTGATATATTTTCGAAAAATTATCTATCGGATCAAAAGAAAAAGATAAAAAACTTTATTGACTTGAGTAGAAATTTTATCTTATGAAATCCAATTTTATATTATACATTATACTCCATATAGAAAGAATGAAGAAAAATTATTACATTATAAATTTATTTTACTGGTTTATTGATAGATAGTTCATCGGGACTGAATATTGATCACTAAATTAATCATGGTCTTAATGGATCACTTTTTAGAATAGAGGAACCAACAAATTATTTTAGTTTCAAAAGATTTTCATGTGGTTTCCAGGAAAATATATTTTATTTATTTATCGTATGGCTTTTATTGGTGGGGAGACCCTAGGAAAATATAAATTTTGTTCCGCACATTGCATTATGTATTTACTAACCGATTAACATGGAAAACAAAAAGAAGAAATTACTCAATTTTCTAATAAAAAATGAGAAAGCTTAATAATTGTATTTTTCTATTAAACTGTTATTCATTGTTATTTAACTTGAAAACAGAACTATAGAACTGTAAATAGTACAATTTTGAAAACAGCTTCCCACTAAATCTCAGCAATCAGCATCATTATTCGTTAATGGGGTAATGATTGGACGTTGCTTTTGAAGGATGAAACAAGGAAAAGAGGAGCTGTTACATGAAAATTCTAACAGACAAGTTAAAAACAAGTAGTGTTATTATGCCTTTTCATGGCAAGCTGATCCCATGTGGTAACGTCTCAAGAATTACAAATTCAAGCTCTAAGAAGAAGGCTAGCAAATTTTTCAAAAGGTCTACGGGTTTTTTTCATGTATGTGATATACAGATATCAGCACCCCATTATGTGAAAATAATTCCGGGTTCAACATTATCATATAGATTATTTGGTCTATCATTTCAATAACTTATTTTTTGCATTGGAAAATTCCTGCAAGTTTTCACTTTTGATAACTTAGTGTAATTTTCTTACAATAGAATATGGTTTCGCTGCGATAAACGAAGTATCACAGTAACCAGTATCACAGTAAACGAATAAGTAAGCGATAAACGAAGTATCACAGTATCACAGTATCACAGTAACGAAGTATCACAGATATAACGAAGTAAACAAAGTAATCAGTCTAGTAATCTTGCTATAAGGGGAAAGAGGCTAACGAGAAAAAAAGAATGAAGGGCTTGAGGAGCGAGTGAATTTGTGTTAAAAGTTTCGCCAGGATGACAAGAGTTTGATTGTACGCACAATCACATACAGACATTATATTCAGCACTTAATTTGAAACATTCAAATTTTCAAAATTTGAATGAAGAAGAACATAATACTGTAATGTAGTTTTGTAAGAACATAGAGAGGTGAGCGAGTGCTTGTTGCATGCTTCACGACACCGGACAACCATTCATAAAGTCCCACCGAAGAGGGAAGTTGGTTGAGTTTTATGGCAATCCGGCTGAGACATCAAGAGAAACACGCTTTATCGGTAGATATATAATAATATACTATATGCTATATCCTTCTTCTCTTCTATTCTTGTAGTGAATAATTGACCAAGTGTTTAAGAGGAGAAAAATCTGAGAAATTAATAACAGACATGACCAAAGTGGAATTTTGAACACGGAAAACGTATTAGGAGTGATCAGATCTCTGAATCTTCGAAGTAGAATATTTACATGTTTTTTCTATTTTGTGTAGATACGCCTACAATGAATTGAAAATTCTTCAAGAAAGAGTCTGACACGCTTTCTTCAGCTGGTAAGGATATATGGAGAATAAGAGATGATGCTTGATGGATTCCGTGGTAAAGAATGTGTAATATGACAGCTTGAAAGATAATTGAAAAGGAACGAGATAGGGGACATTCAGGCCTGGATTTCCCACTAGGCACACTAGGCACTTGCCTAGGGGCGGCACGTCCTAGGGGCGGCACGGCTCTCGGGAGCTAAGTTAGTTATATTTGTGAATTTATCTTTTTAGTATTAAGAAAATTTTCAAATTACTGAAGGATTAGTAGTGAGTTTATTCAGGTAGTTTTGAAATTTGATAGCTTCTTCTGATATTTGCTAGTTTTTTAATTCTTTGGAACTCTGCATCTGCATACCAATTGAATATTTCTCATAGTCTAATCATAAAAATGAATTATTTTTTGCGAATATTGATGAAGATTTTTCTTGTTTTCAATTTTCATGTTTCAATTACTTTACTAGTCGGCCTAAGTTTACCTAGATAATTAATTAAACTTGATCAATCTAATTTATACATGATTTTTAGAAATTTAATACCGTTGGTTGTACTAATCGAATTTGTAGTTTAATATTGGACTACTGTATACCAATCGAATATTCGAAATACCCCAATCATAAAGCTGAATTATTTTTTGTGAATACTCATAACGTTTTTTTCGAGTTCAGTTTCCTTATAAAATTATTATAGTACATTAGTAACTAAACTTTATGTAAATAGTTTTGTATCTGATTCAGTATTATGATTTTCACACTATATGATAGTACTAATACCATTGGTGGTGCTAATCAAATTTATAGACTACGGTATAGGCCTACAAATCAAGTAACCGAAATAATCAAATCATAGAAAAACGGAATAAGTTCTCATGAATAGCCTAATGATCAAGTCTATTCATTAATATTTTAATAATACAATTTTTCTATTTCAATAATTTACTAATTTCTCATTGTCAGTTATTTTTTACTTTGAATGAGCATGGACATTTTAAAATATAATAAAAATCTAAAAGTAACTGATTGTTTTATTAAAGCTATCAATATTGACTGGTAAATTTAGTATTTTATTTTCATAATAACCTATATAATATACACAACATAATAATTATATAATAACATACATAATATATATCTGATATTCCAAGGGGCGGCAGCCAGAATAGTGCCTAGGGGCGGCAATAGGTTGAAATCCGGCCCTGGGGACATTGTAGGGTAGGATTAATGTTTATCGTTATCGAGAGGAGGTATCGGAATACTTACCACACCTTCAGAACGACCTTTTTGCTTCAACATTCTGGTGATCCATTTGGTCTATAGTTAACACTGTTAAAAGTAAACTAAACTGAGAGAACTAGTCGAAAGATATTGCTAAAAAAAGATACAGTACTAAAACAATGTGAATTTTGTTCACATTTTAAAATGTTCAATGTTTTGAAGATTTTGAAATGTTCAACCTCAACAAAGAAGAAAAAAAATGTTCAATGAAATTGAAAAATAATCAAAACATGAATATATTTTGAGTTTTTCAAAATAATAGGAATGACTACTGATAAAGATTGATTTTTCACTTTTTGAAAATTCCTAACGAAATTTCCAAAAATACTAGAATACTATGATGATACTGTTTTGAGAACTCCAAGGATGATGAACGAAGCAATTTTCAATTCATGTTTGTAGAGTGAATAAAAACCTATTCAATCTATTCGGTGTTTGATTTGATGAAGTATACCTTCTTACAAATTGAGTAAATAAGCAGGAATGAGTGGTAGTGAATTTCATGAATTAGAAAGGCAATGACTTTTCAAGTGAGTTTTGATTTGAGAGAATGATGACTTGTCACTTTTCTCAACAGGATGTTTAGACAGCTATCGAATGCGAATTTGGGTTTCTTCGTCTCTCGAACCTATATTGACGTCAATAATTGAAATGTAAGCTGGTTAGAATGCATGATATGCATTAAATTTAATGTGTGCACCAGGATCAGATATAGAACAACAGTTGCTCACTAGACGACTACGAGCTTATTCTATGATCGCTCACTACTTCTTAGTTCTTACTTTACCGTATCATTTCTGTGATACACATAAACTTTCATTTATGTGTCATTGAAATACATAGAAACCGGTACCAAAAAAAGTGAAATATTCAATCATCCAATCGATCGTATATTATTGAAATTTGTCTTCAAATGTTTTGATATAGCTCCGTTATATCTGAATAGGTCTACTGTAATACAGAAGATAAAATAATCCACAGATCTATATTGAGGTTCTAATTTCGTATAATACGTTAAGAGTGGCCCAAGCACATTCTTTAATAAGATTTAGGCCTACTGACATTAATAATAATTCATTATTTCTATTCAGATTTCAAGATTGTATGAAAGCGCAGAAGCATCTCACATATAAAATGTATATATGTGTATGACACTACTTTTAAGTTAGTAGGATTACATTAGAGAATAGTATAAATTTATAGCCTACCTACAGCAGGTATCTGTAGGTATACTGGTATAGCACATGAAGTATCTTTCTATGATGAATGTTACCATAGCCTCCTATAATACAGCCTCCTCTGTATTAGAGGAGGCTATGATGTTACCCACTAATATGCACTACGGTGATGTTGATTTATATTCAGTGAAGGTATACCGTACCAAAAAATTCGTGTTATTACCTTCACAGTTCTATTTTTCCTGGAACACTTTTTGTTGCAGGGCTGCGTCGCTATGCTGTAATCAAAGTAATTTATATTGCTCTCAGTTCTTTCTATTTCAATGTCTCAATCAAAAGAATCATAGTATAATCACTAAGATTATAATTGTTAAGAAGATTTTATCTTCCTTATCTAGATAATAATAGGACTACAGTAGATGTAAATGATGAGGTTTAAAAATGTATAGAAATGAGGAAAACATCACCATCACTTATCAGTAGATGATTTTCCTTGATTTGAAAAGGTGGTAGCAGCCTTCTTACTTACAATTAATTCGAATTGGACAGAGGAAAAACATTAAAATTGGCAATAATAGAGTCAGTCGGTAGTCATATTACTAAAAAATGTTAACAATTTATTCAATAAAATGAATTATAGTGGACAAAAAGACATGCCTGGGCGATGGATGTTGTTCAGTATTGTAAGAGGTTGGTTGGATGTTTCAATTTATAGGTCTAGTTCAAACGATTTCATTACCACAGATTCCAACGAAACCTGTTATACAGAGCCTTATAAATATTTATACTCGATTGACGTCATAAGCATGAAGTATTTTATTTCTTTTCATCGAGGAGGGATAGGTTATGAAGTTGCTTTTTGCTTGAGGAAAATCGCACGTGCTTCTCGACAGAGTTGATGCCGACCACGTCCGGGATTGTTAACCTAGGAGAAGAGAGAAAAGGAGATATCGGATGGTGTGCGTGAGGGTGAGAGAGTACGAGAAGAGGCAGGTGCAGATCATTCAAGGTTACTTGTTCTCCAGGGTGTTGAGGACTTGGACCAGGTTGTCTGCACTGACGTCAATGCCATCCCCGAAGAAGTATCGGTCCAGCATTGATGACGCAAGTCGAGCCCCTCCCGGCGGCGGCAGCGGTTCTTTTCATAAAAAGACGTGCGTCTTGGACGACCGGTCTTTGGTCTGCCAACCGCCCAACCGCACGTTCACTTCTTCAGCAGCGACGCTCGTTCCAGGCCAAACTACGCGCGCAAATCTATGAATATCTGTAAAAAAACTAATTGACCCACCTGATTGATAGATATTACCATAATATCACGTTTTACACTTCTCCAATGCACAACAAAGTCTATACTCGTAATATTGAGAGAAGAAGTGCTGTGCAATTATTGTTCGAAATCACTAGTTTACAATAATAGTATTAATTTGAATTGATTCTGGGATTATATTGATCAACAAGGAAGTAGGTAATCGATATTTATGAAAACTCTTTATTTGCAGAATGAACTCGATTGATAACTCGAGTCTCGAGATAATAAAGAGGATTAATAATGGCACAGAGGAATCGATGTTGAATTATACAACACTCTAGTAGAATAAGAGTTGAACGGAAATATTTTGAAACACGATTCATATAGCCTAATATACAACTGATGAATATTGAAACATTTCTTCTGATAAAAATGGAATAAAAAAATATATATATAGGATTAGGCCTATAGGAAATTCTGGTGATTCTAATCTAATCAATTATTCAAGCTTTATAATGTAATATATCCTCTTGAGAGTTTATTCTAGTAATAATCAGCTCACCTTTTTAGGTAATCTTTTTTATTATACATTATTAGATCTCTTTCAAAATTTTGTTAAGACAATACTGGATATTCACCGGTAATGGATCGACTATTGGGTAACTGTAGATGCATTGTTAAGCAACTTGAGTAGAAGTCATTCTGTGTCAAGGCTACACAAAATTAATTGTCTACCAATACAAACAATTAGACGTGACTGCATCCGAATTAACACTTCAACTTTTTCGAATTTCCAATTTAGGCAGAACCTGATGTTTTAAGCTTGTTCAAACTTCAAACTGACACTTTCATCATCACTACTGGCAGTATGAAAGTATCACTGATAGCTTCAAAATCGACTGGAGCTGGCGTAAAGGACTTACGTTACAATTTGGCCTCAGTTTTTTTTTAAATCTACGAAATAGAAATATTAATAAATAGAGCTTACGGCTAGCACACAAAGTTTAACTTATCTCTTAAGCTAGTCGAGCTACAATACGAAAAAACGTATATATTGACCCGTGGCGAAGCGTGGTATACTTATTTGATCGCATCGCCGGGTATATTTCCTATAGGTATGTTAAAAACTTATTGAGCTTACAAATAAGAATCAATCAGATGCCTACTTAGTTGCTAGTCGATACGGTACTCAATTTAGCGTCGAGTTCCTATAAATAATGATAAACTTGGTCACCAAGTTGGTAATTATTCATAGGAATTCGACTCTAAACTTGGTCACGTGTGCAGAGACTGTATAGTGTATTATAGATTGTTCAATGTTCATGATCCCTGGCGAAGCGTAGTATACTTACTTGGTCATCGCCACTAAATATACTATAGGAAATCTACATCCTATAGGAAATATACTCGGCGATGACCAAATAAGTATACCACGTTTCGCCACTAATATTGACACTGAAAACTGTACTCGATAATCTATATCAATGGAACACTTAAGGAAACTAGAATCGATTTATATATATTATATTTAAATTTGTATTTCATGCATTTTGTCCATTTGTTTTGTTATTTCATGGCAAATAAATTTTATTTGATTTGAGTAAAACTGTAATCAATCTTACAAAAACTGATAACATACAAAAAGTTTCAAATCAATTTTTCTATCCTCAATCTAAGAATTTCTCTTAGCTCTAAAAAATCAATAAAAATCTTCATTTCCAGAAGAAATTCTAATAATTCCAATAAAATTGAATACAGTGGAACCCCTGTTATCCGACCTTCACGGAACCGGGCCGTGGTCGGAACGGCCAAAAGGTCGGATGTACCGAGAAGCTAAAACTATTTTTCAGGTCAAAACAAACATATACCGGTACTGTACTAAATTATAAGTACACACACACACACTCAATACACACAGTGCTGCTTAATCGTAATTACTGTATTCAATACAAAATTATTTTACAGTATTCTAATGAAAAGTAACAGTTTTTTTATAAAATGGTAAAGTTTAATTTTTATATATTGTACAATATACTGTACAGTATATTTTATATACTGTTTAATTTTTATGTACTGTAATTAACGGAAACATTAAAAATACACAAGCGCATACCCTGAGCACATGGTCGGATATCCCGAGGTGTCGGATATGAGGGGTTCTACTGTACAATAATTTATGGATTGGATAACCTTTAGATGAGATAGCCAGAAAAGATCATGCTTGGGGTATGGGAAATATTTGAGAAATTATTATTCCTACAAGTTAATTTTTTTATTTCTTGAAATGAAGTACCGGTAGCCTTCAGTCAGAATACTTCATGAATTTTGTTCATTTTACAATGAACAGACGCATTACACGTTTAGAACTTAGAAGATTCGTTAAAAAGTAACTACGATTGACGACTGAATTGAGAGGATCAATAATTTCTTCCCATATTGTTGATGTACAGTAGATTATTATTGAATTCCACGAGGCCTGTGCTAAAATGATTAGGCCTCACACAGTTCATGAAGAAAATCGTGTAATTTTGCAGAATTTCAATATCAAAGTCTACATCATTCATTCAATGGAAGACTCAGTTCTAGAAAAATGGAAATAATTTATATAGAAGTAAGTTGACACTCTCTTAGACATGTCCACTGGACATTGTCCACTTTCTTAAAAGTATAGGCGTGTACTGAACTACTGTATACTCTCTTGGAACACTATGATTATTTTATAAATTTAATCTTACCTGAATGTTTCTAAATTTAATTGTTGCCTTAGTCTAAAAATATCTTGAACTATTAAATCAGGTCTTATGCAACTCTACTCTCAATAAAATTGTACAATCTATACTGAATCACGAACCACAGGAATTCCAAAAACTATAAATTTATGTTAATAAAGTTGAACCTGTCAGACAAGTATAAGCCCAATCAATGTTAAATTAATTTCGGTTCAAACCTTTTTGCGAAAATTGTGTGAAATGTTTCCTGATCATTTGTCGATTGATAGCGCATACTCGCAAATACTAGTTCTTTAAAATAGAAGACGTTTTCCTCATAGTATAGTAGAGCTACATGAACATCAGGTTCGTAAATAATAGACTATGTTAATTTGTCAGTTCATCTCAGAAGAACGGAATGTATTGAAAAAACAAAACAAAACTACCGTATAGCTCTCTATTCTGATACCTTCCTACATAAGTCGTATAAATTTGTTGACGTTGACCTTGAGAATGTTGTATGCATTAATGAAAAGAAATAATTTATCAAATTGGTCTCCTGAGTTCTTTATGATATAATTTTCGTACAGACGTTGATTCTCCAATTACTGTATTTTTTATGAAAACTGAAGAGGCGGTGTTGAATGTTGAATAGTTTAGAATACAGACAGTATATAGTCACTCTATACTATACACTCTCTGTAGTTTAGAATACCTTCAAAAAGTATGTAATTTTTTTTTTGAGGGTGATGCCCACATGAGCTCTAGGCTTGTGAGTGGGTAATGAAAGGGGCGATGATGAGAGATGACGACTGTTTTAAGGCAGTCGGGACCGACGGCTTTTCGTCTCCTCCGAAAGACGGAGACGACACTTCTTTTTCTCACGCATTAAATTTCAAAAAAGACGTCATGCCTAGAAACAATATTGTATATGTGTGTCACAAAAGATGAGATGAACGATGAATGAACACGCGTTTCTTCTTTATTGATATTCAGAAATAATGAGCCGTAAGTTATTATTGTTAAGAGGCTTAATATAGCATTGGAAAAAGCATGTTAACCGGCACTCCGCAGTACTCCTTCGGTCGGTATTTTTAAAGCTAGAAATGTGTGGATGGGCTTAAATTGAAGATAAACATTGCAAGAATCGTTGCTGTACTTTTTTATTATCGCAGTTATACAAATTTTTAAATGAAGGTTAAAATGAGTGAAATTCGCTCCATATTCATCGAATTATAGGCCTACTGTCAGTTTAAAATTTAAAAATTTAATTTTCAAGGTTATACAATACAATTCTATAGATCTTTATGAAAAATTTGGTACTATTTTCATGATTATCGGCTTGAAAATATCATCCAAAAGAGAAAACTCGTTTTGACCCTTCTTCACTCACGAGCATTGCAAAAATCACCTCTTTCGTCTAAATTCAGTCAATGGATTTGTTAGTTTTAATAAGGGCTCTTAGGAGATAGACTATATCAATAATTGGATTGATTTCTAAACTAGCCCATTATTATTTTCTCTTCTTTAAATCTTGATCGAGAGGGCGATAACAATCTTGATAACAGGCGGTGATGAAGATGCAAAAACTTGACCAAACTCGTAGGATGAGCCTGGATCGGCTTCTCCAGTCTGTTTGACGTCAGTCGGAGGCAGCTTGGGAGAGATCGCTTATTCTGCTCTGCTCTCCCGGGGAGAGCAACGACTCCAGCATCTTGCCATGTGGGAATCTGCTTATGGCGTTGGCTTTCCCCACATCTCAAACTGGACTTTACATCGTCGGGATTCCCGTGTCCTGGTTTTTTACACATGCCGTTGGATTTTGTAATTTTCCTCGTAAGCACGAGATTTCTGTCCAACTTTTTGTACACAGTACTATGGAAACTTTTGCACAAGGTTGGAAAAAGAAAGATACAAGAGTAGCCTATGGACATAATGAGTTGAAGATAGTGTGAACGTGGATTGTAAGAAGAAATTATTTAAATTAACAGGTACCAGTGGATGCTGCAAGTCCTTTTACTTTACTAAATAGTTTTGTAATGAAGCTCCGTAGTTTTGTAATAATTGAGATTTCATAAGTGTTTTTTAAGATAAA
Organism: Laodelphax striatellus; assembly: GCA_017141395.1. Classification (NCBI taxonomy): domain Eukaryota; kingdom Metazoa; phylum Arthropoda; class Insecta; order Hemiptera; family Delphacidae; genus Laodelphax; species Laodelphax striatellus. The sequence continues at coordinate 30,405,584 of CM029532.1, forward strand.
AATATTAGAATTAAATAGGGAATATGGATATAATTTCCCAACAGAAATTCAAGTAAACTTAGTAAACTGAAACCGAAACTAGTGAGCAGAAACACGGAGAAGTTTATGAAGATACATGAAGAAATCTGGTACTGAAAAAGGGATAGTCTTCTATTGAAGAAGAAAAATATCAAAATTGTTTTCAATTGAGAATAAGTTTAGAATGTTGGAACTATTTTCAAATGAAGATATATATTACCATTTACAGGTCTCAGAACTTTATTATCCACCCGACGCTGAGAGGCAGAAGGGTCCGATGAAGAAGAAGAAGAGAAGAACTTTATTAAAGTGTACATTTCTTTTTGTTTAACTTACAGTGACTAGTAAAATCTTATCTACTATACTTAGTGATGAGAACATTATTGAGTGTAACAGTCGGTTTGGGAAAGTATAGCATCGTAACAGTTATTGGAATTGAAAGAAACTTATATGAAAGTAATCTAATTCCTTTTTTATAGTGTATTCCTTGAAACTTGACCGAGTATTTATGCAAGTGATTACTGTATCACATAGGCATACTATATAATTATTACAATTTAGTCAACGGTTTCAAATTTACAGATTACTTGCTGAGCCCCTGAAAGCAAACCTTCTGCTTGGACAGAAAAGCGAAATTTCAACGTCTATTCAAGAAACATGTCCCACCTAAAAAAGATCTGAGCGTATCTGTCAATAGGAGATGTAATTAAGGTATTACCAAATTAGGATGAGATAGGTCACCAAGTAGACTAAGTAACTAGTCGTACACCATTTTTCTAGAGAATGATAACATTTTAAACTTTGCTTGTACAACTCTGATCAACTTTTAAAAATGCAATATGAGTAAAATAATATGATGAAGTTGAAGTAAATATAGAATGAAGCGATTTCGTAAGAGTAGTCCTGTTCTTAACAGTATAATTCAACACTAATTTCTCTCACTCCATTAATCACATTAGTATTGTAGGATATAAGGAAATGGTAGGATGTAGAAATGGTAATTATTGTGGGCGTACAATACTAGAAGCTTTCATTCACGGAATTATTTTCTTTTATTACATTTTATCCCAAAATATTAACACAGATTAAGGTACTTAAGATAATAATTATTGCAATTTCAAATATATCTTCAATTGAAGATATTTTTTTTTTAAATTGAAGATATGGTAAAATTTCACTATCGGCTTTTGTACTTTGTTATTCCATGAGTTGTGGAGAAAATGAATTTAATAGAAGATGTCATTCAAATAACCTGCCTCAGCAAGGTCACTCCTATAAAAGTCAGCAGTGATACAGTATTCTGATATAGCAGAAGTAAACATAACTTAACACTGATGAATTCCAATCAGAGCATGCATAAACTTCGAGCTCATAACAAGTTTACCTTGTTGGCTAAATTCTCATCCAAGAGGCACTGACCTCTATTTATTATTCAATTTTGTAGGAATAAAATACCTTTAAAAAGAGTTCTGCAGAGAAAAATTATATCTATGAAGTAATCAAGATTGTTCTTCTACACAGACATTTTTCAATGGTTTTATACTGAAAATGGAAGCTTCATAATATATACTTCATATCTCTATTCCGACACATATAATATATAGAAGTTTATTATTTTTATTAGTTTGAGATGAGTGAAAGTGAAGTAGCATTGGACAATGTAGCAATCCCTCTATTTGAAAAACAGAGGTGGAAATATATAATTCCATGTCATGATAATCTTATAATTATAATTGTTCAAGTTATCACTTTTATTTTATGCGTAGACTGAATATTTTCAGGTTGTATAGAAAACAGACGGTTCCCATATACCCGAAGATTTTTATTGTAATAATTTATATGGGTGCGCAAGTTACTAAGGATTGATGTATAAATAATTTAAAAAATCAATCAAATGGAAGACAAATGAAGAAAATGAATGTCAAAAAATAAACATTTATTCACGATTATGGCACAGGTAACAAATGTATATTCAACATAATTTTATTAAAACTATTCAGCAGTGTATAATAAGGACATAAAAAGCTTTAGCACATTTTTTTCTACATGATATAAGAAAACTAGATCTATACATTAATATGTATAGAGATAAATAAATACTAAAATGGCAATATATATATTTTGAACAATGTTTACAGAGGGGTAGAGAAGATTAATATCAAGAAAATTTACTCATAATATTAGTTCAATATAGAAAATTTAAATAGATGTAGAAAAAACCGTTCAATTTATACGTAAGGCACTTGAAAAGTGAAGCTAGTAGCTGCAATAAATTGGAATTGAAAAAATACAGAAATATATTTGTTTTACGATACTTATAGTTGCAATAGAATTGTGACAGAGCTATAAAATTAATACACCATAACACTGTAATATTTTGATATTTTAGAGAATTACTATGTTTCTAGATGCACGTCCAAAGGCATACACAACTAATAAATTATAAACAATTTTTAATAATAAACTTCTTAGTACCAATAATAATTATAGACTCTTTTGAACACTTTTCGAATGAATTAATACAGAAGGTTTCAAAATAGATTTTCAAATTTTTCTTAAAGTATCGAATACTGTTGAAATACTGAGTTGAATCTAATACTGTATCTTCATGTAAATGAAATGAAATGTAGTTTATTTCTGATTTCCACAATGTTTTAGAAACATAGCGAAAATTCATTAAAGAAACTTTACGCTGAAATTTCAATTAAGCTGACATTGTATTTTAGGATGTGAGAAAAATTACTAAAATTGTATAAGAACAACAATAGATGGCAGTATATGTTAGTAAGACTAGACAAAGCTACTAATTTCAACAATAAGCGAGGATGTCTTGGAACAAATAAAATTATATCATATTATTCCTTCTAAAAGACGTGTGAGACGTCTTTCAGCACATAATACTGCAAATGAAGATTCAATACGAATTTTACAATCTACCATACTAACAAGTATTTAAGAACAGTATGAAAAAAATGAATATGGACATTGAAATTATTTAGGAGATGAATTGAGAAAATAATGAAGTGGTCATTGAACAAGAAATGAATAAAAAGGAAATTATTCAATGAATGAAGATGAAAGAAATTGATGAAAACAATGATGATAAGATGATAAAAATGTTGTATTCGGTCATGATTTACGGCTGCTCTACCAATTTTCGGCGTCACCTTTTTCTTTAATTTTATATTAAGAACAAACATCTTTTGACATCTTTTTCTTAGACTGAATGATGAATGCTGGCTTTCAAAAACCGCTAGTGATATCCGAACCAGTGCCTTACGGTCATAAAAGTACCAATAGCTGTCATATTGGTTCTGTTTAAAGGGATTAAAAACAGGACGTTCTAAAAACGTTGACAAATTCTTCAACTGTATTGTACTGTGATATTCATTTAAATTGACGCGTGTCATTAGATAGATATATAGATAGATGGAGAGAAATTATTTCTTTGCCATCGTACTCTACAGTCATCAGCAACGTCAAGAAGTGATATCTATTTATCTATTACCAAAGAAAGCCATACGCTAAATAATAATATCTAATGCCAAGCGTCAAATTAAATGAATTTCACTGTACTTGAAAAACAGTGTGAAAATGGATGACTCAGAAACCGGGTATAAGAGATGAAAAACTTGAGATCTCTGTTACCGGTACGTGTAGTAGGTACATGATACTGGAACTTGATATGAAAAATGAAAGCATTTTTTCCGTTGATAATATCCGATCCTACATCCTATTGAAGATGAATATTTCTGACGACTTAACATGAGCATATCAAAGTAGCCTATGATTACTAGGGATGTTGAAAACAAGGAACAAGCTACGAGCTAATATAACATATTGAAGCTTGGCATACAGATCGGCTATTGACATGAGAGTACTTTGAGAAATGAACTAATGGTAAATTACGAAAACAGCAAAAATGAATAGCAGTGATTAACATAATGGATTATAGTTGCAGTGGAACAGATAATGGGGTTACATTGAATCTAAACGAAAAGAGAGCTGTACTCGTGGGGCATGACACCACGTCGAGGATAGAAGGTGTGATGCACAGAGAACTGAAGCAGATTGGTGACACTTGATGTATAGATGTCAGCGAACCTGAACAGCCGTCTGGAGAAGTAGGTTGGGTTATGGTATGTACGGAACACGCTCCCAAATTGTTTATTGAACACGCATTTGATGTCTTGCCTGTGAAAAGTAACAAGAAATTAATTCTCACGAGCAACATTCCGAAATACAACTTCAACATCGAATTCATACATCATTTTTGAGAAATTCCTATACTAGAAGCAACAAGCAGAAAGAGTAGTAATACTCAACTCGTAATATTATCATGAATGATTGCTACATTCCATAAAATTTGTTAGTCATTGCTCCCATAGATGGTTTCTCCTACACCTACATAAGGCCGGTATTACACTATGATAGTTCTGTCATATATCTATTATCAAATATCTGGGATGAAAAATATTACAGTGTAATGGATCAACTATTGATGTAAAATATATTATACTAGATATATGATAAAGAACTATTATAGTCTAATCAGTGTTGAACTGAGATGATTCTTTAGGGATTCAATTTAATCAAATAAGGATCAGTTCATGATGTAGCCATTGCAGTAAAAGGATATTTTATAACAATCAATAAAATTATATTGAAATTCTCTATCTACAACACTCAAAATACAGGCCAGACTCACACTATCCGCTTCTACAGGACTGTTTTGGAGAAAAACATTTTTGTCACTTGTAATGCTTACATTAACCGGTTGTCAACGATCCCCACACATTACAAGAATAATTAAACAGATGAAGGCTACTTGAATAATTTCAGCCTTCAATTTCCTAGTAGAGATCACAAAACCAAAATCAGTCGTTTTGTAATGCGGATTACTAGTTTAATTAGCAATAGTTGCATCTCAAAGTACAGTATGATTGGAAATAAAATACTCGTCAGATGATAGGAAATGCCATAGCACGATGAGTCTGGACGCTAACAAAATCCTTAAAAGTATGACTTGAGCAATCAAGGGCTCTATAAACACCTTTATAGTGCCTTAGAGCGATCACAAAATAGTGTATTCAACAATAATTTTATATTTGTAATTTCACTTGCATTATGAATAATGGTTTATGTATAGCAGGATCTATTTGACTTGAAATAAAACATATGATCGATGAGCATATGATCACAATACTTAACCTAAAAATGCTGAATCTCGCAGATTATTGAAAAGGTCTTTTAAACAGTTATTCTTTGAAAGGTCTTCTTTAAAAAGGTCTTTCAAAGACTTTAAAGGACTTTAAGACTTTTAAGCCTTTTGATTATTGTGTCGAAATCACTATTTAATTATTACTGGATCAGCTGATTTATGACTAGTTAATTGGATCCTGCTATACTCCAGTATACCTCAGCTGATCACGCTCCTTAATCCATTCATTGACAGCAGCAATTGTAGTGGCGTCTTCATGGTCCTGCCAGTCTTCAATGAGCTGAGTCAACATCTGTAGCCAGTTCACATTCTTCTTGAAATCAGCGTTGTTCAGAGTTTCAATCTCATGCTGCAATCAAAATGTTCTTTTAAACAAGCTTAAGTAGAATGACAGTGACAGATTTTTAATTTGGTCAGCACCCTACTGAGTATGGTAAGTACGATCACACACGCAACGTTCAATAGTGGATAAATATTTGTATTGAAATCAACTCTCATTACTCGACTGTTATAAACCTTTGATTAAATGATAGTATATTGCCAATTCATTTTATTGATTTATTTAAATTCAATACATGACTTTTGATATATTTAATTTTATAAATATATTTCAGTGTTGACGGGCCAATTCTGTACTGTTATTTTCGTGCATTTACAATATTCTCCAAAGATTATTGAGTCATAAAGGTGATTTGTCAAATAAAAAAAAAACCTTCAACTTTCAAATATAAGAATACACAATGTTTATATTAAATTGAACGTATAATTATGCAGTATGAGTTTCAAGTCAACAGCTCACAAGAAGCCAAACTCATAAATGTTCAGAATCCCCAGAATTGACGAGTCAACTCAAGCAATATTTCTAATTATCTTTGAAAGCATTCGGTGACTTCTACTTGAAAAAAATGTTCCCCGATCTCACATTAAAGTTTCAGACATCCTAGTTTTTTATTTAAGAATTCAATAAAATGCCTCTTTCATCTGCGATATCCTCAAGAAACTGGTAGATTATTATAGTTGATTGTTCCAACTCTTCATATAACGTCTTAACTAGCTCAATGCCATAATTACACAAGAGAGTATTAGTTTGTAACAAGTCACGTGAACTGCTAAAGGTCAATAAATCTAGACTATTAAGCTATTCTGGCCGCCACCAACTTGAAACGGTAAGTACTAGCAGCTGAAAAAAGAGACGGGCACTATTTCCCCATTGATAAGATTCTCATGTTCCCCATACTGTATTTTCACCTAAATCAAGCAACAGTGAATTTAAACGAACAATACCTAAAAATAATACGGAAATGATAGTGAAATGAGCATTAGCTTACAGTTAGCTCGCTGATGATTGCTCCAGTTCTCCAGCCATGTTCCAAGGTTACATCTGCCAAGTCACTGTAAGGATGATCACCAAAGTAAAGTACTTCACTTCCCCTCCAACCCGTCATATCTTGCAACTGAGCTACTGTTCCCTAAATTGAAGGATAAAATAGAATGTAGTTAGTTGATGAGAGTGCCATATTATCAACTCGAATGGGCAATGAAAAATCGGAGAATATGCATGAGAATTTATTTATTCATTCATTCAAGACAGTACAATCAACTCATAGGATGAAAACACGGACACTAAGTTCAAAACGTCTTCTATTCCTAATTTTGGTAAATATTTCAAATGAAGGTTACATTCACTTTATTAATCACTAATTTCCAATTCCGAAGCTAAGAATGATCAATTATCAATTAAGGATTTAAAAAGGTCGATATAAACGCCAAAAAAATCACCGAAAATATGAGTGCAGTAAAATGATTTCGAAAATTAAAAAAACTAAGTTTTTCCAATACGGTATGTAATTTGTAGCTACAGTATAATTCGTAGGTGTAAGTTATATCATTAAAAAATGTTGCGGTATTAGATAGAATACAACATACTATATAGATAGAATATACTCGTATATACTATATAGATAGAATATACTCGTATATACCAATTTTCCAAAGTAAGGAAGTGATTGATACACAGTGAATTAAGCTCTAGTGAACAAATTATAATAATCATAAAATAAGAGAAGAATAAAATAAAAGTGAATTATTTTTCATTAAAAAAACATAAATTTAAATATTGTAGCAGGTTTCTAATCTCATATAGTTCAAACCTCGCCACTCTTTCAATAATGTTGTAGGACTAGTGAATATGATAATCCTATTCCAAACTACCGGATAAGATAGATAAAAAATTAAAGGCATCATTTCAAAAAATAATGTTTGATTAAGATTATGTATTTCAGTATCAGTTCATTTCATTCTCAATAATTAAAAACTTCCATAGAATGAAATCCAGATAGAGGAATTGCAGTGGAATACGCCTAAAATGAAGAGTTTTAATAATTAAAATTGTCTTTTCACAGTAAGTTATTCGTTATTCACAGAATAATAATGAGTTTGGCGGATTATTGTACAGAGTTTTCAATCTTTAGGTCCCTATTAGCCGAGAGCGACCAGGTCGGCCGACCTGGTGTCCGGGGGCCAAAAAGCATTGAGTTAGATGGGACCCTATTAGCCGTCGGAAACAAGTCTCGGCGACAGAAAAAGTCGCTCGGGCTGTCTTCCGAGTGGGACACCGATTCTGGGCGACCTGGTGTCCCAGAACGGTCGTGGGGCATTGGAGTATATGGGAGCTATTAGCCGCGAGCGACCAGGTCCGCCGACTCAAACAAAAAATGTACCCAATGCGCATGCTCGGGAGTGACAAGGACAGCCATTCATCTCTTTCTCTCTTCCACTTCAGTTCTCCGTCTCACTACAGTATAGTTAGTCTATGCTACAGTACATTTGTTCTGTATCCTTTGCCGAAGTAAAACATATTTCTACGACTCATTGCGTGAATTGTTTCTGAATAATTTAATAAATTCATTTGAAAGTAAAGTGTAATGTAAAATCAACACCTGAATAACAGATATTGTAGAATTTCTCCATAGTAGGTGAAAGAATGAAAACAATGTTGTCTATTACACAATGCATATTATTTAAAACATACTTAAGTTTCAAGCTCAAACATGGCATCATCTATAATTCTATATGGTGTTGAGTGTTTTGACTCAACTCAACACTGAAGATGCCATAAGCATCGAAACTTGAGTAATACGAGTATGTTTTTAAATATATTCATTGTGGAATAGAAAACATTGTTTTCATTCTTTCCCCTAGTGTAATATAATTAGGCTAATAGCCGAATTTATTACAGTTTAGTGCGTGAAAAAATGGAGTGTGTTCAAAATCAGGAGAAAAGTGAAAAATGTACTGCTTTAATTGAAAAAAAAAGACTAAACCCAGAAGACTTTATTTATGAAGTGCAGAAACATAATTCAATATGGGATGCTGAGAAATTTGTGATTAATTTTACTTTTGGAATAGGATAAGGAGAGAAAACAAGAGTGTCTATTGCAAGGCAGGAGATTGGCGCCAGTCATCCGGTTGTTGACAATTAAATTGTTTACATTTCGCTGTTTTATTGACAGATTGAGCGTTCCTGATGATTCAAGATGTTTACATAGTAGATAGTAGCTTCCAGACCTTTCAAGATAAATATTAATTAATCTCTTCGAGACTATAATAATTATTTAAGACTGGAGTGGTTTTTGTTGAACAATAGAGTCATTGACTTAATGTAAGTTTCTTACAATTCATTTCATACACTTGATACCATTTAATTAGTTTAGAAAAAATATTACATGTGATATGAAGTATAAAATATTATATGATATGTGAATAGAAGAAATCTTTAATATGTATCAAAAAAGAGATACATATCGAGTTTAGCTGCCGATGTGTTGCACAGAGGAAGAGCGAGAAAGAGGTACTTGGGAGGGAGCGAGAACGAAGTCAGCGACTAGGTGTCCTTCCCTATTAGCCGTGGGACACTTTGTCTCGGCGACCTGGTCGCTCTCGGCTAATAGGGCCCTAGAGTTCACAGAATTCGATTACATATAATACGTTCTGCTCTGATTAGAATCTCCTACTAGGCCTACATCGGAGGTAGTTGCAATAAATTCGAATAATTTTTTTGTAATGGAGATCATGATAATTTTAAGAGGCGATAAGTATTTAACATCTATTGAAAAAACGTATGTGTTACAACGACCTGATGATTTTTCGGAGAATGTGCAGTATAAGGACTTCTGTTATAACTAGTAGTTCTGTGAACAGTAGACCTCGCGAAAAAGCTATGCTAGTCTAGCGCATCCCAAAAGTTCCGAATACACTACCGGTACTAAAGTGATGAAGAACTTTTCTCAAATAGATAAAAACAGATGACTTCATTTATGTTTTTTTTTAACATAAGCGACGTCCCACAAGCCGTCCCACAAGTCCCTCTGACTGCGGCGCCCGGGGCCCTGACTACAGCGAAAAAATCTTATTCTGACCCAGCTGATGATCATTCCATAATATGACGATGTTTATATTCAATTCAAAATAAATCCTATCACGTGTTCCATATCTATTGTATCCATTCTCTTTTCCCTCTATTTCGTCCTTAAAATGCAAAATTTGAAAAAACCCCTTACATATACATCGTCACGCAGTTTCAAAATGAACATTCCTGCCAAATCTTATTGAAATCTGTCAATGCGTTTAGCCGTAAATGCGTTACAAACACACAAATCCACAAACAGACGAAAGCCAATCGACTTGAAACAAGACTTCACTTCGTTCAGACTTCGCTTCACTGTCTTCTCTTCGCTCGGTCAATTATAACCTTCAATCTAAACAGTTGAATTGTTTAAAACAGAAGTCCATATACTGGTACTCCTAATAGAGAGCAGTATATGAGCTTCTCTTAGGGCCGCTTTCCCCAACGCTGCTCATCTTATACATCTAGCTTACGTCTCATTCGGAGATTAGGAAAAGTATAGAAAAAAATATTGAGCATCAGCTGTTGCACTTGAGCAGCGTTAGGAAAAGCGGGCCTTATAATTACAATCTAAACTGTTTAAAACATAACTTTATTGAGAAAAGTCCATACACTGCACTACAGCCGATTTTTCAATAATTGAAACATTTCTGTTTACCTCGAAATAAATGTTTCCTTTTTCGAGTGCAGTGACTCTGTCCCACAATTGAGTTTCGCTGTGTTTGTCGTACAATCGAATGGGTCGCGACTCATCAGTAAAGAACATCGGCTTACGAGCCTGCACAATGATGACGTCAAAGAACGACTCCCAGTCTGGTCCAACCATCCACTGCATTCCTTTATCTCTGATTGACAGATTGATCCAATTAGAAAATACAAGCAAATTAAACATAAACACTTACAATCTATTAAAATTCGTGCTAAAAGACTCCACTGGAAGTTTTAATAACTCTAATGCAATGTTTAATAGTAATTATTTGTGCATTCAGAGACTAAAGTGAATTTTTTTCTGCTGAGGGAAACTGTTATCGCCCGATGATGTAGATAATAATTTTAATTCCGTGTAACCTGGCTGGCTCAGGTCTGGTGTCAGAGTTTTCAGGTCACTCCTGATCAGTTCAGATGATGTAGATAAGGATAGCAAAATCACAGCAAAATAATAAGAGGGATGTGTTTAATCAGTTAAATAGGCTCTACAAACTATAAAAACAATTTTTAATGAGCAATGGTTCTAATCCATCCTTAAACATCAAGGAAAGAAGCATTCTTATGGTATTTGGCAAAGAGTTGAAACCCCTATTACTCATATAGAACCACTGAAAGTATCTTAGAGTATCATAGCCTTGCTTAAGTTACTGGAAAACTTTGTTTATTTATTTTTTGCATTTAAATAAATGATAAGGTTGTTTCAGGTTTACCGATTGATGCATCTTTTCCTCACTTTAGCACTAATATTATTAATTCTCGGTTTCTACATAATATATCAAAATTATATTACGTACACTTATTTATTATATTTATTACTATTTTTCACTTACACAAAGTTGTGAGGGCTGTTGGTCACTAAGAAAAGCTTCTTGTTAGCTTTAACAAGACGTTCAAAATACACCCTCATGTCTGGGTTCTTCTCCAGATAATTGGGGATATTCTCCTGAAGTTTTTTGTGCATTACGAGATGGCTGGCACTAACTGAGTTCTGAGAATGAAAAATAAATACATTAGTAATAGAAATTATGATGCGCGAATGCAAATTACAGTCTTGTAATCCTTCTTAGTTTCAATCCTTCTTAGACTATAAAGTCTTACAGTCTTAATTTCTAAACAAATGCTTTCTTGCCGAAGACGATATGATTTGGGTATAAATGATTGGGTAGTGGTTATGGCAGGTACAAATAGTGTATCTAATAGTTTCAAAAATAGCGATATTGAAAGTTACGTCTGTAAGTTGAGTAATCTGATAAGAAAATATGCTAGTTGTAATTTAATCTTGTCAACTGTACCGTACAGGTATGATTTAAGTTATGATTCAGTTGAGAATGAAATGATTGATGCACTCAACAAAGCTATTCGTTCTTTGTGTAATATAAATAGTATTCATTTATTAGACATCTGGTATCTTGAACCCTTCAACTATACAAAACATGGTTTGCACCTCAATAAAAAAGGAAAGCAGAGTTTGAGTAAAAAAATTGCTGCAATAATTGGAGAGTACGAGAGAGCGAAGTTGAACAACAATAAGTTAGTAGTCCCCCCCATTATTAGTCATGAAAGGTCTTTTCCAGGAAAATCTATTGACGGTCAGAATAAGGTGCAATCTTTTTTTACAATTGATGAAACATTAGGATCTGCAATTGATTCTAGTTACGTTAACAATCCACCTGTTGCTCTCAATACATCAGTAGTGGAGCATTTAAATTAGTAGCTCATGACAAAGATTCTTTATCTGCTGCAAATTTATTTTCAAGGAATGTAACTCAGATGAATATTATTGACAGTAATACTAATGATGGAACGATTTCAAATTTTGTTACTCACAGACCACCGAATTCAACCACGAATAAAACTGATGATTATAGCAATGACAAAGTTAATTGTTTTTTCTGGAATATACAGGGTTTATGTAATAAGTTTGACTATTTATCTCTAATTTGTTCAGAATATAATATCAAAGTCCTTACCATTGCTGAGCATTGGATCAGAGACAGTGAATTGGATTTCACTTACCTGCCAGGTTTTAAAACTGCCTCTGTTTTTTGTAGGAAAAATCGGGCAAGGGGTGGGGCTGCAATTTTTGTTAAAAATCAATTAGATTTTAAGGCTCTTGATCATATCAGAGACATGTCCATTGAAATGGTATGTGAAGTTTCAGCAATAGAACTTATCAAGGATAGAATAATAATTTTGTCAGTATATAGACCTTACAATAGAGATATAAGTTATTTTAATAATTTTTTAACTTGTTTTTATAATGTATTGAGTGCTGTGTTCAAGAATGGATACAGTCTTGTCGTTTGTGGTGATTTTAATGTGAATTTTATTGGTCAGGATTGCTTCAAAAATGATTTATTAAATTTGTTTCAATGTTTTGGTTTGTGTATCACAATAAAAGATATTACTAGACCTGGTCTGGATGGAGTTTCTAATGGATCATGTATTGATAATATCGTTACTGATATGCATAATAGTCTATGGTCATCTGAGATCGTTCACACTCTCTTTTCTGATCATGATGGTATTCTATTAAGACCTAATTTTGTAAATAAGAATGTTATGAATATTGAAAATAGTATTAAGTTTAGATTAGTTAATGATGATGATGTGAGAATTTTTATTGGTTACTTAAATTCCATAAATTGGATTGAGGTGTACTCCATGACTCATATGGACAGTTACAATAAATTTTTTGAACTATTTATGAGAGCTGTAAATGGTTCATTTCAATGGAAAACTTTGAAATCTCGCATTATCAAACAAGACAATGAATGGTATGATAATAATCTAAAACAATTGAAGACTAAATGCGATGGGCTATATCATTTGTATAAAACCTACAGAACACCTGAAATACTCGCCTATTATAAAGAAACAAGAAAGTTCTACAGGCTAGAAATTAAGAAGACAAGAATTTCTTATCACAATAAAATTATAAGTTGATGACATAACTTCTGAGGACTTCAATAGTTTCTTTGTTGATTATATTTGTCAATTAAGTCAGAATATCCCTATTAGTGTTAAGGATACAGCTTTTTATTATAATAAGTTGAAACAACCTAGTGTAAATTTTTCTTTTACGCCAGTAACTGTTGAAAAAGTTTTTTATACAATTTTAAATTTAAGCAATAGTAAATGCATGGATATCTATGGCTTGAATGCTTCAATTTTAAAAGTAGTAGCTGACAAAATAAGTGGTGTATTGACATTTGTATTCAATGAATGTATTGTTGGTTGTTGCAACTATCCAGAGAAGTTGAAAAATGTTAAAGTTTTGCCACTCCATAAGAAGGGTTCACGTAAAGATAAAAGTAATTTTAGACCAATTTCTATTGTTCCTGTATTCTCCAAAGTATTTGAAACTTTAATGTATGAACAAATGTCACGTTATTTTGAGTCCAACAATATATTCAGTCACAAGCAATTTGGCTTCAGGGCTGGTAGAAGCACAAATGATCCTATTATTAATGTTGTTAATGGGGTTATCAGTAACTTGGAGAATGGTGATTCTGTAGGTCTGAGGTCCTACGATTTCTCAAGAGCCTTCGATACTGTACAGCACAATATTTTAGGAGACAAGCTGGGGTTTTATGGTTTTACACAGAATGCAGTAAAACTTGTGTTGTCCTATTTAAGTGGCAGAAATCAGTATGTGTACAAGGATGGGGTTTTATCCAGTGGCAGATTAATTGAGTATGGCGTGCCTCAGGGCTCTATTTTAGGTCCTATTCTGTTCAATGTTTATATCAATGATTTGCCGATAAATATTGATAGCATTAATCATGATGGCTACCTTTTCGCAGATGACTTTGGCTTAAAAATAAGTTGCCCATCCAAAGATGATCTTGAAAGAGAACGAACTCAAAGTCACTCAACTATAAAAGACTGGTGTGCAGCAAATAACCTGTTGCTCAATGATAGTAAAACTGCAGATCTCTATTTCAAATTCAGAAAAGATAAGAGTGAAACTCCTCTCAAGTTTTTAGGAGTTATCATTGATTCAAGTCTGTCTTGGGAGGCGCACATAGAATTTTTATCAGGTAGGCTTGCAAAAGGGCTATATATGCTACGTAGACTCTGTGTTACTGTTGATAAACCTGTACTGATTAATATATATTATGCTCACATTCAAAGTCTTCTATCGTATGGTATAATGCTTTGGGCGAATAGTGTTAAAGCCAAAGCAGTTTTTGTACTCCAAAAGAAAGCAGTAAGGATTATTTGTAATTTGCCCTTCAATGCGCATTGTAAGCCACATTTTATTGAATTAGGATTACTCACTCTGCCATCGCTTTATGTTTATAATATTCTATGTTATGTTCAAAAAAATTTACTAAAATATGAGTCTAACAACTTCCACAACGTGAATACCCGCAATAGACACAAACTTAGAATTCCGCAATACAGCCATTCGAACGCACAGAGAAACTGGCATTTTATGTCTATTAAATTGTACAACTCTACGCCAGACCAGTTGAAGGTACTCACCTTCACCCAATTCAAAAATAAAATAAAATTTGTATTGATAGAAGCGTGTTTATATAATATAAATGATTATTTCTCATTAGACTGGAGTCAATTTATCCTGTAATGCATATTTAGTTTGATTTATTCTGTAATGTGTTTAGTTCGTAGCATTTGTATATAGGGCCTAATTTGTAATTTGCATTTAATATTGAATTTTTATGAATTACTTTCTTTTCAATGATTGTAAGCCTGATGCCTTGTAACTGAAATTTGACGAAGTCGATGTATTTTTTGTAAATATTGTATGACCAATAAAATTCTATTCTTCTATTCTATTCTATTCTTGTATTGGTTTGGAGAGATCAGGCTAACTCACAGGACTCATCCAAGTCCTTATTGAGTAATACAATATACTTGAATGAATAGAAAATATCGAATATATTACTGATTTTATACAGTTTCAGTAGGGCAACTTCTCTAATGTCAATTCATTTTATCTCCTGTTGTATTTAAAGTGCATTATGTTAATATTGTAATAAGAATTCAACTGTCGATAAGGAGCAAAAATTATTATTTATTATTTGAATAAAATCTTTACAATGAAGTAGATAAACGATAAGAATACTCAGGGAAACTGACCTTGACATCTCTAAAAAGAATCTCGGGATGATAATCGATGTGTTTCTGTTCGAAAAACTCAGCTACGTTGCAAAGGAGACTCATTTCTGGAACTGAGAACAAATCAGCCAACTGGACCATCTTCGATGTGAAGTACTAGAACAAAGTGGACGACATGAGACCGTAGAATATAGTTGTGGTTCAGAAAAAATGAAGGCTCAGTTTCAAGTAAAAAAATTAATCAATCGAATAACATTTATTCGCTATTCTATTCGATGAAGAGCAATAAATTTCCATACTCATGCAGTGATTTTTTCTAGATGATTTGTAAAACGCATGTATTTTGCAAAATAGATAAGCAGTGCAGTCACGTTCAACGCCAAGTACAGAGTTTAGACGTACATACTTTCAGATTTTAATAGCTTTTTGGTCATCTAACAGACAAACTTTTCAGATTCATCAGCTTAATACGATGTAGACATATCCATTGTTTATTTCATCGTATTTCACTTAGTAGAAACACGTATAAGCTCACTATGCAACCTTGGCAATCATGATCATTCGGCATAATAAGAATGCGGTTTTTGGTTTGGGTCCCTAAAATTTGTGCCTCGTTTGCAATTTCAAAATACCGGGTTGTCATAAAAGAATGGTGCGGTTTCAAAGGAATTTGTACGATTTTCTGACAAACATTTGACGCGAATCAGTTCATGATTCCTGTCTAATTTAGGTTGTTTGGCTTGAACACTAGTTTCTATAAAAAGTCAATCTTCGCACCATTCTTTTATGATAACCCTGTATAAAGAAATCCCTTCTAAATTGTAACTAGCAAGTTCACAAAGTTTGAACAAAAAAGCTGTCAAAACTAAAATTTCCACTAGAGCCATACTTCTCCACGAAAAATTACTCAAGTTCTCATATTCTAGCTATAGTTCGAATAAAACTAGTTGTCACTCGAGCCTCCAGCCGCGGAAATAGCGGCGTTGTCAAATTGTTTAAAATAGCAAATATAACTTCACTCAGAATTATGGCATGTAGGAATAGGTGAGTTATTTATATCAAAATAACGGGAAAAATGTCTCCAGTGTCGAATCTCGAAAATTTCATGTTTTCTGATTGAAATGACTCGACATTGACAAATATATTCAATAATTTAAAAAAAACTATTGCTCGGATAAGAAATATCTAAAAACCGTTAGAAAGGAGACATTTCCCCCATTATTTTTATATAAATAACTCACCTATTAAATTACTACATGCCATAATTCTGAGTGGAGTGATATTTAAAAAAAAAAACATATTTTCAATTTTATCATAAAAGTTTAATTTCTTTTTAACCCTTTGATCCTGGAACTTTTTCAACACCACAGGAATATCGAGGATGAAATTCTACATACAAATGTGTGGTTTAATTGAAAATTTGAAGTAGTTGCACACAATTTGACAACGCCGCTATTTCCGCGGCAGGAGGCTCAAGTGACAACTAGTTTTATTCGAACTGTAAGTTAGTGATTATTTTGTAGTAATTTTTTGCAGTATTTAATTATTTTGCAGTACCTTTCATTATAATCTATTGAATTGATTAATCTATTGACTAGTATTTCATTATGTCACTTTCTTATGGTAATTATAATTACCCTATATTTTGTACTTTATTAATTACTTTTGTTGATATAATAAGATATGAAATACGGTATGCAGTTTTATGCAGTTACATGCAAAGAAGAATTGACTCCGCTAAGTAACTACAGTAATGATAAGACTCATTTGAAATCTTTCTTCTTACACAGAGGAAACACCACGAAATTATAAGTCTGAGTAAACTATGAACTGTATCAACATAATCAATACAATTAAAATGAGAAACGTTATTGTCTAATTTTAAACAACACGATTGTGCATTGAAAAGTATAAGAAGTAATGTTACAACGAGTACCGGTATTTACACTTTGGGATTATAAAAAAATTGAAAAATTGATGGATTAATATTTGAAGTGAAGAGAATAATGATCATACATCCCACAATGAACCAATCGTTATCAATCAAACTCAAAACATTCGAGTTATTTAATCACTTAAATTAACCAAATAATTAATTATCCAATCGATTAATATTGAAGCGCAAGCAAAGCAATTAAATAATAAAACAATCACCTTTTGAGGCACAAGCACATTTGTTTCTGCAGCCGACATTCCAAAATAGGTCACAATTTAAATCTAGAAAATCCAAAATCAATACACTTTGTAGAATGCGATGCAAACACATCAATAATTAATAAGCATAGTAAGTGCTTTTTTTCAAAATTAATTGATGAACTAATAAGTATTTTTTAAATCATGAAATGAGACCATTCCGAGTCCTGCTGATTTGAAACGCGGAAGAGCTCAATACAACGAAGTCTGAAAGTTGAAATGCTTCATACTTGTGTAAGGAGAAGTATAAATATCCTAAAACCACCTTCTTCCAAAAATACAGTGGATTCAATTTTGTAATTTTACAAATATTAAAACGTAGTTCATTCAAGCTTAGCTTCATGAATGTTGAAATCTCGATATATTCTACCTCTCCTTTCATTGAAATAAATTTCATTATACAAAAGTTGAATTTTTCTCATTATTTCTCTCGTCTGCTCCTTGATAACGCATACTTAAATATTATGGTAAACATAGAAGCGCATACTTGACAAGGGATTAAATGCACTTTCCAAAAGAATAGTTGTTTACTTATTGAATCAACAACTACTACACTATGTGATTGATTGTCGGCATATTAGCAATCTTTGCTCTATTACAGTACTATCACCTCAACATCGTAGCTCAATCGCCATTGGAATAGCTTATTTTATTTGACCCTTTCATTTTTTTATTTTAATAATTTTACCAAAGTTAGGAAGTTTTGATAATATTTATAATGTATGTTCTATGACATACGTCAACACTCAACATAAATATCAGTATATTTAAAAATTATAGAACAATAGAATAATTATGTGTTGAAAAAGAACCCCCTAAAGCAAATTGATGAAGATGGATGCACATTTCAATTTCTTGAAACTCTTCCTCAGACTTGAGAAAGATCAATTCAATGAAAATAAACATAATAAATAACGAATAACTTTGTTATTAGGAAAACTATGTGTATTTACAATATTGCCAATTCATCAACATAAATAAAAATTTTGTGATCTGGAAAATTTATCAACTACTGGTTAGCAAACTAAACAGGTCCCGTTCAACTGTACACATCAATCCTTCATCAACTTTGTTTCAAATTCAAAAAACAAGGAACCAAATCCTAGGATAATTAGTTTTAACGAGCAAAATGCAGTAAATTTTCCAAGGTAGAGCATTACTCTTTACAGATGAATGAATATTCATGAATTTATCTACTCATATACTGTAATAATACAATATTGGTCTCTTCTATAACAATAACGGCACTTCTATTTTCCGACGGCAAGATAATCTGTGAGATTCAAGCTAGCAGTAGTTTCTGTTCAAAAATTGAGAACCAATCCAGGAATGAATCCAAGTTAATGAAGCCTTATTATCGAATTCCACCAAAACATTACACAGATGAACAAAATGATACTAAAATCTGATAATACAGTACTAGAAAAAATTAAGATTAAATACTCCAACAATCTTCAACAAGGTCGATCATAATTTTTTATAACTCTTATCTTGACTGTCACCAAATAAGCTCGCTGAATACTTCGACCAATTATTTCCCAAGTAAAATAAGATGCACTAAATGCGAACGAGATCTCATCCTGTTTGTAATAATGACTCGTCAATCAATCTGTATTTTTTAATATATTAACAGGAGAGCGATCGTATGATATGATAGCGTCCACCATATAAAAATTTTGAAAGATATAAGTTTCTTAGACGATGATCACTCGCAAGAATTTCAAACATACGGAGCTATTACACTATTTTAATTGATTCCATAAATTAATACAGTCCATCAATTCATGGGAATACGAAATGAGATTTAAAAAATAAAAACAAATATAATTCAATCACATGTCCAGTTCCACAAGTATATGACTCAAGAGCTCAAGACAATCCGACTTTCAAATATTTTTTCAAGAGGAGCTATAAATCAATTGAAAGCTTTAAACTCTATGTGCTTGAATGTTAATAACACACACAGCAAACTAAAAAAGTGCTGTTACGTTAACAAACTAACTGATGAAAGTCGTTCTGATGCGTCAGTCTATGAACAGCAATATGCAGAGTAACATGCTAATTGATCATTTTGCATGTTTTGTCTATTACCTGTCGCTATCGAGGCACATAATAGCAAGGAACATTCAGCCCACCAGAATATAGAAAAATACATGCATTACACTATTAAAAAATTCATGACATAATATATAACTCAATTTTAAAATAATCAGAAGCATGAAAAAAGTAATTGAAAAAATAAAGATAACTAGAAGTTTTATCGATTATTGGATCTGTAAAAGCAAGATAATATTGCTTTGAATGAGCCAGACTCATCAAAAAGTGAGTTCCTTTACAACTTTACATACGCTTACAGATTCAATAATTATGATTCTTTGAAAAATAATTGTTCTAATCACGAAAGCTGAGAACATTGGTAATCATTCATGTAATTCTCATTGGTTTCATTTCAATGTGCAAGCATACAATAATTAAAAATGCATATAACTAAAAAATGATAACAAGAAAAGAATGGCAAGAACGGACGCTTGCAACAACTAAGTTCAACTGTCGAAGAGTAACATAATTTTCATGCCATATTACTTTTAAATATGAATGCCTGAGAACAAATCTAACAAACAATGGCTGGAATGAGAGACATTTAGTTCAGCACTAAACATTTCATGTTCTATTACTTACTTACTTCTATTGACTTCTTATTACTTACTATGTTCTATTCATATTGATTCATGTCATCACAGCATGAAATGTTTAATTTACCCTCATGTCGCCATATAGTCCAGTCAATGAGTGGTTTTTAGGGGAAAAAATTCATAACAAGCTGATTTTTTCACCATCGACTACTATCATATAGACAAGTGTCCTGGCAAAAGTCCTGACCCCTACCCCTCTTGCTTCCCCCCAGCACCCCTTCAAAGTTTCAGTTTGCAAGGGTTTCGTATATCGTAAGTATCTCGACTTACAATGGAGATATCGATTCAAACTTTTTTTCATTGTTTAGAAAATTAATTTTTCTATAATTTGTTTCATTACCATTCTACTCTAACTCTACTAGTTCCGGAGTTATTTGTGAAAGAATGAAGAAGAGTTGAGATTTTTTGCTTAAAAATTGTTTACTTCTGCAAATAAAAGTTTACATAATTGTTTTACAGAAAAATGTTACATACAAAAAATGTAGAGCATTTCATTATCTTTAATTTGAATAATCACAATCTATAGTTTACTTCACATGAACGTGAGAAAACGTCCATTAAAGTTCAATACGCATGATCACGCTAGTGCACGGCGGCTATGTTAAACAGATGGCTTCATGAAAATAGTCCATTCATTGAAGTTTGACACGGGAAATTTTTCCTTACAATTGTGTATATCTTGGAAGTCCTTGATGATAGAGAATCGTGGTTGGTTTCAAATTGTAGATCGCGATTTCTACTTTCATTTCCATTCAAAATTTTTTTAAATATTCATTTTACAAGATAGAAGAAGAATTCAACTATGTATTTAAAAAGATGTATGTAAACCCCCGCAAAACTTTTAGATTTTTCAACAGAAAATGGTGTATTTTGACGTAGTTTAGTGTCCCTCATAATGTTTTCATGGATAGCTCTGTTATATTAATATGTATGTTGTACAAATATGTAATGGTAATTTGCATTCCTTAACATCGTTTTATTCTTCTTTATGAATTGAGTTTTAAAATTCTTACGTATCAAAATTTAAATGAGTTCTCATCCAATTTACTAAAAAAATTATTAAACACATTTTTTAGTTACGAAAAATATCAATATGAATGAGGTAATAATAAAATAAAATATAAAACACAACCATTGTAGTGGGTGCAGTCGGAATAATATTCGGTCGAAATATTCAACACCGTCTTCAGTCTACTCCAGCGGGTTAAATATCCCAAGTTCTTAGAAACAGAATCTAGAACAAGATATTAAAGAATGCCCTCTGCACAAGTAACATAAATGGCTTCCCACACATAACCCAAAAAAGCCAAATTTTGTTATTTATATAATTTCGTCCTAGTTTCTATTAGATTTATACCGTTTTATTGTTTTTCTCTTGGGTTTCAAGAGGGGGGGGGGTCAATGACCCCCCTTGGATCCGCCAAAGGAAAGAAGACAATAATTCGTGTTATGTCTTGCCTATCAGCTCATTGCTGAACTCCATTATTTTTCAGATAAAAAGTGTTTCAATTGAAAAGTTGTGTTTATTTTAGAAATGCAGGATAATACATAGTTGAATTCTTCTTCTATCTTGTAAAATGAATATTAAAAAAAATTTTGAATGGAAATGAAAGTAGAAATCGCGATCTACAATTTGAAACCAACCACGATTCTCTATCATCAAGGACTTCCAAGATATAAACAATTGTAAGGAAAAATTTCCCGTGTCAAACTTCAATGAATGGACTATTTTCATGAAGCCATCTGTTTAACATAGCCGCCGTGCACTAGCGTGATCATGCGTATTGAACTTTAATGGACGTTTTCTCACGTTCATGTGAAGTAAACTATAGATTGTGATTATTCAAATTAAAGATAATGAAATGCTCTACATTTTTTGTATGTAACATTTTTACGTACAACAATTATGTAAACTTTTATTTGCAGAAGTAAACAATTTTTAAGCAAAAAATCTCAACTCTTCTTCATTCTTTCACAAATAACTCCGGAACTAGTAGAGTTAGAGTAGAATGGTAATGAATCAAATTATAGAAAAATTAATTTTCTAAACAATGAAAAAAGTTTGAATCGATATCTCCATTGTAAGTCGAGATACTTACGATATACGAAACCCTTGCAAACTGAAACTTTGAAGGGGTGCTGGGGGGGGGAAGCAAGAGGGGTAGGGGTCAGGAATTTTTTTCCCCTATCGGGGGGTTTTTGGAACTCATTGACTGGACTAATAACATAATATTGTGATAGTTTAATGAGCAAGTTTGCTAAATAAGAGATTTGGTTGATGAACCCTTACAGATTGCTGAATATTTCAATAAGCACTTCAATAGGAATTCCAAAGCAAATAGTTGGAACACTGATGACAGTAAAGAGTATAGGGAGTTCTTCAAGTTGAGTGGTAGAAAGGACTTTCTAGCCCTAACTCCGCCTGATAAAGAATGTTTTTATTTCATTTCATTTAGACAACATAGAATAGAGAATAATAGAGGTAATGGTCAGTTTAGATTCCAACCCTTAGCTGAAAATCAGGTTCTCAGGATGATTAAAGGTTTGAAAAATAAAGGTTCTTCAGGATGGGATGACATACCAATACTTCTTCCTCACATACTTGAACCTTCAACTAACTTGATAAATATATCTTTTCATAACGGATGATTTCCGGATTAGTTGAAACATGCTGTTCGGAAGCCATTGTTTAAGAAGGGAGATAAACAGAATACTGCTAATTATAGACCAGTTGCTATGCTTATATCTTTCTCAATGGTTTTTGAGAGAACTGCACATATTCAATTCAACAACTTCTTTGAAAACTCCTCTTTTTTTTGTAAGTCACAGTTTGGATTTAGAAAGAGCAGATCTACTGAAGATGCTGTTTTTGAAATTAACAGATACACTTAAGGCAAGAGATGATTCTGATAAGGCTCTAAATGTTCTGGTGACTGAAAAGGAGCTTTTGACAATGTTCAATACAATCTCCTTCTACTTGAATTGAGTCATTATGGTATACATGGGAGGGCATTCTCATGGTTCGAGTCGTATTCAACGGGAAGGTTCCAAAGGGCCAATATCTGTTAGCAATGAAACATACAACTCTGCTCGGTTGTCTATGTCTCAGGGAGTGCCAAAGGGTTCCCCAGTATTGGGCCCCCTGTTATACCTAGTATACGTTAATGACATTGAGAATCATGTCAATCTCAAACTCTCCCTTTTTCAGATGACACGACTGCTCTAATAAGAAGTTTTCATAGAGAAAGTTAGATAAAAGAGGCATAGAGGTGTGCTTTTGAATTGAATAATTGGCCATGAATTGTGAGGAATAGCCTAAGTTTGAATTATGGTGAAACTAAAATAATCCCTTTCAGTGGAGAGAATGATAGTTTTGAAATAAACGTTGACACTCAAGGCAGAATTAAAACTTCTAGTTCCACATTTCTGGGCTTAAAAGTAGAGAGTAATTCGAAATGGAAGCTACAAATTTCTCATGTGACTTGTAAGTTGAATAGAGCCTTGTTTGCTTTGAGAGCATTAGCACGGAGAACAGATTAGAATAGATTTTCCATCGTACGTTAAATTTTGTGACCAGAACTGGAGGGGCTGATCCTAGCGACATCTCTTAGAACTCAGAGTAACTGGAAATCGTAAATGTAAACTCACAACTGGCGATGAGACAGTGAATGGAAGTGAGTGAGCAATTGATTGAGAGAGGAACGCCAGCGTCAGCGCGATCTTACCGTCCGGCACATGAACTACGTGGCCAGCACTATTTGACAGCACACAAAACCGGATCACAGTTCCTTATTCCTTGAACGATCTACTAGAGAGTGTCGCTTCTCTATGGTATTAGCCAGATTGAGGAGTAAAAAAACTAATTTTATTGTATATTGTATCTGTCGGTCTTGAGATATGGGGTCATATTTTGGGAGAGAACTATTGAGAATAATTGTATCTTCATCTTGCAGAAAAAATCTCTAAGACTAATATTTATGGAGTTAATGCAAGGTTTTCGTGCAGGCCTCTCTTAAGTGAAAAGAAATTGACAGCTCCAGCTATTTACTTTTTTGAAATGAGAATTTTTGTTTTTGAAAATAGGAGGATGTATGAGGTGAATGACTTGAATCATCCTCATAATACTAGGTTTAGGGGGTTTTCATACCCAATACATAGGCTTCGTCTATTGGATAGTGGACATACTATAATATGGCGATGAAAATATTTAATGCACTTCCCAACGAAATGAAAGAAGTTGATAGTTTGATTATCTTTAAAAGAAGACCTCGAGAATTTCTAATTGAGTTGTATCCTTACAAACTGACTTCCTTGGGATATGAGTTTTTTTGTTATGTCTATAAATGGTAGCTACTACAAAAATTTAACGTGTCATATGCTGCAGGAGCGTCGCTCCCTAGATGCAGTTCTGTGTGACAAACAAAATACCGGTAAATAAAATAATTAAAAAATAAAATTAAAAAACATATATTGTCATGATACTCGTTCCGTTTTGGTCTATCTGTATGAAAAACCAACATAAATTTTATAAAATTTCAACAGAATCAATAAAATTTTTATGACTTATTGAATGGGTAAATAATTATTACTATAAAAAAATTGAGAATTTATAGTTCGCAAAACAATCTACATAATCCTCTACTTATACAAGAGCTTGATCGATCTCTCGCAGGAAGTTTCAATCGAAAATATTAAAGTTCTAAGAGAGTGTTGAAAATAAAATACATTTTAAAGAACATAATTTGAAAAAGAGTAGATTATAAAAATATTAAGGGCCGGTTCATGAGCTCGGGATTTAGCAAAGTCCTAGACTAAAACGGGTGGCCACCATAGCATCGACAAACGTTACCCCCACACTATATACTGAGGGCTCTCTATGCTGCTAACCCACTAACCTGTCGAGAAAAACATTTGTCGATGCTACGATGCTGCTTTAGTCTAGCTCATGAACCGACCCTAAGAGGAATAATTTAGCCTTGAACAATCAATCAGATGTTCGATCAGTTGTGGAAGTGGTTTAAATTTGATAAACGCTTTCTCCCTTCAAGTCCTCTTTCACAATTCTCGCCGTCCCCTTCACAATTATTATACTTTTGCCTATCTCATGAAAAAAGTGCATGCAATAATGAAAACGAAATGGAGAAATGAAGTGAATGGATTTGAAATCATAACATACTTGAGAATTTCTACCATGGGTCTCGACAAGAGCCAAAGGTATAATTTTGTTTTTGTAGAGATCCAGTACTTCTTCGTCGGAAACTGGTGATAGTCCTCTGTAGACAGTTCCCAGTTGAATCTGGAGGAATGAATCGATTTTCATCAGGAGGCCTTTCTCAATATCATAATGAAGGCCACGTACTGCAAAGCCTGGTTTATATTCCAATCCAGCGATATCACGGGGATACTGCAAGAATTGAATAATAAATTAAAGTATTGATTATGGAAGTGCAGCACCAAGTAATATTATATTTTTTCTTTTTTTATATAGAGGAGATCATTTAATTCATGCTCACAATACTGTTTGTATAGCACGGCAATAACGGCTCTGACATACCTCCAGTCAAGTTCTTTTCGTTCTAGAATTAAGCTCTTATATAAGTTATAGTGATATGAATCATTAGACATTCTGTACTTACCTTGTATTTTTCAATAAGTTTTTCTCTTCCAAGATTGTATAACAAATAATCCATTGTCGGCTTATACATCGCCAAGGTGTAGTCATAATCAAATCCATAGACATTGACTTCATCAAGGTCCAACTCATTGCAGGCGAAAACACCCTTGACATTGACATCTAAAGGCAGTTTCTTTGCTGGAAAGATAAATAAATAATTCAAGGAATAAATTCCTGCTCAGGCAGTCAGGACATCAGCATGTTTGTCCAACAGCATTCAGATCCAAATAAAATAATAAAAAGCAATATTTCCTCTGGATATTATGACGTCATTGTCTCAGGGAGCTTCAGTTATAGGGCCTTATGTAATATAGCCGTAGTAGGTATTGCTTTTACATTCCAGGCCTTATTTGAGCACAATAATAGTTTATAAAAAAATTACCATACATATAGAATCAAAATAAGGGAGTGAACCTTTTATGGATATTATCGTCAATAAGTTGAAATTGAATGTTGAAAAAAGTAGGCCAATCAAAAGCAGAAAATTCAAAGTGTACGTTTCAACCATTACATAATAATTATGTTTTATAAATATACAGTAATATAAAATTTCTTTAACAAGGGGTTTTACAAGTTTCAGAGTACCAGAACTAGATAAGTTACCTAGAGCAACCTAGGGCGATAAAAATTATCTGGATGCAAATGTTATGTTTAGGCCTATATCTTACAGAATATCATATCTTCGGCTAGCGCACAAGTTTTAACTTATGCTAGTCGAGCCACAATATTAATAAAACTACATTGACACTTGCATACTGTACTCACATAATCGATCATATATACTCATACTTGAAATACTTGTATGAGTATAATATTAAAATCGATTATGTGAGTACAGTATGCAAGTGTCAATGTAATTTTATTAATATTGTGGCTCGACTAGCATAAGTTAATTATACTCAGGGGACTTGATTAATTTATGTAATTAGATCATATTCAAATGATTGGCTGCCTTTATTTCCTGGGAGGGCGAAGTTAGGGCACAGCCGGCCCTCTCTTACACTAACCCTCAAATGTGTATTAGTATTTGTGTATATGTGCATTTTTTCCATTTGTTTTGTAAATTTATGGCAAATAAATTTTGATTTGATTTTATCTTCAATTCTTTTCAAGCCATAAGTTACAGTGTTGTATAAATCCCATCTAGGATCTAGTGGAATTAAAGCGATAGGGATACGGCGTCCTACAATATCAGCATCTTCTATTTTTTACATCAGCATATCACAATGTTACGTGCTAAATTAAATTAGGCATGCTATTTCAAGTGAGCTTCAGGCTGGTGAACGAATGAACGTTGCTATTGATTGGTAGAGCAGTAAAGGGCCTTCAACATGACCTTGTCAATTAAAGTTGGATTTCACGACGCAATGAAATCAATATTGATTAGTGGAATGCACTATAAAATCCATAATATCTCTAGTATAAAGTTATAAAAGAAAGAATCGGAGGAAAAGAGCGAAATATCAATATTGAAAATCATAGGAGAATAGTAAAACATACATTCACACTTTCGTTTCGTTCTTAGATATGCTTCACTGGGAGTTTCTTTGGGCGAAAGAGACTTCAATTGGCTAAAATTTGCAAACCGTGATGAAACATAAGATCTTGTTGATTCACATGAAATACTGAAAACTTTAAAACATAACCTTGAAAATACGTTGGTATTCATTATAGGCACTTTCAATACTGAACTAAAATGGAAGTTTTTATCGATGTTCAAAACCATCGATATGAAAATATATCGTGGTTCAAGAACTATAGAGGTTGAGAACGAGACTTGAAGTTATCTGGCGTTAGAGGCGCTATGAGTGGCCGAACTATGTAACAAATTGGCAGGCATTTTACCATTGTAGGATGGCAACAAAACACGATTTTCAAATCAAATCAAATCAAATAAGTTTATTTCCATTACATTACATACATTACATAGTGTTACAGTACAAATTAATATGAATTGGAATTCCCCCAAAAAGACTACGCGTCTGTGAATGGGGGAGAGTTCTTACATGAAAGTATTTAATAAGCACTATAAATACATTTTACAGTAATTTATATTCATTATACAGGGTGTCCCACCAAGGTTGTATCAACCGTTAACCATAGATTTTACATGACATTTCCAACAAAAAATGTCCAGTAAAATTTTTTCCTATCGACCTTCGTTTTCGAGATATATCGATTTTTCGATATTTTTCAAATATGCCTACTTACTGTCGTTAAATATCAAATAACTCAAGAACCACTCATCGGATTTCAATTTTGTGGTCATTTTTGAAAAGAGCAGAAAATGTCAGATGAGATTAATGTATTGGTTTTCGTCAGTTGATGTTTCGAAACGTTTTATGAGGGCTCAAACTTGAAAAAATGATATTCGTCGAATTCAAAGCCAATTTTCAAACAGCATTTTCTCAATATTTACCCAGGGTAACAATATAGTTTCAATAATGCAAAAACATCTCCATTTCATAAGCTTTCGAATGAGCCTAAATTTGTTAGAAAATGTTGATGTAAAAGCTTTGAAAACTGTAAATAGTTCAGGTGAGTACCCCGAAAACAACTAATATTCAAACCATTAAAACTGAATGAGGGGCGAACATGCAGTTTTAATAATTTTATTAATATTTTCAATTTTTTAATATTTCACGCATTTATAGGCGGATACAGAAGATAATGCAAGTTGTTAAAAGAGTGAAATTATAATAATCATGAAATATCAAGGTCTTGATGAATAGTATAGCTATGAATGATCCTGCTGTTCGCAAATTTCCTCATTTTGAAGGCGCTCATCTCAGTTTTTGCAGCTGTCAAAACTTTGGCATTAAATATTTCCTAACAAATTTAGGCTCATTCGAAAGCTTATGAAATGGAGATGTTTTTGCATTATTGTAACTATATTGTTACCCTGGGTAAATATTGAGAAAATGCTGTTTGAAAATTGGCTTTGAATTCTACTAATATCATTTTTTCAAGTTTGAGCCCTCATAAAACGTTTCGAAACATCAACTGACGAAAACCAATACATTAATCTCATCTGACATTTTCTGCTCTTTTCAAAAATGTCCACAAAATTGAAATCCGATGAGTGGTTCTTGAGTTATTTGATATTTAACGACTGTAAGTAGGCATATTTGAAAAATATCGAAAAATCGATATATCTCGAAAACAAAGGTCGATAGGAAAAAATTTTACTGGACATTTTTTGTTGGAAATGTCATGTAGAATCTATGGTTAACGGTTGATACAACCTTGGTGGGACACCCTGTATATAATCTGATTACAAAGAAGAACAATTGACAAAATTATAGCAGAGTGTATTAAAATACGAGTTGGGAGAGCAAGGGAACCCAAGACCAGCGATGATGCAGATAATATTTATTTAAGTTCATTCATTAATTAATTTATTTGATTATTTATTATTCATTTATTTGTTATGTTTTTTAATATTAATTATTAATTTATGTATTATTTATTTATTTATGAATTAATTGATTTTTTTTATATATAAATTAATTTATTTATAGTAAGTCTATTCAAATGTATATTTTTTAAAGTTCCTGTGTTAGTTTGCTAAGAGTACTGTGAGTGTAGCATTTCCTCAGCACCAATCCAGCCTATGCCAAAGAGCCACTCTACCAACCTTCTTTTGTACACCACATCGCTGCAACTCTCGGCCTCCCTGATGTATACCGGCAAATTTCTATAAATAATTTGAGAAAGATAGTAGGGTGATTTAAGTTCTATCCCATGCATTAATCTAGGGGTAGAATACCCATGATTATTTCTGAGTCGTGTTTGATAATTGTGCTGTATATTTGCAAATAGTTCAATTTTATGTTTCCTAATATATGTAAGAATTGTTTTAATAAATAGCTGCCTTAAATTGAGCACAGGGAAGTCCGAAAACAGCAGCAATGTGGGGTATCTAGATTGTTTTTTCAGAATTATTTTCATAATTGTGCGTTGGGTAACAGCAAGCGGCTCCAGGCATGCAGATGATGCCCCTCCCCAAACTATTATGCCATATTGCAACACTGACTGGGCGTAAGCGTGGTAGATCCTCCTACACAATCTAATGTTTAGGACTTTGCTCAGCTGACTCAGACCATACAGCATCCTTCTAAGCCTCTGCTTAACACACTGTATATGTGGAACCCAGGTGAGGCGGTAATCAAAATGACCCCAGATATTTATATTGGTCTACTCTCTGGATTGATCCACATGTACAGACTGATGATTCTGAATCTTCACAGGAATGCATTTTCAGCAACCTTGGGCCTGGATCCAATTGGTTCCTGGTTACAATTGGCAAATACTTTGTTTTATTCAGGTTCACTGTTAAGCTATTATGATCGAACCAGTTTTTTATTTTTGAAAGGTCTCTAGTGGCATTCTTATATACTTCCTCCCATTCTCTGCCAGCAGAAATAACAACCGTGTCGTCGGCAAATAGGAATATTTTGCTTGTTGTGTTCAGTTGTGAAATGTTATTTATGTATACAAGGAACAATATTGGACCCAGAGTGCTTCCCTGAATCACTCCATAGTCAACATTGTCCCTTTCACCACATTCACCATCAATCTGAACAAACTGCAGGCGCGCCCGGAAATAACTCTCAAACCACTGAAGGGCAGTATTTTTTATTCCAATAGCTTCTAGTTTATTCATTAGCTTATCTCTATCTACAGAATCGAAGGCTTTTGCCAGGTCAAGGAATGTCATGATAACTTTATTTTTCAATTTCACTGATTCTATTATGTATTTGGTTACTTCAAATAGAGCATCATCAGTATTTTTTGATTTTTGAAATCCATATTGATTTTTAGCCAATATGTTATTCTCTGTCAAATAATCTGTTAGCTGTATTTTAATGCATTTTTCAATAATCTTAGACAAGGTTGTTAAAGAGAGATAGGTCTGTAATTTGAGAATTGATTTTTGGGTCCAGATTTGTAGATTGGGATAATTTTAGCGATTTTTAAGCCTTCCGGAAACTGTCCCGAATGAATGCTCAGATTTAATATGTGGTGAATGGGATTTATTAATGAATTAAGGTTTTCTTTGATTATTTTAGTAGGTATGAAGTCGTACCCAGGAGCACTTCTACCTTTAAGGCTATATATAACTTTTTTCAGCTCATCTTTTGTGACCTCCTTAAACTCAAATACTGCATCAACTCCATAGTCAAAGTCATTAATTTCCGGTTCTCCAACAGGATTCAGGGATTGGGATAGAGAAGATCCAACAGATGTGAAATATTGATTAAAGCTGTTACAGATATCTTTGATGTTTTTGGTTTGAGCGGGATCTCCGGGCTTAGCAAATGAGCTGACTGGGAATGATTGGAGACCTTTTGCTTTTCCAGCAATCTCCTTAACTACGGCCCAGAACTTTTGTGGGTTATCTGAGACATCATCAACTTTATTCTTATAATAGTTGTATTTGGCTCGTTTAATGGTTGAGTGCAGTAGGTTTCTGAATTGGATAAATTCGTTTTTTAAAGCAACACAGTACGGTTGTCTATTGAGTCGTTTCTTCAGTTTATCGCGGTGTCGGATAGAATTTATTAGACCTCTAGTAATCCAGGGTTTTATTTTTGTATTCTTTGATGATATTCTGATTTGAGTTGTTTTGTCAAGGATAATTGCCTGAATTGTCTCTATGAATAAATTAGTAGATAGGTTGATATTATTTTCTTTGGTTACATGGTCCCAGTTCTGTACAGACATGGAATTATTAACACCATTCCAATCAATTTTAGTGTAGTATTTATTTATCTCGGGTAGTGTGTCGATTTTATGAGTGAATAATTTCATGCATATCGCATAATGGTCAGTAATAGCAGTTTGTAGCACAGTTGTTGCTACTTCGAAAGAGGGCGGTAGTCTGACAAAGTAGTGGTCGATGCAGGTATTGCTGGCCGGTCTGGTCACCTTGTCCACACATGAAACAAGGCCTGCCTCGTTCATCACATCCAAGTACTTTTCTTCTAATGTATGTGAATTAACATTCAAAAGGTTACAGTTAATATCTCCAGAAAATATTTTTATAGATCTACTTTCATTCCTCTGCTCACTGAAGTAAGACTCAATAGATTCTATAAAAATATCAAGACTTGAGTTGGGGCTACGATAAATCGCAAGGAACACCGGCCCAGTCAAAAGTGAGGGAGAGGCATGTAGCTATATTCCCTAATTGAAGCTCTCGATATGAAGCAGATATTTCATTGTCCATGTAAACAACTACTCCATCGCTTTGATTGATATTGTTGTAAGACCTGAACAACTTATAGCCAGGAATTTCCATTATATCGCTCTCATCTTTCAGCCAAGCTTCCGTTAGAATAATGCATTTGAAACGACAGCCCAGGCTTTGCAATAGAACAGTAAATTCGTCAATATTTTTTTTATAGCTTCTAATATTTTGTTGGATTACAGTAAAGTTTTGCTGATCTGCAACATCGCGACTCCCAGGCCCCCCGCTCTCAGCAAAAATACTACAGAAATTCTTAATATCTGAACACTCTGCACAATTAATTGATGGGATATCTAATAATTCTACAGCATTTCTTATCATAAGAAGAGAAAAATAACATAAACAACGGCAAGCCGTCCGACCAGTCGTGGAAAAAAATTAAATAAAAGGAAAATGTAATTGAGTACCTCAAAAATTCGAATACAGTACATAAAAAAAGGGTACATGTAAAAAATTATGAAAGCATGAGAGAATGAAAATATATTAAACAAAGAGTAAATTGATAATAAAGGTTTCTCACTTTTCACACAGATAAAGAACCTCTGTAAGTTATAGGAAGGTAGTTAGCGATAAACATGAGGCTCAGTTGAATTTATCAAATTCCACAGATAAGAATTTGGCCACCTTTTGTAGGCCCCTCTCCTAGATACTACAGGTCATTTTAGCTCAAGTGTTATCTAAGGGCCCTATTAGCCGAGAGCGACCAGGTCGCCGAGACAAAGTGTCCCACGGCTAATAGGGAAGGACACCTAGTCGCTGACTTCGTTCTCGCTCCCTCCCAAGTACCTCTTTCTCGCTCTTCCTCTGTGCAACACATCGGCAGCTAAACTCGATATGTATCTCTTTTTTGATACATATTAAAGATTTCTTCTATTCACATATCATATAATATTTTATACTTCATATCACATGTAATATTTTTTCTAAACTAATTAAATGGTATCAAGTGTATGAAATGAATTGTAAGAAACTTACATTAAGTCAATGACTCTATTGTTCAACAAAAACCACTCTAGTCTTAAATAATTATTAATTATAGTCTCGAAGAGATTAATTAATATTTATCTTGAAAGGTCTGGAAGCTACTATCTACTATGTAAACATCTTGAATCATCAGGAACGCTCAATCTGTCAATAAAACAGCGAAATGTAAACAATTTAATTGTCAACAACCGGATGACTGGCGCCAATCTCCTGCCTTGCAATAGACACTCTTGTTTTCTCTCCTTATCCTATTCCAAAAGTAAAATTAATCACAAATTTCTCAGCATCCCATATTGAATTATGTTTCTGCACTTCATAAATAAAGTCTTCTGGGTTTAGTCTTTTTTTCAATTAAAGCAGTACATTTTTCACTTTTCTCCTGATTTTGAACACTCCATTTTTTCACGCACTAAACTGTAATAAATTCGGCTATTAGCCTAATTATATTACACTAGGGGAAAGAATGAAAACAATGTTTTCTATTCCACAATGAATATATTTAAAAACATACTCGTATTACTCAAGTTTCGATGCTTATGGCATCTTCAGTGTTGAGTTGAGTCAAAACACTCAACACCATATAGAATTATAGATGATGCCATGTTTGAGCTTGAAACTTAAGTATGTTTTAAATAATATGCATTGTGTAATAGACAACATTGTTTTCATTCTTTCACCTACTATGGAGAAATTCTACAATATCTGTTATTCAGGTGTTGATTTTACATTACACTTTACTTTCAAATGAATTTATTAAATTATTCAGAAACAATTCACGCAATGAGTCGTAGAAATATGTTTTACTTCGGCAAAGGATACAGAACAAATGTACTGTAGCATAGACTAACTATACTGTAGTGAGACGGAGAACTGAAGTGGAAGAGAGAAAGAGATGAATGGCTGTCCTTGTCACTCCCGAGCATGCGCATTGGTTACATTTTTTGTTCGAGTCGGCGGACCTGGTCGCTCGCGGCTAATAGCTCCCATATACTCCAATGCCCCACGACCGTTCTGGGACACCAGGTCGCCCAGAATCGGTGTCCCACTCGGAAGACAGCCCGAGCGACTTTTTCTGTCGCCGAGACTTGTTTCCGACGGCTAATAGGGTCCCATCTAACTCAATGCTTTTTGGCCCCCAGACACCAGGTCGGCCGACCTGGTCGCTCTCGGCTAATAGGGACCTAACAGAGTAAGAAACTAATTTGATGAATACCGGTATTAAGACTTTGTAAAATTGAGTTGTATATTTCCTCACTCCAAATATCTCTAAGTGTTCTTAAATGTAAACTGAATAAAAAATAGACGTGTTATTTATTACAAATTCCACTCTTTCAAGAATTTAGTGAGGTAGCTTCAATCAGAACAGCTTGGTGAAGAAAAATAACTAGTTGTTATGGTTAGGCTCCATTCCATTAGACAATTATATTTTTTATGTAATTATAGATAATAGCGTTATAATAGTTATTGATAGAGAAGACAAAGACGTTTCTTGATAAGAAAGAGTAGACAAATCTAAGTGAACAGTACATTAATTCTTACTTCAATCAATACCTAACTGTTGTGATCATTAAAAGCTGTAATCGAGATATGTTATCACTTTATATATTCGTACGGAAACCAGTCGAGAAAAATACATCCAAATATCGCATAGCATTATTTTATAAGGAAAAGTTATATTCCAAATTAATACAATTGAATGGAATGGAGTATGTCGCAACGATCGCTGATGTAGTAATTGTAGTCTACATATAAGTAGTATATGTAATATTATGATAATAATAATGTAGGTACCCTTATTGTTAGTATCTCTTCCTCTAGGAACGTTGTGATATTTGATTTATTTTGGCATGGAATAAATTAATATACAAATTTTTTTTCAAAGCAGTGATATTCAACGATATTCTTATCATTTTAGCTTAAATCATTATACTTGTATACTAGAATCAGTTGACAAATATGTCATCTTTTATATTGTCATCTTTGACATTATATCAGTTGGCAAATCCAATAAATTGAAATACATGATAAGTGAAAGAAAAAAAAATCAAGAAAGAAATAATACACTGTCTTGTAAAGTTCACAATAAAGAAGATAAGATAACGATAAAAATTAAATGAAGTAAATATAAATATAAAATCATAAAGACTGTTTTAAATCCACAGCAGCAAAATAATGAACTTATCGTTTATAATTGCTTAAAATAATGAAATATGAAGTCCCTCGCAATTAATTTAAAAAATAAATATAAACTTCTCAAAGTCAAAAG
The DNA here is from genome assembly GCA_017141395.1 of Laodelphax striatellus. NCBI lineage: Eukaryota > Metazoa > Arthropoda > Insecta > Hemiptera > Delphacidae > Laodelphax > Laodelphax striatellus. Next base: position 30,441,087 of record CM029532.1, read on the forward strand.
ACAGAAGATCACGATAAAAAAAATTAAATGAAGTAATTAACACATATGTAATAAATAATGCCTATAGGCATTACCAAGTCTACTACAGCAGATAATTTTGCAATATCTCTTGTGCTTGAAAAAATAAAATCATAAAGGCTGTTTTAAGTCCACTGCAGCGAAATAATTAAAGTATCATTTATAATAGCTTTAATAATGAAATATGTAGTCTTACGCAATTAATTAAAAAATAAAAATTAACTTCTCAAAATCAAAAACAAAATTTCTACTCACGATCTTTCAAGGCACACCAAAATAGATTACGTCATACCACCATGTTATATCACTTCACTTGTTGTTTGTGCCGCCGGCCGGGGGCGGGGTTGGAGTGTGGCCGTCGCTGCAGGTAGGCGTTGGCGGGGCTTTGTCTCCTTGACGGCTGGCCCTTATACGCTCCACATGTGCCAGGTCTCGGATACGGAAGGGTCGCTGATCAGCTGAAGCTTTGGCCATGACTTTGCAGTCCGAGGTCCACACCGACGATAACTTCTTGTCCTTCATCAAATTTCTGGCAGCGTTAAAGATCGCTCTCGTTTCAGGCGTTAAGTGCTCGTTAAGGAAAATAGGGTTATCGGGAAAAGCATTTCTAAGGTCCTGAGCACTGATTTTTCCCTTTTGCCTCCTTGCTTCTAGCCACATATTTTTCGTCCATCGAGATGTGAAATTCACTACTATGGGTGGAGGATTAGTGTCCGATTTATTTCTCCCTAGCCTATGCGCCGCCGAGATCTCTGAGTCATAGAAAGTTAATTGTAGGACCCGAGCTATGTCTCCCAGAATTGCAAAGATATTTTCTCTAAAAGTTACAGGGACACCCGATATTAAAATATTGTTTTTATTGTTGTTGGAGTTCTTGTACATTCTCCTTTACACTTTTCAGTTCTACTTCGAGACGTGCGTTCTCTTCTTTCAAAGCACTCACGGTTTCACAAGTTTCGTCACATTTCACTTTAACGTCTTTAAATTGTTCTCTCATTTTCTCCCACATTTCGTTGTTTCTATCCCACTTTGTATTAGTCTCATTTCTAAACTCGTTAATTGCATTTAGTAACATTTCATTCGAAATTTCGCGATCTTCCATTTTGTTAGAGCCAGAACTCGAAGACGATGTAGTACACTTCTCGCACTTCCACTTGCTATTCTTTTTATAAAATGAAAGATCAATACAGTTCTGGTGAAACGATACTTGGCAGTCCGGACATTTCACACTATCTTTAGTAATTTTCTGATGACACCGGTCACACTTCATAATATTACTTTCCTTCTTATTACTTCACTTTAACTATTTTTAAATAAAACGACTTGATTTTATAACATTGCTAGGTTAGAAATACAGTATTGAATAAAAGCACGCTGGCCGGCCGGCCTAAACTCGTCGTCTAGGAGCGCGATAAGAATACCTCCGATCGCATCGACTGCTTGATCAGAACAGAACTGAATAGAATTTTGAGATAGAATTCAATTACATCCTTGAGGTATCATCAATGTCAATGATTTTTTACTATTGTATCTATTATGTATCTATTTCTACTATTGTATTAATCAGTATTTTTATAATCTCCTTGCTAGCTTCTCTTATGATTTTCCTGTCGATGAAAATGGCCTTTCAGCCCCAGATATGAAGAGACCAAACTAGAAACTAGTAGAAAATCTAATTCCCAATCGATTCCCGTTCACCAAAAGTTTATATAATTCGTGGTTACCGTTCTACAAACGTTTTTATGGAACGCTACACGCGGAAAATCCGCCATTTGAACAGTAACCATAAATTAATTCATATATAAACTTTTGAAATTGCACTGCCGAATTAATTCCGGCATCTATTGTGTAACATAATTAGAAAATCTTATCCTGAGAAAATGAATAGGATAACTTTTGCAGTTATTCCAAACGAATTCCTCAATCCATCTATTGAATGTTTCAAACATTTAACCGGTGCCATAATTTCTCTTCTATTTAAAAAAATCCATGGTGATCTTCACATGCTTTCCCAATATGGAGTTCTCCTTATTATAAGCAAAGAAAGACAACGGTGGTCTTGTAACTTATGTTTATAGTCCAGTCAATAGTTATTTGTGCATCTAGGGACTAAAATGCAACTTTTTCTCCCTGAGGGCAACAATTTCCCTGAGGGAGAAAAAGTACTTTAGTCCTGTGTCGCACACAACATTTTTTCTCCACCTACATTAACAGGCTACGTATGGAAATATTATTCAATTTTACCTTATAATGCAAACATCTGCAATGCTTTGATTTTTAAGTTAGCTTTGACCCGTTGACCGGCTGTGGATGTGAGTTTCATCACTGCATCGCACTTTGTTGTTTCAATTTTCAGTATTGTTATTTCAATTATTTTTGTGATGTATTATCTTTTCTTATTTTATTGGATATTCTCTGAATTTTTCTCTGTTTCTTCCCATCTTGGTTTTCAATTCATTATGTTTTTCTTTTGTTTTTGCTGCTGTTCTCATCGTTTCCGCTATCGTTTTCTACTTAACCTATACCAACCTAACCAAGCTTTCTATCTCCGAACAGTGTACTCTATACTGTGTAGTGTTCTACAGTACACTGATTTCCAATGGGTGAGTCTCAAACATTAGTTGAAAAATATCATAGAGATGCTTCCCATGTTATTTAAATAGAGTTACATTAGTCCCTAGGGAGAAAAAGTGATACTTTAGTATTCGATTCCAGGGAGTAAAGTGCGACTTTAGATAGTAGGTGGAGGAAAACACAATTTACTCCCTGGAATCGAATACTTAAGTATCACTTTTTCTCCCTAGGGACTAAAGTGGTCACGTTATTCCCTCGGGACTAAAAGTTTAGTTTCTAAGTTTAGGGCCGCTTAGTTTCGACGTAAATTGAACATAACTAGAAACTGAACCAAAATTTCGAGGTTTCTTGAACACCCTATATTACGCGGCACTCAGAAACCATTGCAAACTCATATTAGCCTTATTTAGGATGCCCAGAGTGGTTTAAGATCATTTCCCTTATGTTATTTTTTAGGACCTAGAACCTCTTTTTGGTCTAATTTGTCTGTGCTAATAGTCCACCACTACAATACAATATTATTTTTTACCAACACCGTATGGAAGCTGCTGACAGAGGAGACAAACAGATATGCGTGAATGACAATTGAAAAAAAGAGAACTTCTGGAGACATGAAGATATTTTCGAGAGCAAAGCAGTGGGTGAATATAAATATTGCTACAATGAAGAAATTCATCAGTATTCTTCTGAACATGGGACTCACAAGCAGGAAGAATATTGTTGACTACTGGGACACTTCTTCAACACAACATATTCCTTTTTATCATAATAATATTATTACATTACATTGAGTCTATGAACACCAAAATAGTTCAAATCAGTGAAAGATCTAACTTTAAACCAGGGGTCGTATCCAGGCTGTCCTTTTTCACCACGTTTCTTGGAACTTATGTGGAACATAGAACAAATAAGTTGGAATTGCTTCAGTGCCATTATATTATAAAGTTAGATCTTTAACTGATTTGAACTACGAGTATTTTGGTGTTCATAGACCCAATGTAATTAATTAAATTAAAATTAATAATCAATGCTCTACGTTGGTGGCGTGATTTGAACTATTATTTACCTTCCTCACTCTCTCTATATTTTGGTGCACTAATTGTGTGATTGAGAAATACTAATTATTTTATAGAGAGGGATTCTAATTCCCTTTCCTACTTTTTCTATGTTTTGCCCCGCGCCAACCAATCACTATATGATTGATAATAAAATAATATTCACTGTACTTGTCAATTTTTGAGACAATAAAATCAAATAATAATAAAGTAAGAACTTAACACTAAGTAATAATAAAAATAATAATTTTATTTATTCAACAAAAGCATAACACAACAATGTACACAGTTGAACAACGTCAGAGATAATACAAAAGATGAAGTCAGTTAATACAGTTTGTAAGATACAGTAAAAAATGATAACACTAAAAAATACATTCATTGAAATCTACAATACGGCAACAAACTGGATGGGCTTTCTTAATCATTCAAGCATAAATTCATCAACATTATAGAAAGCCCTCGTACTGAGGAATGAATACAACCTTTCTTTGAATATTTTTCTCTCCACAATACCTCTCAGCTCCCCTGGAAGTCTTTCAAAAAACCTTTGTCCTTTATATGTTGTTTTTTTTTCAAATACGCTCAGTCTATGTCTTATCTTGGCAATGTAATGTCTTGGCAATTTTTTCCTGGAGTATTGTATCTATGGGTGTCCGAATTAACTTGAAATGAGTTGAGTTTATCTTTTACAAATAATATAACTTTAAAAATATACAAAGATGGAACTGTTGGAATATCTAATTCTTTAAACGAGTCAAGACATGACTGCTGAAAATTAAGACCATCTAAACATCTAATTGCAGCCTTTTGCAAAACAAAAATTCTCTGTAGATTTTGCTTAGAGGTACTACCCCATAATTCAATTCCATACGTTATATGTGATTCAATCAAGGCATATACACACTCCTTGCTGTGTCCTTTGGCACACGTTTAACGATATTTTTTAGTGCAAAGATTGACTTGCTTATTTTAACAGATAGTATGTCAACATGCTCCCCCAATTCAATTTTGAATCCATTGATAAACCTAATATTTTTACGGTGCTAGTACTTTCAATTTCAGTTTGACCGAGAGTTATGATGGATTCAAAAGGGCGACATTTGAAATCAAAATTTATGATATGACGTTTTTTTAGGATTTACAGAGAGATCGGAGTTATTGAAAAATTGTACTACATTATTGGCAATAATATTAGCCTCAATCTCCAAGTCTTTGAGATCTGCCTTATGAAATAGAAGAGTGCAATCATCCGCATAGAGGGTAATATCACCATTTATAGGAACGTGGAACTGAATGTCATTTATGTACAGTATGAAGAGCAACGGACCCAATTTGGAGCCTTGAGGTAAGCCTCGAGTCAATGGTAAATTTTCAGAACTCACTGAACCTTCAGCAGTAAAAATACTTGTGTACTGTAACCTGTTGGCAGTTATCACCTTGGCTTGTTTTAATAAGTCAGGGAAAATCCCAGTCTCGAACACTGAGTTTATAATGAATAAAGGCTCTGCTATTTCATTACAACATGTTTTAATCACTGATACCGGAATTTTATCTGGGCCTACAGCTTTTTTTGATTTGAGAGACTCAATAGCTTCTATAACCTCCTTGACATTTGTGGGGAAAAGAAAAAAATTGTTGTAGCCTATTATGTATCTACTTTGCTCTAGTGATTCATATGCTATGGATTTCTCATTTGTTGGAGCCATGGATACAAAAAAATTATTAAAATATCAGCTATGGATTTGCTTTCTGTTATCAGTTCACCCTCATATTCAATTTCAGTGGGCGATGCTCTTTTTTTGTGATAGCCTCTAAGTCTATTTACAATCTCCCAGCTAGTTCTAGATTTGTTGGCAGAGAATAATATAATTTTACTAAAATGTTTTTTCTTCGCTTCCTCAACCTCATTATTATATTGCTCCTTTACTGTCTTCAGTAACTGTACGTCTATGATTACAATACCGGCAGCGACCTGTGTCGGTACCAAATACTATCAGAAGTGATAGTATTTTGTATCCAAGTGGGGGTAAGCTAGCCAAGCTCGGAACTCACCTGGTCCACTCAAATACAAAATAATAAACACTGTCGCACAGAAACTAATGAAATAGTGTAACTAAAGAGAAAGGAGAATTACTCAGGGACGTGGATAGGGCGTTATCAAGTGGAAGACCAGGGAAAAATTAACTATGAATTTATTTACAATAAAATAATATCAAAGAATGTAAAATAGAAATCAAATGCTTTACAGTGAGATTATTTAATTATGTAATAATCCACGAAAGTACAAAATTTATTTTGCAAGATTTAAAATAATATACAGCAAAGATTTTTACAGCAATTAATTCTCAAATTACATAAATTTGAATTTATCCACAAAAATGATATTCAATTGCATATACGTTTAGAATAATAAATTAGCAAAATAATAAAGTAATAATACAAATGTATACAAAAAAAAACTGAAGCAAGATGGGGAAGCCTCACAAACACAAATGATGTGGTGTGTGGGTGTGAAAGTGAAATAAAATTGTTATTGAAAGAGCTTAAATGGAAAAACTGTATTTTTGAAACTAAGAAAATATGTATGTAAAGTATCTTTAAAAATGTGTTTAGCAAATCAAAAAAATTAGAATATGTTGGAAACTGTTTAAAGCAAACTTGGCAGGCTAATGGGGTTTTTGTGGGGATTTTGATGTGGCAGAAGTTAGAGAAAAGAAAATAATGAATAATAAGTAAAATTTTTACCCAGACAGCTCCCTTTAAGATAACTGTATCTGGAAACACTCAATGTCACTTTGCACTTCAACAACTCAACTCTTCCAAAATCATAAGGAGAAAGAGCTCAGGATGTCCTGCTCTTTCATATTATTCTGGAGTTCTGCAATCACCCTCAAAAATTCCCTCACTCCCATTAAAATTCCCGGCCACGTGCTCAGTTCCAACTTACCAAAAAATGTATAAAAATGAGTTTGAAATGATTGTGATTTGATTGTAATGTGTGTATGTGTTGTTTAAGTGTGTATAACATATTTTCAACCATGGCTCCCCATGATTTAATTGAACAATTAATTTTACAATGGATTTACAATAATAATATCATTGTTAATAAATACCTATGATTTCACATAATAACTTCAATTCAAAGATTCTTTTTATATAATATTACAATACAATATTATTGATAATTAATTATTGTTAATAATTCAATACAAGTTAAGCAAATAGATAATAAACAAAGGTTGATACACAATGCAATTACATTTATAAGACAATTTTCCGTTTTTACATACAATTTCTCAGATACAATTACATGAAATAATTATAAGTCAGTGCTACATTGAAAATCAGAATAAAATACAACAGTGGGATACAGTAGGTCAGTGAAATACATGTGCTTCTCTTTACAGAGTAGAATTTAAAAACTTCAAGGCAGAAACCATTAAGCAATTTATATGATGAAAGATTGTTACATTTCATATTTTAGAAATTTGTGCTACAGAAATCATATTTAAAACTGTACATCTTTTCAATAATAATACTCATTAACAATGACAAATAATCAATAATAATGATATTTAAAAAAATGATAATAACAATAAAATATATATTTATATATAAAGGAAAATAGATAACACAAATGGAAAAAAGAGATAAAAACAAATAATGTACAATAAAAAATAAGAAACCAGTAAGGGGAAATAGGGGGGGATGAAAAAAAATGTAGGGGGAAATAATGGGGATGAAAATAAATAACAAATGGCTTATTAGTGTGAAACAACCAATAAATTATAGTTATATTAATAAATTAGTGCTACAACAACAAAACAATCACATGATTAAAGAAAAAAAGGTGTATACTTGATCAATGAGATCCGTATATTTAACCACCAACTGTAACGTTGAGAGAAGAGAAAATGTAATAATAATAGTAAATACATAGTGTGTAATACACAAATTATTTCATACAAAAATTGGTACCATAGGCCTATGCATTATTTTATCAAGTCTTTACAATTATTATGCATTTCTAGTCTATTATAATTAACCTATGAATCTGGATCCAGTTTTCTACTTAATAATGTTTCTAAGGACCTACTCAGCATACAATTATTAAGTTCAATAATTCAATCATCATATAAGATTCTACACAGTTTGACACAGTACGGTACTCAACAAAATTAAAAGAATACAGACTCTGATCATTCAACCCTGTTTTCAAACATTTTGATTCAATAGTATCAATAAAGTAATTGATGATACACATATTAAATTATATTATTTTATCTATTTATTTTTTTAAATATATGTATGATTACCCACACCAGACGATCCAAATATACTACAAATTACCAAAGATTCGATTAAGGGGAAGAAGACAAAAACAAAACATTTGCCTTATTTGTGGTCAACAAGACAATCAAAATCTACATGCAAAACATCAGCAAGGAACATAATCCGAAAAGTTCCAGGGCCAACTGGAGAGGCTAGACAATCTAGACATGCAAAGAGTGAGTACGAGTGTTGGAGACTTGTTTTTGATGAGGAAATGTTGGATACTATTATACATTACACCAATATTGAAATAAATGTTCAAAAATCGAAATACAAACATGATCCAGGATGGATTGGTGAAATGGACAAACCGGAACTGTTAGCGATTATTGTTTATCACAGGAGCAAAACAAGATAATCACATGCCAGCAAAATTCTTATGGGGGAACCTTGGTAGTCAAGTTTATCCTAGTGTTATGTCTCTAGAGAGATTCAGATTCATTACAGACTGCATGAGATTTGATGACAGAGAGACTAGATTTGACAGACAGAAAATACACGCCTTCACTCATGTCAGATTGCTATGGGATGTATTCATTACTTTGTTCAAAAACATATCAACCATCATGTGAAGTAACCATTGATGAGCAGCTGTTAGCCTTCCGAGGTCGATGTCACTTCAGGATGTACATCCCTAATAAACCGGATAAATATGGACTCAAACTTGTTCTAATGTGTGATGCTAATTCATTTTATCTAATAAATGGCATACCGTACCCTATACTGGAAAGGCTAATCCCATTGGAGAAAAACAAGTAGCAGAATATTTTGTCACTGAACTCACCAAACCAATCCATGGGTCTTTTTCCAATGTAACAACCGACAACTGGTTTACTGGAGTTCCTCTAGTGAATACAATGCTTCGAGATCACAGTCTTACCATGGTAGGAACATTGAGAAAGAACAAGACTGAAATCCCAGAAGAGCTACTAATCACTAAAAATCGACCAGCAGAGACATCCAACTGTATTTTACATTATAATTCCAATTTATGATTAGTGAGCTACCCTATCCATTTTTTGATTATTCAATGAGCATGGTACATCAAAATAACATGAAGTAATCATTTGAATTATCAATCCATTCAACTTGATCCAAAAACGCATCTAGTTCAATCACATGTATTGGTATCATAGAAGGATTTTTTCAGATCTTGGAAGGTCTGAAGTTTTTGGTGAAAATGATATTGTTGCTAATGATGATAATGATGATGTTGGAGATGATATTGTTGGTGATCCTGATTATGATCCGGGTTGTGATCCAATCACTGCCGATTCTGACACAGAAAATCCAATTATGGAAGGCAAGTAGCCTACATGTTCTACTTTTGAGTCACTGTAGTAGGCAGTTTAATATTGAATTATTTAATCTCCTTCTAACCTATTAATTCTACTAGAGAGTTTTGTATCTCACTTCATTACGTTCTACTAACTAATGATAATTAGCTATTTTAACTGACGTGTGTTACACAGATAAATTGCTACATCATGGAAGAGTTGAGACGTAATTTAGAGGCTTTGGTAGCCTTGGGTTTTAGCTTTGCTCCAAGTGAAGAAGTTTTAGGAAGTTGTTCTAGTGGTGATTCTGAAGATCAGAGAATCGGTACATGGTGTGGTCTAGATCCGATCCAGTATCCTGAACTGGATAAAGAGCTGGCTGGCAAAGAGTACCAGGACATATTGAAGTACTTGTTTACCCATCCTGAGAGCGCTAAAGAACTGTGGGTTCATGTGGGTGACATTCAGTACCCTGCATTTCAGATCAAGAACCTATTTCAAGACGAAATACATTCATCAAAATTTTTTGATGAGTTCTGCAAAAATGTTTTCTTAAAGTATAGAGTAAATGTGTACGATTATAGGCAGTTTTATGATTGTGCGGGAAATCTAAAGTTTGGTATCAATGTTAACCATAAGGAGTTGAATATTTTCACACCTGAGCAGTTGATTGCTGGACAGAAGATAGCCATTCAGCAGCGATACATGGGAAGTGAGGTTGAGTTGAAAGACCAAATTGGTCTAGTGGTGGTTGATGAATCCCTCTCCGCAACCCAAGCACCAGTACCTGAATCAGTACGCTGCAAAATCCTGGAAAACAGTTTCCCTGCCCAGGCAGCAAAAGTCCTGAATGAAGTGAATCAAGAATTTGGATCTACTGTAGAGCAATGGCCCACCTATGAAGTCAAGAAAATTAATAAATTTGAGTGGTTTATGAATTATCCTAGTATTGATAGTGTATTCCACAAAGTTACATAATTATACTGTTAAGTTGGAGTGGGGAGTAAGAAGTAATGAGTGTCAAACAGTTGGAACTAAGCCTTGAGCATGACCAATTTGAACGGCGTATCCGCCTAGTTGAAGATGTTTGTAAATTAATAATAGTAATATGTAACTAAAATAAATAAATAATGGTGAAAATAATAATAACTGGTAGTCTATCTGAGAAGAAATGTTTGTAGTGTAATGTTTGAAATGTAATGTAGCACTTCATAATCATTGCTCTGTGGTTTTCCACTCAAAATGAAGAGATAGCCTATACTGATAAGCCTATGCAGCTATTATCATTTCCATTTTCATGGATCATAATGCCATATTATCAATTATTTTGATTATTCATTCAATTCTATATTATTCCTATTCAATTCTATATTATTATCTATTATGACTCTTGATTGATTATTGAAGATAATTATTATTCATAGTGATGATTTATGTTGTAATCAATACCGTATTATATCAAATTTTTATCCATTTTTCTGTAATCCAATCTTCTTACTGTAATCAACAATTGGACATAGTTATGCAATAAGGAACCAACCACCAATTTTCTGTTTTTGAGGTTATTTCACTTTCAGATGGAAAAAGTCCATTCTTTATTATGCAAAAACAATCCAATGTCCAATATTTCATTCCTCTGTCCTATTTGTTACTGAACCAAGTACCATAGAATATATGTTATTTGGTGAGTTATGCATTACAGAACCAAACACCAAAATTTCTATCTTGGTTTTGCAACAAAGATCCAATAGCCAAACTCTATCACTACAGCTGATGGGAAGTGGCTTCTTGATATACTCAATAGGGAACCAAGTACATTCTGCTTTGAATAGTACGGTATATTCAGTTTCTATCCATGCTCAAACATATTATTTCACTGATCTATCTTTTATCTATTGTATATTCCACAGTTTTATGTAGTTAGTTACATAATAAAATAGGATTAGGCTACAATGTATTCACATGGGCAAATGTTAGTGAATACTGTATGGTGGTGGAAGCTGTGCAACAAAACCAACCTTCAAATTTTGAGGTTAGTTATTATTTCTATTTCAAGTAGGCTATTTCTACAATATACAAGTCTTAACACAATAGTGTTAACTTCGCAGTTTGTTATGGATCCAAAAATTCAGAACTTGAATCTTCATGTTTGGCATAAAGCAAGAATAGATTTCAAAAGTGAGCGCCAAACTGTTCACCGGTGCAAGCTCTGTGCCAGTTCTGCCAGTTGTATTTTGATACTATTTTTCAACAAATTATTATTTATTCCAATATCTCAAGAATAAATAAATCAATTCATGCTATTGGTACTGTAGGGGCCAATTGTTTCTATAAGGCTCCCCTCACCCCAGACAATTAAAAAAATAAAATAATAATAACAGGGAACATAGTGAAGATGTTATCAGTAGGGATGGGTCAGTTGTTATAGCTAAGTGGCTTGACAAGAACACTGCCACTGATGGGTCAAATTTTTTAGGATTTGGAAAGAAAGACACATGTTGTAGATGGGATAAAAAAGCTAAATCTTTCATAAATATTGAGAGACCCAAAGTCATAGCCCTTCATAATAAGAGCATGAGTGTGTTGATAAAATTGATTTTTTGTTGGCAATTCACAAAACCTTCATCAGAACTAGGAAGTGGACCCTTAGGATGATAAATCATGCCTTGGACAAATCAGTAGTAAATGCATGGTTAGAGTGCAAGTGGAATGCATAAACTCTGAAAATTGAATCAAAAAAATGTTTGATTTTTGGCTGAATTTAGCTGAAGGACTCATATTGGCGCGGCAAAAGCCAGCAAAACACGTGGACGTCCTTCACTTTAACAACCACAGGACCTTCAGTCAGTGCCAAAATGCAAGGAAAAAAATTGCACCAATTGCAATTTCAATTTCCAGTTGCAATGTTCAGTACAACAATATTAGACGTCTACCAGAATTCATGGATCTACTAAGCCAATCAAGGTGCAAAAACCCTGGTTGTTCTGGTAGAACATTAGTGATTTGAATAAAATGTAAAATAAGTCAGTTTTGGGAGAAATCAAAATTTCATCTTGAAATTCCATACTTCATGCTTCAACTCCAGCATTATGAGTTTGAAAATCAAATTATTGTTAATTGTTCATTTCTTATGTGCATGTTTGAATTCTCTTGAACACTAAATATTAGCTGCTTTCATAATCATTACAATTATTTTTATTATGTCATAAAATGTATTTAATTCCAATTTTTCTGTTTTCAATCTAGAACTTAATGAATTTTGATATATAATGCTAAATCAAAAATTATTATTGCATTTCATTTGTTTGAGTATATCATTCACTACCTTCTATCATAACAATAATTCATAAATTGCTATACCTTAGTATGGTTCATTTCAAATTGGTCTTGTCAGTTGATCTAATTGACTCATGAGCCTGGTCCTACAACATTACTGTTGCTATCAAAAAATGTTATGTTGAATTTGCGCCAATAACTTGCAAGAACCAAGTTATCCAGTTTATCAATTTATATCGACTCACAGTCCACGATTTGTGCGATTTAGGTCTGTATAGCATCAAAAACTGGAAGATCTTTCATATGACTAAGATCAAGCATTTCACCTTACATCTATTTTATACAAGTGTGATAACTGTTCTTTGTAGGACTTGATTTTTTTCTGAGAAATTCAATTGGCTCCCTAGCAATTGGCTGTGAGTATTTGGCCAAGTCCCATTCAATTAAAATGGAAAGCCTCTGTCACACTCCCCTCTTATAAAACAAAACTCTGGTTGAATAATGAGCACAATATAATTAATACTTATTGTAACTGTGTCTACAACCAAAGCATGAAGTGCAAGCACGTAGCTGCTCTTATTGAGTATATAAACTCTGAAGAAAGTACATCAAAAACAAGTAAGGAGAAGCAGTGGGGTGTACCTAGTACAAGTCAATTTGCAACTAATATAGGTATTCCAAAGGGAGGAGTTGCAAACAAATGTTCCCACATTCAAGTATTCCATTGCCTGTAGATAAGAAACTTGTAATTGAGCTCAATGAAGACTTGAAAAATACAGCATTGGGACTTATTCTACTGTGCAGAAAGGAGATAAAATGAAATAGCTGCAAAAGCAGTTATTCCATTTTTATTGGACAAAACTGAAGAGAGAAGAAATAAGAGATATTTTGAGTAACATATCGTCGCTTAAATTCTAACAACACGTATCTCAAAATTTTGTGGTTTTGACTTTTTTATCGAAGTTGGAAGCTTGCGTCATTCTCTACCCGTAAGGGTAGAGAACGTCATTCTCTATCTTCTAAATACAGGGGAAATTTGTTAAAATCGGGGATATTTCAAACGCGTATCTTACAGTTGGTCAGCATGAAATTCAACAACACGTATCTTGGATGTTTGTGCATTGAGAGCATGCGTCTGGTCTAAAGTGGCAAATTTAAAGCAGGTAAGTGATTGTTGTTCGAATTATTAGTAATGTTTTATTGATAGAATGAATGCTTATTCATCTGGTAAATTATAAGATATTAATGATTTAATCTGAATCCGTTTCATTTCCATTAAAAATAACAACTAAAGTAGGATATCAAGATACGTGGTTTCAAACTTTATAATTTATTTTACAGATCTGAGATACGTGGAGTTGGAACTGAAATACACAATCATGGATGTGGATGAGCCTAGCAGTGATTCTATTGAGGATTCTATTGATGATGAAGATTTTATTGATGACATCTTATCTTCAATAAAACAGGATAAAACAATTCGTAAGTGCCCTCAAAATATATAAGTTATATTTCAGTACATTGTTTCAAATTTTGTTCAATAATCAAGTTCATCACAACTGTCTACCCAGAAGACCGACGAATTGAATGATTTCAATTTAATAATTGTATCAATGATTATTATAGTCTGATAACGTATAATATCTTCTCAAGTCTGATTCAGACACTATCGAATTCATTAATTTCATGTTGGCCAACTAATTGACGTCATGTTTACGTTTCATTTAATTATGGATGAGTTATTGAGCATCAATTTTACCGAGCTGGATGGCGAAATTGGCCTACTAAATGGATTTATAATCCATAATAGAAAATTGAATAGCGAGATTTGTTGGAGCATTAAAATAATGTTTTAGTGCTTCATTGTGTAAGGCTAAGGACACATTACAAGGAGCTTTGCTTGGTGCTAAGAGCCAAGTAACTCGCATACATTAGCATAGCTCTTAGTAGTGTGGCCTTAGCACACATCAGTGCTTTCACTTAAAATTTATTGCAAAAATAAGTTGTTTACAAGCAGATAAATATATCGAGCAACAGCAAATTAATACATTACATGAAGAATAATAAAAAAATACTGTACAAAAATTAATTTTCTCTTGCACTGCCAACAGAAGAGAATCTGAAGTTACTTTTCTACTTTCAAAAAATTTTGCGAAAAATTGACTACTGAAATACAGTATTATATTGGAATACTGCCCAACTAAGGAAAAGTGCCGTAAGTCCAAAAAAAATAAAAATCAAGTTATATATGGTTTCCTATGTTTTCGCTGACGGGGAATTCAATGAAACCATCAAATATCCATAATTGCCATAATTGCCATATCTCCAATATCCTTTGAGATATAGAGTTTCGTTTTGCCGTAAGTACATCAAAATTATCATAATACTAAGCAAAACTGCCGTAACTAACATGTACTAAGCAAAAACACAGTAACTCCTGGCACACATACGGCATTTTTGCTTAGCAACTCAACTTACTGCAGTCTTCCTTAGCAGAGATGATTGATTCATCAACCGCTGGTGCACATACGACATTGACTGTCAGCTGATCAGAATTGAATTAAAATTTCGAGGTTATTTTGTCAGCTCATGAATAATTTGTTTTCATTTCCGTAAGTGGCATTATTGTTAATTTAAAATGTTTTCCAGTTTATTAGAGAGTCCGTAATGTGTATCAAGTTGAAAAATTTATAATATTCCAGTTCATTGAGACTTATATTTTCAAAAATGAGTGATTCAAAGGATAATATTGTTTCAAGTCGTTCTCAACGTATGGTGAACTTAGCATTAGAAAGCAAAAAAATTGAAGATAATAGTGAAAAATCATCAGATGAAGACAATCAAATTATTGAATTACTGAATTATACGGATATTGAATTATACGAATTATACAACATTCAACACATCGAAGATGAAGACAACATACAACACATTGAAGATGAAAACAACATACAACACATCGAAGATGAAGAAAAGATACAACACATCGAAGATGAAGGCAACATACAACACATCAAAGATGAAGACAACATACAATACATTGAAGATGAAGACAATATACAACACATCGAAGATCAAGACAACACAGAAAATGACCAAGACATTGAAAACGAGATTGAAGATGAAGATCACATGGGAAATGAAAACCAACTTTTTGAGGACCACAATCAAGAAAACATGGATACAAATGCAACTCCAGTCACAAAGAAAAGAAGAAGGTATGATTCCAGTCTACAAGAGAGGAAAAAAAAGAAACTTGATGAAACAAAATTGTCACATGCAGTGAGAGAAATTCCATGTTCAAGTGCAGATGGATTTTGCAAGAAGAAGTGTGGAAGTAAAATCGATGCAGTAAGAAGAAGGATCATTAACAAACAGTTCTGGGATATGCAGTGGGCTGAACGCAGACATTTTATTCTTACTTCTTGTGTTAAATTCGATGTACAACGAAGAAGAGACAGAACAAACATTTCAGAAAGACGATCTTTTTCTTTCCATTATAATTTGAAAGATGCTAATGACATATCCCATGAAGTGTGTAAGAGTTTTTTCCTAACAACATTAGGATACAAAAAAACAAATGACAGATTTGTTCACTACACATTGACAAATACTCCAAAAGGTGCTCTAACACCACCAAGTGACACAAGAGGACGGCAGCCGGCATCTAATAAGGGACCTCATGACAAAATAATAGAGCACATAGAATCATTTCATCCCGTCATATCACACTACAGGCGTGAGCATGCTCCAAATGTGCGGTACCTTCCTAGTGATGTCAACATTGCTCTAATGCATGTCGATTTTCTCAGGAAATTCTCAGAGTTCAAAGGTAGAGTGTCATATGATTTGTATAGAAGGATTGTTAAAGAGCAAAATATCTCATTTGCTCAATTGGGACATGGGGAGTGTGAGAGATGTGAAAAATTTTTGCTCCATGGTCACAGCAAAGATAACCTTGATGCCAATTGTGAGACATGCAAGCAGTGGAATAAACATAATGAATTTGTCATTGAAGCAAGAAATGCATATAAAGAATTTTCGGCGCAAGAACAACCAGAAGGTGTGATATGCTTCTCATGTGATATGCAAAAAGTAATCATGCTGCCAAGAGTCAATATGTTTAAAAAAGTGTTATTTGTCAAGCGCTTGATTGCATATCATGAAACTTTCGCCCCAGTTGGAAAAAATAATAAATTGAAAGTGCAGTCAATGTTGTGGCATGAAGGAATATCTGGTCGCAATAAAGAGGATAATGTGAGTGCGTTGTATGTATTTTTGAAAGAACACAGAGATTCAAACAAAATAGTTCTCTGGCTAGACAATTGTTCCTCCCAGAACAAGAATTGGACTCTTTTTACATTTCTAGTGTATATTATAAACTCAAGTGATATCGCAGCAGATGAGATAATTCTCAACTATTTCCAACCTGGTCACTCATTCATGAGTGCTGTACCAGTACAATTAATATTTATCCTTTTTGTGTTTGTAGCGTGAGAACCGGCAAGTGACCGCCGCTTTTAACCATGAACCTAGTTCTCTCTCTCTCTCAATTTATCTAGTATTGTCGCGACTCAAAGCTTGCATATTGGATGGTGTCAGCTTCGACTAGCTGGCGCTGTTCGATTTTTATTTCTTAGGCATGAGAACGCAAACTTTGTATTTTCTGGTTTCTCACAGTTGTGTGATTGTTTATAAAAATTTGACTCTAACCAAAGTTAGTAAGAAAGGCTAGGATTGGTCGGTCGCCTCCCGCCGTCCCTAACGTGCGTTTTGAAAGAGCCAATGACCAGGCTGGTTACTGGCGAGTTGCAAGAGGGCCCATAAGGCAACGGGAAATAGGAAGGCCCACATCTGAGCTGTTGTCGACCAGGAGCATCACTTCGAATCTGAACTGAGTCCAAGATGACAAATTTCATTTGTGGTGGTTAAAGTTGTTTAAACCATGGATTTTTTTTTAATTTAACTTATACAAGTAATTAATCTTGCTGCAGGCGCCTCACGCCTCTTCTACATTTTCGTCATCATGTAGTGAGCTCGTGCTATATATATTTTTATACTTGGATATAGGTCAATCTCTCCGTAATGTAAGCGGTCCTTGATTTACCCGGAAGTCTTCGAGATCGATTCTGATGTCTTGAACTTCGACAATTGCGGGTCTGAACCGTGACTCGGCCATGAATCTGTTCCTCTACACTTGGAGTGTCCCTGGCTTGAGCGACAACGTCCTAGAAGTGGTCACCGACTGCGCGCACTGTGGGAGTGCGTCCGGATAAGTGACCACCCTCGGGAAGAAGTCTCAAGTTGGTAACGTCGCCGTCCAGGATCCGCTAAGTACCAAAATTCAATTTTATATTCGGCCGATGATCTAGTGCGTGTTATGAGTGACAGACTTTTTCAAGTTCTACTTAAATTCGTAATTGGGACCGTCGTGACCTATCTACGCCCATATCCGCGTCTGCGACTAGTTTAAGATGGAGATGTAACCTAGCGAGTAAATTTAGTATATTTGTTTTTTTTGGAAAATCCAGGCCTGGTAACAATATTTAATCAACTTCAAATTTTCAATCAATTTCAAGATTTTAAGTAACCTCAAAATTTAATCATAAAATTTTCTCCTTCTGAGATCAAATTGAATTATGCAACTTTATTAAGATCTTTAAAGCACAGATTTAGGATGTTAGTTCCTAGTTTCTGAGATATTTGTATTGTGTGAATTTAATTTTAAAATTGAAATATTATAGCACCGAGTCTTACTATATCTAGTCGTATTATTGACTTCACCTCAATCCACTAGATAAGCTTATACAGGGTCAGACATGAAAACTGCGCTCACTTTCTTTTCTAGCATTCAACCCAAAATCAAAATTAAAATCAAAATTACCTTTCCAAATTAAAAGGGTTGTTTCAACTGCGCCACTCTGCTCTGCTATTCAGGGTTGGTCCATCCCCCTTGAAATATAAAATTTGAAATTTTAATTGAGATTTAAAAAAAAAAAAAAATTCTCTTAATTTTTTTTCATGACTGACCATTGTTTATGCTTGGATTGAGGTGTACACTATGTTAGGACAAGATTGTAGTGAGTAATTGACAAACTCAAACTAATTTAAGAAAATATTGTGTGTGTATTGTAATATCTGCCATGATGGGTTCACCCGTGCGCTCGCCTGCAACCGGCCCTGGTCCAAATATTAATTACTGGGATGTCAAAGCCGAAGTTGAAAAACACTTCGACTTATCCTTGTTATTTTCTCAGAATATTAACCCTAATCATTTAGTCCGGGGAACACTTCTTTTTGAACTGGAAGCCTTAGGCTTGCCAAGTAGTTCAGTCCAAGAGCTGGATGTCAAAGCTTTAAGAACCAAGTACCGTGAATTAAGATCCGTACCTAATGCTAAAGTTTATAGAGCGGTCTATGATGAAACTAGCGCTGAAGCAGAATTAAAGACGATTTCGTCTGCTATCAGTACCTTTGATAATTACCTAGATCATTTCGAAGTATTGACTGAGACAGAAAGGAAAAATCATTTCCAAAGGAGTGTTACTCAATTTTTGCATATATTGAATCGTATTGTACACTTGTTGATTTATGCTAAAGGAAAACCTGATGATAATCTTATTGAACAATTACAGAGTAATATTGAAACGCTGAAGGCTGTCTTTGATATCCTGGTTGGAGTGCAATCTGTTGTCAAGAGTCGTGCCACGTCGCCCGTTGCTGGTATCTATGCTACTCCTGCATTGAGTCCTGTTGTCGTGGAACAAACAGAAGGATTGGGAGAAGGTGAACAGACAGACGAGTCATCCAAGGTTGATACCGTTGTTAAAACAGGAACATCCAAGGTCAGTGATGTAATTGGTACGATTCCCAGTTGGACTGGTGGCCCACGCTTGACTGTTACCCTTCCTAACTTGGCAACTCATAATCTTATTCCTGTTAATGACAGACCACCTATTGCGTCAACAAGTACTAGTTGTTTTGTGCCTGTGGTCCAGCCAAGTAGAAATTTGCATAATTCGTTGGGTAGATCGACTTCTGAACCTATGTTCAGCAACATATATAATCGTCTCCCGAATCCTATTGAAAATTTGTTGAGGGACTTACCCCACACTGACGGTTTGGTTATTGAAGATTTATTGAAATTTTTATCCATAGCCTTGAAAATTCAATCACAATTTGACTTAGCTGCTACTCAGCTATTTCATATTCTTCAACCCTTTTGCTTTGGACCTCTTGGTGATCGAATTAGTTTTGCTATAAATTCTAATTTTTCATTTGATGACCTTCACCGTGAAGCATTAGATTTTTATCCCAAAAGACTTCTGTCCGTGATTGAACGAGAAGAGTTTACCGTCTACAAAGGTCCGGTGAACCGTTGTCAGCTTATATCGTTTCAATTAAAGAAGCAGCTAAATTGCTGAGGCTGAAATTAAGTGAAAGTGAAATAGTAAACAACATTTGTTCCGGTTTAAATCCTGCGGAACGCTGCCGCTTAGTCTTTCAGAATAGGCCCCATACATTCCAAGAACTTAATGAATTAAGTGTACAAGCTCAAAACATCAGCTTTGCTGATAATGAAAGAAATCGTGTAGAGAGTTCGCGGAATAGTAATAATTCTAATCAGAAAGTGAACAATTCCAATAGTAGACAAATCTGTTTTCATTGTAAAAAGGAAGGACACATAGCTAGAAATTGTAGGTCTAATCCATCTAGTGCCGACTACCGAAAATTCCCTAATAATCAAAATTCTAAACCTGCCTTTTCAAATAATCAGCCTAAAAGAGATCAAAATGTTAAGTGCTATACCTGTCAAAAATTTGGGCATTTTTCGAGAGATTGTAGGAACAAAAAGAGTTGACTAGAAAACGGAAGAAATAAGAAGGCATTTAATACTACTAGAGCAACGGCCCAAAACAATAATAAATCCTTTTCAAAATTTAAAAACGGTTGTAATACTCTATCTTACAAGGTAGTTCCCAAAAATAATGAGATTTCTCACAATTCTAATTCCAAAACTCAAAGAAGGTCCTACCGTCGTAAAAAATTGGATAGGAGACATCCGGCTAACAGTAAAATTAAAGCTTTGCCAAACAATATTGTTCCTATTATAGTATGCAAATTAGGCGTACAGACGCTAAGTGCTCCTGCATTAATTGACTCTGGCGCTGTCAGATCGATTATTTCTAAACCAATTTTAGAAGAGTTACTTTTGAAAAACCCTAATTTGAGCATATTAAAAGAACATCTCAGTTGTACTACCGCCAACCAAAGTCAATTGATTCTTTCTGAATCCAAAGTTCTGAAAATTAAAATTGAAAATTTTAGTTGGTGTTTCAAATTTTTTGTAGCTGACAATTTGTCTTTCCCTGTGATCTTAGGATGTGATTTCATAAATTATTCTAAATTAATACTTGATCTTTTCAATAAACAATATTATTTCGGTTTCAGACCTAAATTTAAATTTGAATTTGTGAATAACTGGAAGGCTTTATTCTCTAATCTGGCCAACACTATTACCGTATCTGAAGGTGAAGTCAGTCTGAAGCCTGAGGAGCAGTCTCGTTTGAATGCTGTATTATCCGAGTTTGATGAAGTATTATCCAAACGTTTGGGTAAGACCAACCTTATTGAATATCAAATTCGATTAACTTCTACAGAACCGGTTCGACGTCCTCCCTATCAGTTGAATCCCATGAAGATGGCGATTGTCAATACTAAGGTTAAGAAAATGTTGAAAGATGGAGTGATTGAAAAAGCTATTTCCAATTACTCTAGTCCTTGCTTCTTGGTGCCTAAAGGTAATAAGGATGATCCTGATAGTGAATCTTGGCGTCTAGTTGTGGACTACCGCTATTTGAATAAGAAAGTATGTCTAGATTCAGTCCCATTGCCAAACATTGAGAACTGCTTTCACTTTTTCAACGGCGCAAAATATTTTTCTGTACTTGATTTAAATCAGGCATATTATCAAATTCCTCTAGCCAAGGAAAGTCGTCACCTTGCTACGTTTTGCACTATGCAACAAACTTTTCAATTTAAAAGAATACCGTTCGGTTTGGCCACCGGAGCTCAAGTGTTGTCATCTGTACTTGACACTCTTTTTGAAGAGGTCAAATACAAGTTTGTATTTCATTATTTGGATGATATTGTCATTTATTCAAAAGATTTCGATTCTCATTTGTCCCACATTAACGTGGTCTTGTCTAAATTGAAAGAAGCCGGTTTCACAGTGAATCCTGAGAAGGCCGTATTTGCTAAGAAACAAATCTCATTTTTAGGTCACCTGGTTGACGAAAACGGTATATCTATCGATCCCAATAGAACAAAAAGTATACAGGAGTTTCCCACCCCTAAGTCCCAGAAGGGGATAGCTCGTTTCATTGGTATGTTAGGATACTTTCACAAATTTATTCCAAATTTTGCCGAGATTGCTTGTCCCTTAAATTCTCTCAGAAAGAAAAATGTTAAGTTCATTTGGAAGGAAGAGCATGAAGAGGCTTTCCAAAAATTGAAAAAGGCTATTACTAATCCTCCGATTTTGAGAACAGCTGATTTTAATAAACAGTTTGTATTGCAGACCGATGCGAGTTCCACCGCGATCGCCGCTGTGTTGTCACAAGAGTCAGATGGAATCTTACAACCCATTGCCTTTGCGTCCAAAAAGTTGACTCAACAAGAACTTAAATACTCAACTTATGAACTTGAGTGTTTAGCCGCCATCT
The DNA here is from genome assembly GCA_017141395.1 of Laodelphax striatellus. Taxonomy (NCBI): domain Eukaryota; kingdom Metazoa; phylum Arthropoda; class Insecta; order Hemiptera; family Delphacidae; genus Laodelphax; species Laodelphax striatellus. The sequence goes on from CM029532.1 coordinate 30,463,347, forward strand.
TTGGTATGGAAAAATTCAGACTTTATTTACAACATGCCAAATTTAAGCTTCTCACTGACAATTCTGCTGTCACTTGGATCTTAAATAACACAAAACAAACTGGTCGTCTTAGTCGTTGGATTTTAAGACTTCTGTCTTTTCAATTTGAGGTTTGCCATGTACCTGGTCGTTTGAATGTTGTCGCCGACTGTTTGTCTAGGATGTATCAAGACGAAGGAGATACCAGTGATATTGTCGAAACTACAGATTTTGAAATTGAACCATTGTTTTCATTGTTTAACACTTTAAAGTTGACAGATTTTCCGCTGGTGTTCACAGACATAAGATCTCACCAGGAGACTGACCCCTTTTGCAAAGAAATACTGGGTAAAATTGAAAATAAAATCGATCATTTTCCCTATAGTCTCAGTAAGGGCGTACTTGTCATAAAATTGAGAGGTTCTGATCATCTTAAGGTTGTGGTTCCCAAAATTCTTGTGCCCCTGGTCTTCAAGTATTATCACCAGTCTACCCTAGGCCCACTTGTAAAAACCACTCAAGGTCACACTCAAATTCTATCTTGTGTGGATGCGTTCACTAAATTCTGTTGGTTAATACCGTTGCGGAAAGGAAACACTGTGGCTGTTATCAATGCGCTCAATAGGGTGGATCGAAAAAAATCAAATTGCGATTTCGGAGTTCTAATAGTGCGGAAAAGTTGCGATTGGTAAATACAAGTAAAACAAAAAAAAATTCATTCAAATCGGAGGTCATCTTCCGATCGCGCAAATGACCCAAAGTTTCATAAAATAGTGAAAAAATACGATTTTTTCCAAAAATCATATAATTTTTATTTTGGTATTTTTTCAGTTGCTATAGCAATGTTTCTCTACTTTAGGCTTAAAAATATGCTCACAAAAATAATTAGTCCTCTAGAAGTATCTTTTCCGATCGCGCAAACACATGAAAGTTTATAGAAAATCACCATTTTTTGGCAATGAGATGCACTTGAAAAAAATGTGTGTGACAGGCGTAAAGGGTTGACTTTTGTACCAGTTGTGCAGCTCTTAGCTTGTATGGATAATAATCATCATCCATGTCTACAATAATTATTATCTAAACAACCCAGAACTCACCACGTGGAGGTGGCTCCACTTCAAGCTCAACCCACACCCTTCTCATCCATCTAACCATTGAGCGCGAGACTTATTTACATCATTTTGATACATTTTGTTAACATTATTTACACATTTTATTTACATAAAATTTAGTATTTACATAATTTGCACTTTGAATTTATTACATGGATCCTGTACTTATACCTAAATTGTGGCTCTGATGTTGCCATCTCTTGGCTGAGACCCACACACGCAGATTTATTAGTGATGAGCTTCACACACCTTTCAACGGCTTGTCAGGCTTGTGTATGACATGGAAATCTTCTTCTCATATCTTAATCAGGGTCATCACCACTATGGATGAAGTTTGAGATTTCGTCATCAGGTACATCACGAAGGAGAGGAGGAGAGGAATCGTTTGTTTTGGTCCAATCAATCAATTTATTCATTTATTGGCAAGATACATTACAATGTGGTAAGAATCAACAGACATTTGTCGAAAACTGCTTCTTCTCAAATTTTGATAAATAGTCCAGAGGTTATGTTGTTGATTCATCTTACTGAAATTGTTCATATCCAGATGCTTTGAAGTTTAAAAAGTGGGTGTGATGATTTTTCTAACTGTTTTACCCATTGTTCGTGCCCCCTATCTTGCTTCTAAGACTTTTCTGAAGCCCAATCCTCGTATATGCTCCCTCTTATCAAATATAATTGAAATTAAGTTATTCTCGGGGTGAGCAATAAACGCATAATTATCTCTCTATCACTGGATTCACTGTCGCCTTCAAATTTTCAGACAACACCGAGTTGTTTCAATTATTCTGTACACATGAACTGGTCCATCTGTTTACTACACTTTATCTCGTACCCAACTGGCATGTAATAGGTATTAAGTGCTGAAAAGTGATACTTTAGTATTCGATTCCAGGGAGTAAAGTGCGACTTTAGATAGTAGGTGGAGGAAAAACGAATTTTATCAACTCCTTCAGAGCATCAGATAGATTCAATCTATCGCAATCTTTGGGTTGAATTAATAACTGGAAGTTTGTCGCAACAATATAATTTTTGACCAATTGATCCACTGAATGATTTTGGACCCGTAGTTAATTACACCACTCTTTAACCCTGTATTTGTCACAGTACCATCACAACCTTCAATAGACTCTGCAACTCTTCACTCTGAACTCTTCACTCTTTCTGAAGAGTGCAGAGTAAACCTGTTCGACCAATATTTTAGGAACTCTTCAAATGAAAGCTATGATTTGCAGAGTTGCAGATTTTATTTGAACCTCACACATTAATTTGAAAATATTAGGCTAATCACACGGCTATACGTTGATAGCCCATTATTAATGTTTAGTTGCTATAAAATCATCATCATCAAGCAAGTTTTCATGATGATGATGATTTCAGTAAAAACTAACAATGAACAAAACAAATTCAGATTGTGTTCGATTTAACCTGAACGCCTGCTCGATTCCAAAATCTCTCGTAACACAAAAGCTAGTTTAACCTTTCCTTATAAACTCTTCTAAATTTTTATTAGAAACTCTTCAATTGGAACTCTGCACTTCACTTTATCTCTGCAAAAGAAATAAATAATGAAGGAACAGAGTGCAGAGTGAAGAGTTGCAGAGTCTGAGGAGGAACAGGGCCTGGTTTTCTAACGCAATTCCCTATGATTCCACAAATTCCACAATGATTATACTGTATAATTCTAATAATTTCCCACGTGGTGAGTTGTTTAGATAATAATGATTTTAAACATACATTTGACAAGCTAAGAATTGCACAACTGATACAAAAGTCAACCCTTTACGCCTGTCACACACATTTTTCTCAAGTGCATCTCATTGCCAAAAAATGGTGATTTTCTATAAACTTTCAAGTGTTTGCGCGATCGGAAAAGATACTTCTAGAGGACTAATTATTTTTGTGAGCATATTTTTAAGCCTAAAGTAGAGAAAAATTGCTATAGCAACTGAAAAAATACCAAAATAAAAATTATATGATTTTTGGAAAAAATCGTATTTTTTCACTATTTTATGAAACTTTGGGTCATTTGCGCGATCGGAAAATGACCTCCGATTTGAATGAATTTTTTTTTGTTTTACTTGTATTGACCAATCGCAACTTTTCCGCACTATTAGAACTCCGAAATCGCAATTTGATTTTTTTCGATCCACCCTAGCGCTCAAGTCTATCTTTGTCAATTTTTCTGTGCCTAAGAGGATTGTCACTGATAATGCAACAATTTTTACATCGAGCATGTTCACAAACTTCTGTTTTCAGTTGGGCATTACCCATATCCGGACCACACCCTATTATCCTTGTCCTAATGTGGCCGAACGTGTAAATTGCAATTTGAAGAGTGCATTAATTGCATTCCATGCTGACAGTCAAACTAGATGGAATGAAAGTTTGACTTGGCTTCCTTTAGCTTTCAACTTAGCCTCTCATGAAAGTACTGGTTGTACTCTGTTCTCTTTAATGTTCAGGTATAGTCCAAATCATCCCCTCCTCAATGCTTGGAATATTGAAGATGTACTACCCGATCGAGTGAATCAGGGCACTGTGCAAATGTGGAGAAAAGCCCGAAATAATTTGATGCGAGCACATGCTCAAGTGAAAAGAAAATATGACCGACATAGAGTGGATGTCCCATTCAAGATTGGTGATTTAGTATATTTGCGAGCACATGTCCAAAGCAGTGCTGTTAATAAGGTGTCTAGTAAACTCAGTTTTCGTTGGAAAGGTCCTTATGTGATCAAGTCTTGGTTGACTCCGGTCACTGCCGCTTTACATGATCCGGTTACTGATCGTTTCGTACAGAGAGGCCATGTTTCTCAACTAAAGTTGTATAATGGTTGATTCGTCTCAACTTATCGTGTTGGTGTTGTTTCCCTTCATTCTTGAATTTGTGTCAGAATGTTTGACTTCAAGTCAGTTTCTGGTTTGGAAGATTTTGAGTTGGTATTTGTACTGATTATTGTCGGTAATGCGCGCTACCGCATAGTCATGTTGCCTGCACTCACAAGTAGTAAGGTTTGTGGAGAATTTAGCATAGTCCCTGCCGAGCAAACTATAGCTGTGTAGAAAATATTAAAGATATTCTGAAAATATTTTTTTGGTAATGTAGATATTCAAATAGTTGATAAGGTAGTGATTTCGTCACTTATTGATAACTTGAGTCATATAATCAGTAATAGTAATAGAAACAGTAAGTCATATAATTAGGGATTAAATTTTAGAATCAGATTACTGATAAAATTTTCAAGAACCTTGAGAAATAATAATCATTATAATTAGGAATTATCATTAACGTATGTTGTATAGACTCTGTTGACATTTTTTGATGGATATCTCTTTGTTTTTACCCCTCCAGTTGAGAGGATACCCTTTTGTCATCATTCTTTTTTTTTTAATTTCAAACCCGGTACCGGTAATAATAATATCATTCGTAGTGTTATAGTAATATCTTTAGTAGCATTAAAAGTAATATCATTTGTAGTAGTAACAATAATTTCGTAAGTAGTGTTAGGGATAATATCCGCGTACGGAATGCTGTTGTATAATATTTTCTGTATTTGGAGTTGAAGTTAGGCTTTGTCACTTGTCCTAATCAGCAGAGTTCTCTTGATTTTTTTTTACCTTTTGTTGGCATTTTGTGGTGACGTTTGGTGTGGACGCACGCCAAGCTAAGCTCTTCTAATTTTGTTCTTCAATGGTTTTGTTGGGAAGTTTGTTACCTTTATCTCGGAAGAATGGCCACTTCTTGGATCGACGTCAATAAACTTACTCAAGTTTATTTCACTTTGGAGTTCTGTATTATCTGCTGCTCTGCTATTTACCTTATTTTGTTTTCTTTTTGGACTTCTATTCTTTTTCGGTGTTTCACACAGGGAGTGTGGGTGTATTGTACCAGTACAATTAATATTTATCCTTTTTGTGTTTGTAGCGTGAGAACCGGCAAGTGACCGCCGCTTTTAACCTTGAACCTAGTTCTCTCTCTCTCTCAATTTATCTAGTATTGTCGCGACTCAAAGCTTGCATATTGGATGGTGTCAGCTTCGACTAGCTGGCGCTGTTCAATTTTTATTTCTTAGGCGTGAGAACGCAAACTTTGTATTTTCTGGTTTCTCACAGTTGTGTGATTGTTTATAAAAATTTGACTCTAACCGAAGTTAGTAAGAAAGGCTAGGATTGGTCGGTCGCCTCCCGCCGTCCCTAACGTGCGTTTTGAAAGAGCCAATGACCAGGCTGGTTACTGGCAAGTCGCGAGAGGGCCCATAAGGCAACGGGAAATAGGAAGGCCCACATCTGAGCTGTTGTCGACCAGGAGCGTCACTTCAAATCTGAACTGAGTCCAAGATGACAAATTTCATTTGTGGCGGTTAAAGTTGTTTAAACCATGGATTTTTTTTTAATTTAACTTATACAAGTAATTAATCTTGCTGCAGGCGCCTCATGCCTCTTCTACATTTTCGTCATCATGTAGTGAGCTCGTGCTATATATATTTTTATACTTGGATATAGGTCAATCTCTCTGTAATGTAAGCGGTCCTTGATTTACCTGGAAGTCTTCGAGATCGATTCTGATGTCTTGAACTTCGACAATTGCGGGTCTGAACCGTGACTCGGCCATGAATCTGTTCCTCTACACTTGGAGTGTCCCTGGCTTAAGTGACAACGTCCTAGAAGTGGTCACCGACTGCGCGCACTGTGGGAGTGCGTCCGGATAAGTGACCACCCTCGGGAAGAAGTCTCAAGTTGGTAACGTCGCCGTCCAGGATCCGCTAAGTACCAAAATTCAATTTTATATTCGGCCGATGATCTAGTGCGTGTTATGAGTGACAGACTTTTTCAAGTTCTACTTAAATTCGTAATTGGGACCGTCGTGACCTATCTACGCCCATATCCGCGTCTGCTACTAGTTTAAGATGGAGATGTAACCTAGCGAGTAAATTTAGTATATTTGTTTTTTTTAAGAATCCAGGCCTGGTAACAATATTTAATCAACTTCAAATTTCCAATGAATTTCAAGATTTTAAGTAACCTCAAAATTTAATCATAAAATTTTCTCCTTCTGAGATCAAATTGAATTATGCAACTTTATTAAGATCTTTAAAGCACAGATTTAGGATGTTAGTTCCTAGTTTCTGAGATATTTGTATTGTGTGAATTTAATTTTAAAATTGAAATATTATAGCACCGAGTCTTACTATATCTAGTCGTATTATTGACTTCACCTCAATCCACTAGATAAGCTTATACAGGGTCAGACATGAAAACTGCGCTCACTTTCTTTTCTAGCATTCAACCCAAAATCAAAATTAAAATCAAAATTACCTTTCCAAATTAAAAGGGTTGTTTCAGTGCAGACAGTTTTCATCATCAGGTTGAGCAATTTTTAAAAATTCAAAAAAAAACCTATGACTTCGAGGACTTTGTTTCGGCAGTAAAAAAATCCAATTCAGGAAAAGTGGATGTCTTTAAAATGCAGCATTTTGACTTTTTTAAGTGGCCAAATTACATGTCGCAACAAAAACTCAAATCTTTGTCAAGATTGTACTTGAGTGACATTGTTCACATCAAAGCTGAGCGAGGTAATAATAATTTGTTGTGCAAGACAAACTACGATGTTATGAGCCCTTATCAAGAACTGAACTTTTTACAGAAGAAAGCTTTGAAAGGGACCAAACTCCTGAGTCAGCACACTGCTCCATGTGGATTCCCAGCTGAAAAGAAAAACAATATCCTCCAGTCTCTGAATGAAGTTTTACCGGAAAATTGAAAACAGTTCTGGAAAGATTTGCCAACACCTCAAGCAGACAATTGATTTCAACACCTCAAGAGACAATATAATTTCCACATAATCAGTCGATTTGAATATTTTCTTATTATTATTTCATACAGTGTCGTTTTTTTATTAAAATCATGCATTTAATTATTAAATGTTCATCCAGTAAAATATTTCTTATCTTTAATAACTCGTATGTTCTGTTGGTGTGTAATAAATGTAGAAATGCTACAAGTGAAATAAATGTATTTCATTATTTGGCAAAATCATTTCTTTGACGAAATTCTGTGTAAACAATTGTTTTGCAATAACAGTGAGAACACTGTTCAATACGGATTGAAAAACATAACAAGTTTTAATTATTATTTGCAATTTTATCATTAAGAATTTGCTATCTGAATCAAAATTTGAGTCAGTGATATGATTTATAACTAGTGTACATGGAAATGACCAATCTTCAAAAATTTTCAATTCCATTAATTTCAAACGGAAACTATCAACAAAGTTTTGTGATTTCTAGTTATCAGATAAAATTTTCTAGTTTATTTGAAGTTATAAGCTCTGGCAGCAAAATAGGGTAGTTTCTTCTTGACATACGTCAATCTTAACACTGGAAAAGCGGATCACATTACTAAGCAAAACTGCCATATGTACATTACAGCTCTAAATTTATAAAGTTTTCACTATTTTAAAATACTTTATATGGAGTGAAACTTTGGATTTGTGTTCTACATGAATGTATAAATCAAATCATCAAGAAGTTACTAAAATTTTGTCATAAGCAAAAAAACAGCATCAAGGCAAATTTCAATTGATGATTTCTCAAGTTTTTGTTTTTGTGACTTACGGCACTCTTCCTTAGCTGGGCAGAATACTTCATCTCTTTCCAGGAATAGAACCAGTTGATTCGAGGCATTCAATTCCCAGGAAGGCAGATCAACAAACTGTGACACAGATCTCCAGGATTGAGATGGATTCTTTTGAGCTATTTATATATTCTGCAGACGTACTTTTGGAGGATGGTGTATGTATTAGTGAGGTTGTTAATGAAGAAGTAGTTTCGGTGATCGAAAATGATGGACTGTGGAATGCTGAAAGTGACGATAGGCCCACAGTTACTACGGATATTGACAACAACATTCAACTGGATCAAGTCACTACGGATATTGACTACAATATTCAAGTGGATCAAGTTACTACGGATATTGACAACAACATTCAACTGGATCAAGCTATTACAAATATTGACAACAACATTCAACTGGATCAAGCTATTACAAATATTGACAACAACATTCAACTGGATCAAGTTACTACGGATATTGACAACAACATTCAACTAGATCAAGATTCAAATGAAGAGCTTGATGACTGCAACGACCCAGACTTTGTGTTGACGGAAAGTGTTTCATTGAATGATAGTATGGAAAGTGCAAATGATAATACATTCAGTGATATCACCAATGAAAACAATGATTGCAGTGATATTGCTACACGAAAAAGGAACAGGAAACCTGATAATTCTGCATGGAATGTTTCACTTCACAAAAAACTACGTATGACTGGAAAAAAGTATGTTGGTTACAAAAAAGTAAAAGAAGATGATAAGATAATAGTACAAAGGAGTGAAAATGAACGTGAAGAAAGAAAGATGGGTCCTTTTTTTTTTTTTTTTTTCTTTGGGTTGGGCTATATGACCCTTAGCCACCGCGACCGCTATTCGATCTTTGTGGCATCCCCTCTTTGGCTTATGCCATGTTCCATAATCCAAGGCCAGAGCAGAATTTAATCAGGGCCTTGAAGTCCAGTTCTCTTGCCTCCTCTGGTAGGAGGGTTGCCTTTCCAAGAAGTCTCCTCCTCATTTGCAAGAGTGCTGGACATTCCAGCAGCAAATGTGCTGCTGATTTCAGCTATGGACCCACCCTTCCGAAGCTGTTCAACTTCTATCAGGGATGGGCCTGCACACTCCTCAGATTCCATTGCGGAATCTTCAGTTGTAGTGCCTTCCTCTGCATGTACCGTTTCCCGGCAGGTTTGAGTCAGCAATAACTCTGAAACCTGCTCCCACGAGTAGCTGGAGACTTATTCAGTTACCCTGGGCAGAGCTCCGCGTTCACCCAGGGAAGGCTTCTTGAAACTGGAGGTCGCCTGGTATCCAGAGTTCGCATACTTATGTCAGGCACTCCCCTGACCATGCAGCCGTCGGCGTATGCTGTTCCACCATATGTTGGCTTGGCTTGTGCAGTTGATGCTTCAGGTGTTCCTACTTGAACACCCTACTTAAGCTGGGACGCAACGGTGTTAGTTGCCAACCAGCCTACATCTGCATCTGCAAGATGGGTCCTGCATGCATATCAAAAGTATGCAAGGCAAACAAAAAAAGAAAATGCACTGAATTTTCAGAAGAAGATAGAAAAAAAATGTTCAATTATTTTTGGCCTTTGTCCTGGAAAGAGAAGATAGTGTATATCACTGATCATGTGAAAAAATGTGAAACGTATCAGAAAACTGTTGAAGATGAAAATAAAAAGAGTCGTAGATCGAATTCTTATAAATATTTTTTGAATAATGAGAGCCAATTCAAGCCAGTCTGTAAAACTATGTTCTTGAATACCTTTGGATTGAATGAATGGATGGTCCAAAACTGGGTTAAAAATAATGAAGGCACAGAAGATCCTGAGGATAATAGTGAAAATGCTGAACAACAGGAGGAAGATGTTTTACCAGGAAATTCTATTGATATGAAAAAAGGTAAACAGAAACGCAGTAAAGAAAACTCTGAAAAAAGTAAAGTAATTTCAGATTGGCTTGACTCATTGCCAAAAGTTCCGTAACATTATTGTAGGGCTTCAACTTCTAAAATGTATTTAGAGCCAATTTGGGAGTCAAACCAGGACTTGTACAGAACATACAAGGAGTTTTGCACTATTAATGACAAACCATGGGGATCCATAACAAAATTCATGGACGTTTTCAAAGATAAAAACATTTCAATTTTTGCCCCTAGAAAAGACCAGTGTGATACATGTTATGCCTTTAAAGCAGGAAATATTACGAAAGATGTTCATGATAAACACATTCACGAAAAAGAAGAAGCTAGAAGAGAGAAAGAGAAAGATAAGGAACTTGCCTTGAGAGGTGAGATCTATTGCTTGACTGCAGATGTGCAGGCAGTCAAACTGACCCCAATGACTAAGGCATCTGCAATGTACTATAAAACTAAGTTATGCTCGCACAATTACACAGTCTATAATCTAGCTAGCAGGCACTGTAAGTGTTTCTGGTTCAGTGAGGTGGAGGGTGATCTATCGGCCAATACCTTTGCCTCCTGTTTGTGGGCATACTTGGAACAACATTGTTCTGACCCATCTCTTCCTATTGTTGTGTACACGGATGGTTGTACAAATCAAAATAGGAATCAATTTGTGTCAAACGCATTGCTTCATTTTTCAGTGACAAGAAATGTAGAAATTACTCAGAAATATCTTGTAAAAGGGCATACGCAAATGGAAGGCGACTCTGTCCACTCCAAAATAGAAAATAAAATAAGAGGCAAAGACATTTTCATACCCTATGAATACGTGAAATTAACCAAGGAGGCTAGACAGACACCATTTCCATACGAGGCAGTTTATCTAAAACACACTTTTTTTAAGGATTTTTCTAAGATTACGTACTACAACTCAATCCGACCAGGGAGGAAGAAGGGTGATCCGTGTGTTGTTGATATAAGATCTTTGAAGTATTCTCCAAATGGGAAAATTCAGTATAAACTTGCATTTGAGGACAATTTTGCAGATTTACCGAGGAGGCCCAACAAGCTGCAAAAAGAGGTTGATCCATCCCCTCTCTTCAAGGAAAGGATCAAGCTTCCTTTCAGCAAATGGAAACACCTGCAGGACTTGAAATTTGTGATCCCCAAAGATTATCACACGTTTTATGATTCTTTGCCCTTTCTGAAGTGATTTGAGAACAAAATGTGCAATTAATTAGTCTATATTATATTACATTACAATTTTTTCATTACATTACAATTTTTTTATTACATTACAATACAATAAATTTCATTTTAATCTGCATTATATAATAATTCTAGTTTCATTACAAACCTCCTCTAACAACACTTATCTTACCAGAAACTTTTGACTAATTCCACGTATCTCAAAAAATACATATAAAATATTTAAAACTCAAAATTAGTGAATACTGATAGTTCAAAATTATTGAAAAGTCAATTTTTCAGTTTTACGTATGTTTTAGTTTTTGCATTATGATGAAGAATAAAAAAATACAGTGTTTTTTTGTTCCCCTGAAAAATTGTGTTTTTTGAGATACGAGTTGTTAGAACTTAAGCAACGATATCTATTTTAATTGAACAGGATGACGTTTATTCTACAAACCATGATGATCATGATCCAGAACTAAAAATCTTTTACAAACAGAATATTTTAAAAAGTGACTAAGAAAATGAGAAAATATGCTGTGAGATGGTGCAACAATCTAAGTGTGAAATGTGGCACAACTTTCGAAGATTACACTTGACTGGTAGTAAAAACATTCAAGACATAGAAGAGTGCGTAGAACCAGATCAGTTGAATCATTAGTCAGTAGTATTTTAAATCCAACAAGTTTCAGCACCGACTACCAAATATGGGCTGGATAATGAGCTTCTAGCTAGAGATACATACGAAAAAAATATCAATGAGGAGTAAAAATGTAGGAAAAGCAAAGAAAAATCAATGGTTTTGTGTGAGTTTGGATGGTGTAGTGTATGTAGGGAATAGAATGAAGAGAATTATTGTGGAATTCAAGTGTCCTTCTTCTTGTTCTAAACAGCTAATTGTTGACTATCATAGTAAAAAATGTAAATTATTTGACATTCAAAGATGAAAATTTATCTTTGAAAGAGACTCATCATATCATAAAATTAACTTGAATCTTTTAGGTAGGAGAAAGTTGTCTATAATGGGGACGTCAAGTCAAATGGGGACATGCAGTTTTAGCTGTTTAGTGCTACCTACAGTGACAGCGATGAGTAATACAGAGTCTGGCACAGAAACTAGCTAATTTGAAATGCGCGCCATTTGTGCGGTAGGGTTTATAGCGTACTGGGACCGATTTCATTTGAAATGTATGATTTCGAAGTTTTATTTCCGCCTGTTTCAGACGCTATCATACCTCACAACAATGGGCAGCGTGCTTATCAAGTAATTGACGCAACTGAAAATATGAAAACCCTGATTGCAAAACATAATGGTTATCATTCAATTATAAAAAGCGTCCTCATGTTGGACAACTTTCCCATACTGTAAGTAGAAGAGGAGAAAGAGCTCTATAAATGCAAATAGGCTTAATTTTGCAGTTCCATTTTTGTTAATATCATTTTAATAGTGTTTATAGTTTGGTCTATTTTATCAGATAGTAATAGGTCTATTTCACCTGTTTCAGATTTCTTAAGTGCTCCAATAGAGAAAAGGGGGATTGTTTGGCCAGAGCCTCCATGGGTCTGGAGACCAGAGCCCCTATACAGAGTGATTCTAAAATAGACCAACAAACTTTGTGAGTGATTTCTTGACATTAAAATTAAGAAAAAAGTTATTCTTGTAAAATTTCTGTAAAATGAACGGTTCTTTAGTTATTTAAGAGACAAAATTTTAAAAGGCCGCCATTTTGTTTTATGAATTTGGAAAACTGTCATTATTTTTTTGTAGCTTTGTACAGTTGTCATAAATGTTTGTGCCAAGTTTAAATGTTTTATTTTCAATCATTGTTAAGAAAAAAAAATTAAGTGAAAAAGACAAAATGGTGACTAGGGGGGAAACAAATCATTTTAGGACCCATGTTTACTGAAACTTTTTTCTTAATTTTAATTTCAGGAAACCGCTCACAAAGTTTGTCGGTCTATTTTAGAATCACCCTGTATATCTCACAAATCTTAAGACTGTAACCTAACAGTCCCTATCACAACCATCAGCCGGACTCCACTAAAGGCAGAAAGATATGGCTAGGTTGATGGAGCGAACCACACAGGTGGTGGAGACTTGTGTGTTTCAAATATTCAACAAGGAGGCAGTAAGGTATGGAACAAATATTATATTTGTTCACACTAGAAAAACATGACTGAATCTTCAGATGCACTTGAAGATTTTTATAGTGAATAAATTATTAGTATATTAGTGAAATATTATTATGAGTTTCCTCAACTGACTCATGGGTCAGAACTGTATAATTAATTTTACCTGGCTCACATTTTATATAGAAATGTGCCAAATGAAGTAAGGGAGGCAGAAGTGTACAGTTTGCCTGTGTACAGAAGGGGTGTGGACAGGTGGCTGTACCACATCGGTTGGGAGGCAGCTAAAGCCCTGCTCTGTTCACGTTATATCCAATAACCAACCCATGCAAAGCAAAAATTATCCAAAAAATTCATTTAAATTTATTACTATTCTTATTTGAAAAAATATTCTCAAATTTCCAATATTATAAAATGAGGCCCGCTTTCCCCAATGCTGCTTAAACTAGTTGTTTAGATAAGCAACACCTTAAGCTCAATATTGACTTTCCCCACTCTCCGAATGAGGCTTAAGCTAAAGAACATTATTTTTAAGCTACCTGTACAGAAAGGTTTAACAAGAGGCTTAATTTAAGCACAGCAGATAACAAGAAAAAATCTGTTGTAAGAGTGATCTGTTTCCAATAATATAACCTTTAAATTGGATCTTGCCAAATTGTTAATGTTCATTCTCTATATTTATTAGTTTACGCTGTTTACAATATACGCTGTGATGGAGGAAATAGTGGAAATTGAAGATGAAGATTTTGAAGTCGATTTGCCGAGGAAAAGAGGTCCAACTATTTTCAGGTTTAGAATTGATCATTTTGAAAAGTGGGAAGAACTCAATTTCTTTCGCCTTCACAAAAAAACAGCTGATATTACTAGTAGTTCTGTGAACAGTAGACCTCCCGAAAAAGCCATCCTAGCTGCAATCAGCTGTCAATGCGTTTAGCCATAAATTAGCGGTTTTCTTGTCCATGTGTACAGAATTGGCCCTGTCAACTGTATCGAGAGAGATGATGTCAGGCGCCTCCCAAAATACAATATGTACATCTAATTTAATTTTTTTTATTTTTTACATTTTTATTTACTTTTTATATTCTATATATATATTTTTTTAAATTTTCATTTCTTTTTTTATCATTTATTTATTTTATGTTCTAGTTATTTATTTTTTAATTAAAGATACGCGTTCCACAAGCCGCTGCTTTTGTGGTGACCCTTTGGCTGCAGCAAAAAAATCTTATTCTGACCCAGCTGATGATCATTCCATAATATGACAATGTTTATATTCAACTAGCTGACCCCGCAAACTCAAACCAATCACTTAATTTTATAAGGTTATGAAAATTCACACGTTTGAAACTTTATGCTTTAAAACCTCAAAAACATCACCAGTTCCAGTCCCAGAGGTAGGTTGAATAAACTTTTGTTATGGGATCACATATTGCTAAGATTGCCATAGCAACCACATAAACAAACACTGAATATTATGTTACCAATGCATTCACTAGTTATCTTGTATAGTACACGTTTCAAATAAAAAGATGTTATTTATAATTCAAAGTCATAATTTATTATAATTGATACAACATCTTAAAACATGGTGTCAGGTGTACAAATAACATTATGAAGTGAATCATGGATGAAAAAATCGATCAAGAACAAAACTTGGAAACAGAAGAAAGAAGACGTACAAAAATGACGAGGTATGCACCAACGCCCAGCCCACTTGAAATGGAGGGTAATATGAGAGAAAATATAAATTTTTTCACACGGATGTGGAAGAATTATGTTTTAGCAAGCGGACTCACAGTGGAAGATGAAAAAACAAAAGTCGCACAAATGATGACTATAATCGGCGATGGAGCTTGTAAAATCATATACAAGATTATGGATAATCCAGAATCAAACTCAGTGGACGAGATACTAACTACTCTGGAGAAGAAACTTGCCCCGGAACTAAATGTAAGGTATGAAAGATACATTTTCAATAATTTAGAACAGTTGAATGATGAATCATTTCAACAATACCTGATGAAATTGAAAACACAAATCAAACTATGTGCATATAAAGACATGGAAGATGAACTAATGGTAGACAAAATAATATCTTCAGTCAAAGATATAAAATTAAGAGAAAAATTATGGTTAGAAAAGGATTTGAAATTGGAAAAGGCAATTGAAATTTGTAAATCAAGCAAAGAAACAAAAAAGCAGTTAGAAATTATAGAAAGTCAGAAAGAGAATGAAATTAGAAAGGTAGAGTTTAAAAATAGTAAGAATCAATCTAAAGAATCTAGAATGTGTTCTTATTGTGGACAAAAATGGCATCAGAACTTGAATAAATGTCCTGCTAGGTTAGCTACATGTGATAACTGTAAAATTAAAGGACATTTTGCATCTGTATGTAGGAGGAAGAAAATGAAAGAAATACAGGACAATGACTTTAGTATAACTGATGAAAATTCAGTTGACGTTATAAAACATAATCAATTTAAAATTAATAATAAAGTTATGAGTGAAAAGGGTGTTTTTGTAACACTTAAAGTAATTTTGAAAGATGATAGTGAAAAAAATGTATGTTTCCAACTTGATACAGGCGCCTGTTGTAATGTTATAGGTGAAAAAGCTCTGAATAAAATATTTAATAGAAAAAATATAGAATTATCACCATGTACATCGATATTAACAGCAATTAACGGAACCAGACTAGGTGTCAAAGGAAAATGCTACATAAAAGTAAGAAAAGATGAAAAAATACATGATATTTGTTTTATCATAGTTGATTATGATCATATGCCTATTCTGTCCTATGAGGAATGTGCTAATTTGAAACTTATCACATATAGTAAGGATGTTACAACTATAAAGAAAGTAGATGCATTGAATGAAAATAAATCACTCGAAAAATTGAGAAATGTTCCAAATTCAACAAAACAAATAATTGAGAAATACAATGATGTTTTCCAAGGATTAGGAAGAATGAAAGGTTTAGCAGAAATTGAAATAATTAATGATAGGCCTCCAGTAAAGCAAAGTCCAAGGAGAATTCCTATAGCATTAAAGGAAGATTTAAAAAAAGAAATCGAAGACATGATCCAACAAAATATCATAACAGAAGAACCTGGTTATACAGACTGGATCAGCAACGTCACAATCGTTAAGAAAAATAATAAACTAAGAGTGTGTTTAGACCCAACATTTCTAAACCAAGCAATAAAGACACAAAACAACAACTTCCAACACTTGATGAAATTATTCCTGAACTAAATAAAGCAAAAATATTTTCTACTATAGACGCAAAAAGTTTTGGCAAGTGGAACTAACTGAAAAAGCAGCAAACTAACAGCATTCTGGACACCATTTGGAAAATTCAGATATCTGAGACTTCCTTTTGGATTGTCTACAGCAATGGAAATTTTTCAAAAGAAAATGCTGGAAATTACTAACGGATTGAAAGGAATACATGTTGTTGCTGATGACATACTAGTAGTTGGATATGGTGATAATGAAGACGATGCACAGAAAAATCATGATGAAAATTTAGAAAAATTACTTGATAGACTAAGAAAAGAAAATGTGAAACTGAATGAAGAAAAAACAAATTTATGCAAAAAAGAAATAAAATTTTATGGCCATGTATTAACATCAGAAGAAGTCAAACCAGACAAAAGTAAAATAACAGCTAGAATAAATATGCCTGTTCCTTGTGATAAAGAAGCAGTACAATGTTTCTTAGGAATGGTTACATATTTATCAAGATATATTCCCAACCTATCTAATGTCACAGAACCACTGAGGAAGTTAGTGAGAAAAGAAGAGTCATTTATATGGACAAAAACTCAAGAAGATGCATACAATGAAATAAAGAAAATTGTATCTGAAGCAACACTTTTAAGATTTTTTGATACAAAAAAACCGGTTGTAATACAAACTGACTCATCATCTTTTGCTGTTGGATGTGCTCTGATGCAAGAAGGGTTCCCGTTGCCTATGCATCAAAACACTTACAACCACTCAAAGGAATTATGCACAAATAGAAAAAGAAATGCTAGCTATATTATTTGCATGTCAACGCTTCGATCAATATATTTGTGGGAAATCAGATGTCATAATTGAAACTGACCACAGTCCTTTGGTGTCCATATTCAAGAAACCACTATTGAAAACACCAAAAAGATTACAAAATATGATCCTATCACTCCAGAGGTACAACATTATGATAAAATATAGGCAAGGAAAAGTATGTA